>CM042243.1:15158069-15563069 GCA_023566225.1 Romanogobio albipinnatus
TGTGTGTGTGTGTGTGTGTGTGTGTGTGTGTGTGTGTGTGGTGTGTGTGTGTGTGTGTGTGTGTGTGTGAATACAGTATGTGTATTTATCTTTAAAGGAGATTCTACCGTGAACTGTCCCACGAATTAACTTTTCTTGACAATTAATAGCTCCGTTGCTTTAATGATTTGTAGTCAATAGTTTTCAGAGTAGTCAGGTTTTATTATTATATTATTATTATTATTTAATCCCAAGTGTTTTGTCTTTGTGCTCTGTTTTTCTATTCTCTGTTTAATAAGTGCATTTATTTTGTGCACAGTTCTTGAATTAAATTCAAGTGAAGCATGAATAAATGATAGTGAAGAGAAACAAAAAGTCCTAGAAGGAATTGTATTTAGTCAATTGCATATTCAAGAGATGTATTAATTTCATTATGTTGAGAAATATCAGATGAGACTACAGATTTTATGTGCTCATTTAAATGAGTACTTTTTATACATGCACAGTACATTATACTATTTGCTCTTTCATTCAAAGAGAAGTGACATATAGGGCCTATTGTTCTGTTGCTTTGTGTGACTGTGTTTATGGAATACTCCAGATATCTTGTGTCCTCTGGATTTGGTATGCTTGCTAATTTGGTCTTTTATGCTGTACTGTGTTTCTGGGGTGCAGGGGTTTTATTGCATACTGAGTTGAGGATTGGACTGAATCAGTCCATAAATATTAGAAATACACACAAATAACTCTAGTTTATATTCAAAGAGGTTCAGGAATGTGTATAAAAACAAGCATGCATCCATTTTAGGAAAATACACAAGTTGCTTGTAGGCCCATATGGAAAATTGACTCTGCAATTTCCTGCTTTGTTACATCTTATTTATTTTTCATTTCAGCTGTGAGACATGGAGGAGAATGATTGTTTGAACAAATGTCTCTGATGCTTTTGAGGCCATAGGGTTCTACTTATCTTGTCCACACAGGTGGGAGTCAAATTATTTGCGGAGAAGCACAGCAATGCGGATGGAAATCTGTTTGTTTGGTGGAAGTCCTTAACTTGACCCTTAGTTAAGCATTAAGTGCCGAAAGCTAACAAACATTCCTTAGAAAACGAAGAGGCTTTGAATACAGTCTTTCACAAATCACATTCAATAACCAAATGGAACACCATATTTTGCTGCAATGAATATTTTAAGCACTCATGAGCTTCCTATCTGAATTGATGAAATATGGGTCTGGTTTCACAGACAGAGCTTAGATTAAGCCACGATTAGGCCTTAGTTCAATTAGGACATTTAAGTAGCTTTTATAAAAATGCCATAAAAAAAAAACATTACTGGTGTATAAAACAAAGGCACTTACATATCTTAAAATATGTCAGTGCAAGTTGTTTACATTTAAAACCGCTCAAGCATGCATTTTTGTCAAGGACTAGGCTTAACCCTTGTCTATGAAACCAGGGGATGAAGTTTTATGATAGATTTATTCTTCAGCGTCAGATACCTGGCTTGCTTTTGCTTTTTTTGAAGAAAAAGTTCAGGTCAGGTGAACTGAAAAATAGCCACATTCAAAGCAATTTGATCATTTTGGTCTTTTAAATCTGCTTCTAAAATGAGACGGCAGTGCTCTCTCAATATACAAGACTCGGTTTTCCCTCTTAAAACTGTTTCCAGATTCAGCTCATGTGCATGTGAACACCAGAAGGTTCTTTTGAACAGATGGCACATCATACACCATGAAAAGAAAAGATAGTAGATGGCAGCACTCACCCATGTGAAAGACACTTTAAAAACCATAAATGACAACTGTATACGCATTCGCAACAGCTAAAACAGTAAATTGTACCGTTCTGTAACTTACTTAAATGTGTCTGGAGAAATGCTATTGACAGGTGCTCAAACAGACTTCAGTTTAGATGGTCACTGGACCAGACTAAACAAAATGAACAGTGCATATAATTGCGGGATGGCTCAAAATTGTGCACAAAAACACAGTGTCCACTTCACAACTCGGAGTAAAAGTACCTAGAAACTTCAGCATTTGAGGCATGGATCAATTGTTTAAATTGCTGCAATTCACTAAATTGTTGCTTCAGTATGTCTTAGACTATTCACAAAGTTACAACAATTCTGTGCATCTGTATCTACAGTGTAATTAATTTTTTAATTGAATAAACAACAAAATGATGTACAATTTTGAAAAGACATGGAAATATGACAGAAGTTTTGTTTAAAGTAGTATTTTTGTGCACGACCGCTTGCTTGTTTGTTTTCCATGTTCATTATTATCATTCAATGTTGTTTTATTGCTGTATTTCACTGCTCTGTTCCAGAACCTAGCGAGCTGCCTACATAGGGAGCATTTTAACATCCTAACATTTAACTCTAAATGCGTGGTTCATGTGAAGGCAAAAGATTTCCCTCGTTTTTCTTCGATTCGCCATGTTGACCACCAGAAAGCTGATTGGTTTGAAAGTGACTTCTGTGTTAACGTTTCATGCGTCACTACACTATTGACAATTTACAAATCTCGCTAATGTGACCACTTCTTAAGTCTATTTGTGTCTAACACTATCTGTGTGGCATGCTGAGAGTGTTCAGAATCGGTCGTGAATGAGGATCCATTTAATTTAGGATGCTGCCTTAAAGGGGTCATGAATTGAGAAATCAAAATTTCCTGGAGCTTTTGACATGTAATACAGTAGATCATTGTACTATAAAAACATCCATTAAGTTTTAGAACTTTTGCATTCAGATGCAAAAGCATCTTTTATTGAATCCAAGCTCAGAAAACGACTCATTTGGAATTTTGTCTCATTATGACGTCATAGTGTGACGAACAACCGCCACTGTAGAATCAAATCAATGCCCCGTCTTTGGCCTTGCCCACTGGTGCATTAGTGAGATTAGAGGAGAGATACAGGATCACTGGACTCAAAATAACATTACCTTCTAAAAGATCATAATGTGGTCAATTATTTTCAATTATGAGAATGTCTCAGTAGAATAGTGTTAATTTCGTTAATGAAAATATGACAAAACATTTTTGTTGACGACCTTTTTTTCCATGACTAAAAGTGATGATACATGTGGCAACTTTTTTGAGCAGTGTTGCTGGGCAATGTTACAAAGCAATGTTGCTTGGCCACTTTCCCATTGGGAATGGGCAACACATTTCTATCTGGATACTTTAGATCGGTCATGTGTCTGTGTGTCTTGTGTCTTACCTGGTTGCCCATTGATGGCAACATTGCCTAGTAACATTGCTCAAAAAGTTGCCCTGTGTATCATCACCATAAGACGAGGCGAAGAGGAGATGACTCAAATGTCTTTAAACGATAACTGTGACTATTTCATATCGTTGACAAAAAAAGACGAGACTAAAATGTAGTTAAAAAAGTAAACACTTTACCAAAATCATTCTTTGATTAAATCTGCCATCAAACCTTCTTAGTGATGAACAGCAATAAATCCAAGCATGGAACTCTCAACTAATTGCGATTGTGTTTGCTGAATAACTGCACTTACTATGTCTATGCGACAATACAAAATCTTTTTTTGCTGTTGTTTTAATAGAAAATCATTACAGTAATGTGGAATTTCACTGTTTAAATTTTTTAGAAAAGTTTCTTATTTTACCAGTAGGCATATGATAATAGCCTATAATAAATCATTAAGCTAGATGAGGTAAAATAAACCATCGACATTCTCTTGATTTGTGCTTATAAGTGAAAGTGTAACAATTCTGATGAAATGTAAAAAATCATAGACTGTAAAAATATGGACGTGGTGTCCATGACGTCACCCATAGGTTTCTGAAGAGCATTTTTGAAGCCTAAAGTCGGCCATTGCCTTCTTGGCAGTGCGTCACTGCCGGATAACAGAAAATGGGCAAAGAGGTAACAGACAGCAGGTAAACGGCAATCCACCTGTCACTTAAAGTGGCCACACCCATAATTATGCAGAACTTTAAGGCTTAATGTAATTTAAACAAATTATTTATTTAAAAAAATCTCCCCCTCACAGTTGTCATTAAGGGCAACATTAGCTGTATAGACCAAAACCACAGTTTGTACCAGGCTGTAAACATGTTTTTTTTTTCTGCTGTAAAGTTGGGCATTTTAACATGAGGCTTAATGAGATTCTGCTCCCTTTTGGAGCCTGTCTCTAGCGGCCAGTCGATGAATTGCAGTTTAAGTCACTTCCTTATTGGCTTCAAGAAAAACTGTGGAAGGTTGACGCTTTGTAAAAATACATTTCTCAAATGACAACAATCGTTTTGATTTATAATTTTGAGCAAAATGATCAGGATTATAAATGCAGCATGACCAAAATGTGACAAAAAGTTTTCATTGATGTAAACGAGACTAAAATGCTCAGACATTTAGTCGACTATAACTTGACTAAGCAAAAACAGGACAAGGTTGACTAAATATGATAACTAAAAAGCACATTTGACATAGCATTAAGACTGAGACTAAATAAAAAAAATATAGCTGATGAAATGAACACTATAGGCTACAGTAGAACATTATTTGATTGTTCGGTACATTTCCACACCAATTCCACAACATGTGAATTCTAATGCCTAATCTGTGATCAGTGATTTCTGATATGATTCATATAGCTACAGTTAGACGTCTGAATTTGTCTCAAAATGGTTTATTGCTCTTTATGCGTTAGTAAATCAAGCCAGTGACTAAACAATCAACTTCACATTGTTTCTCTTATTAGCTTGAAAATAATCTGTTATTTAAATTGTAGTTTTTAAATTATAGATAGAAAGCAATCAAATAACCCTCCCTTTATAGTCGTTGCAGTTATCACTAGGGAGAACCGGTTCCAACTTGGAACCGTTTAAAAAAATAACGATGCCATTGGAATCATTTAGAAAATGTATTTTCGATTCCGGTCATCGGTTCCAAACGTGCAAGTTTTGGTTTCCATAGTGGCCACCGGATTTCTGGAAGTGCTTGCCGCGCCCGTTTGTTCTGTTGCAGCCATGGAGCACGGTAAACGGCGCTCAAATTGCTTTTTTTCACTTTTAAAAAAGTCTGGGTCGGCACAGTGCAACACATGTGACAAACTTATTTCTTGCACGGGAGGATGCACTACAAATATGTACAAATATGTGGTGTAACGTTACAAATTAACGAGTGTAGCGTGTTTGACATGCTGCGCAGGTCCACTGTCTCGTCCTCCTCGGGCAACCCTGCGCTAAACAACATTATTAAGGTATAGTTCAACCTGAAATGAAAATAAAGCCATCTTTTACTCACCCTGCTGTTGTCCCAGTGCCCTGTGTCCTTCTATCTTTTTCAGACCTCAAAAGCAGAAATTTTAAAAATAGTCCTGTATGCGCTCCTTCCTATTATGGCAGCGAATAGCGACCAGGTTAAAACTAACATGTTGTGTACCGGTTGTCATGATGACAACATTGCATGAGGCTACTGACGACTTGGAGTGCGCACACACAGGAACGCGCGCATTTGAAAAAACAGCAGGGTGAGTAAAAGATGGCTTTATTTTAATTTCAGGGTGAACTAATGTTGTCTCTTTAATGTTACCTAGTCACAATCAGGAAAGTGATTGTATTGTAATAAAGCCCTTGACCAAATTGCTAATTGTTGTGAACAACGATACTGAAATTATTTGTTTTCCCCTCGTAGATAAATGTAGCTTTACGCAAATTGCCCACGCTAGTAGCAGTCCTAATATGACTGCTGCTAATGCTTTTGCTAAACCGGTGGAGACCCGGTGTGAAACTCCATTCACCTTTGCAGCAAAGCAGGGGAAAACGCCAGCAGAGAAAGTCCCAAAACTAAAACTCATTGAATCAAAATAAAAAATGTCCTCTGTGAAATGAGCCTGTGACATGTTTTGACTCCACCCCTCAAAGAATCGGAATTCGAAATCGAAAGTAAGAATCGGAATCAGAATCATTCAAATCAAAACGATGCCCAACCCTAGTCAAGATTAATTACTCATTGAAAAAATTATAGCATTATATTTAGATATATTCCTGTTGCAAGAAAGGTTGCAGCGCTGAGCATTGTAGCCGATGACAGACATGTCTGTTTTGGACATAAATGCAGTGGTCTTGTCAATGCAACTCTGTCATGATCACACACAGGAAACAGTAAGGTCCAATTGCAGTATCTTTAATAGGGTAATCCATACTCACAACCAGTCCAGGCAAGGGTATAATTCCAAACATGAAAACGAACACAAGAAACAGAGAACCAGATTTAGAAAGTGACATATAACAAGGACTCCATCACAACACAGAACCGTTCGGGAGGCCAGGACAGCCCGCAGAGTCCGGGAGGCCCCCGCAGGCGGCGTGGACACGGCAGGAACCGCCGGGATGGTCTCTGGCCTTGAGACCACCGAAATCGGGACCACCGGACTCGGAACCACCGGAACTAGGACCACCGGAGCAGGGACCACGCCAGAGTAAACCCTGTGCTTCTCCCAGGCACGCAGAACTGCCGCCATGAAGAACCCCATCACAGCCCTCCAGGCCATGTCAGGACTCGGGACCACCGGAACTGTGTCCACCGGAACTGGGTCCACCGGAACTGGGTCTACGCCAGGGGAAACCCTGTGCTCCTCCCAGGCACGCAGGACTGCCGCCATGAACCCCATCACAGCCCTTCAGGCCATGTCAGGACTCGGGACCACCGGAACTGGGTCCACTGGAACTGGGATCACCGGTACCACAGGAACTGGGTCCACCGGAACTGGGACCACCGGAACAGAGATGGAGGGAACCTCTCCTCCTCCTCCTCCGTCTCGGACCTCCTGAGCTAGGGACCCCCGGAACAGGAACCACCAGAACAGGATCCACCGGAATTGGAACCACCGGAACAGGGTCCGCCGGAACAGTCACGGAAGGAGTCTTCCTTCTCCCCCGCTGTTTTCTAGAGTGAGTCGACGCTGCAGTCTCTTTGGAATTCACGGGGAGCCTAGTGGTCTCCTCCGTGATCTGAGCCCACAATGCAAAACACTAGAAAATGTTCATACGAGGCGGAACTTCTCTAGACTGAGCATGCCTTCTCTTCTCCTTCTCGGTGGCTGGGGAAGAGAGATGCATACCCATACTGCTGGACCTATGCATGATGGAGTCCTTCTGTCACGATCACACACAGGAAACAGTAAGGTCCAATTGCAGTATCTTTAATAGGGTAATCCATACTCACAACCAGTCCAGGCAAGGGTATAATTCCAAACAGTCAATCCAAACATGAAAACGAACACAAGAAACAGAGAACCAGATCTAGAAAGTGACATATAACAAGGACTCCATCACAACACCGAACCAAACAGGGTATATATACACACAGATACTAACAAGGTGACGGGAAACAGCTGTGTGCAATGATCAAATGAGTGACAGACAGGATGATGGGAAATGTAGTTTAAGAGTGAATGACACCGTGGGGAAGGAGGACCTCTAGTGGCTACCCGGGGAAACACAAACCCGACACTGTGACAAACTCGATTTCTGCACACTCACAAATGATTTCATCATAACTAACAGTTAAAACACAATGTAAATAAGATATTCATTGTGTAGTGTAGACACGGCAAGAGTCCAGAACTTAGTCACTGATCAACTTGCACTGTGTGATTCTTGACAGCTGTAATAGTAAAAGATTCCACATGTAGTACTTATTTCATATGCAAAGATGTTAACCAATCACAGCAGTGGGCTTTTACATTCAAGTCTCACAGCAGACACGCCTCTTAAAACAGAGTGTTCAAATCAGAGGGCTAAAATCTATGGAGGACCAAATTACTAAAAATTAAATAAATAAATAATGAATTCAATAAAACAACAAGTAAATGTCCCAGTTTATTCTGAAATAATTAACTAATTAATTAATTAATGTCATAATTAACTAATTAATTATTAATTTAATAAACAAATGTATCTATTTATTTGGTAAAATTACATGAAAACACAACATTTATTGTTTAATATATTTCACAATTACCTCTTCCACACACACTATGTTTAAAAATATATTTTTTCATTATTAAATGTGCTTTTTCAAAAAGACGTTTTTCATAATAATATGCTGCATTTATAAATGACGCCTATTTGCGAATCACGCATTTCCAAACCACGATTTTCCCAAAGATTCTTTTCATAATAATAGAGGATATTTCACAAATGCCAATCAACAGGTAGTGGGTGGTGCTTGGCGCTGATTGGATAATTTATTTGCAGATGCAGAAGAGAATGGTTTGTTTGAAAATGAATGAATTTCTAAAATAACCTAACTTCATCAACATAAGGGCACTCAATCCCTTGAGTGAGGCTGATAGCACTTTGAGCAGACCCACGAGTGATCTAGAATATTCCAATATACAAATACGTTTTCCTTCGACTCCTCAATCCTCGTTTTCTATACTTGCACCCTTCCCTTGCATCGGGGGTGGTGCTGAGACGCAAGGAAAAGAAGCGAGGAGGCACAATAAGATTTTTTTAATTATTATTATTAAATGCTTGAAAGAAAAACACCTATTGTCATCACAATATACCAGAGCGCAATGGACTTTCAGTCCAGATTAAGTGCCAAGTCCTTAAACACAGCTACAATTCTCATAGTTTTCAGGTCTTTAGAAAATTCAATAGAGTCAAAATAAATTTTCAGGCACAAATAACAAATGAGAAGCACCCTTGGCATTCGTGATGCCACCACACCACACAAAGATCGATTTGTCATATCTGTCAACTCTTCAACTTCAAACCAATCAGCGCCAAGCATCGCCCACTGCCTGTTGATTGGCATTTGTGAAATATCCTCTATTATTATGAAAAATATATTTGGGAAAATCGTGGTTAGGAAATGCGTGATTCGTCAAATAGGTGTCATTTGTAAATGCAGCATATTATTATGAAAAACGTCTTTTTGAAAAAGCACATTTAATAATGAAAAATAGATTGTTTAAACAACAATAGTGTGTGTGGAAGAGGTAATTGTGAAGTATATTAAACAATAAATGTTGTGTTTTCATGTAACTTTACAAAATAAATAGATACATTTATTTATTTAATAAATAATTCAATTAATTAGGTAATTATGAAATTAATTATTTAATTATTTCAGAATAAACTGGTACATTTAATTGTTGTTTTATTGAATTAATTATTTATTGAATTATTTCATTTTGAGTAATTTGGTCCTCCATAAAAATCAGGGTAGAAAATGGCCATTTATTTCGAAATCATGACAATTTTTATGTAAAAATCATACTAACATTATAAGTGCACCTCAGGAAACATAAAATAATAATAAAAGAATGCAGTTCATGACCCCTTTAAAAGGTAGCTGCCTATGTAGGCGGTAGGAAGAAGGCAGCTCACTAGGTTTTGTAACAGAGCTGATGTTTCAATAGCCAAGAAAGAACACATAAATTCTGTCAAACAGTAAACATCTGGTTATACAAGGTATCATGGCAGAACACAGATTATGTTTGCATTAACATGTGCTATCATCATTAGTCTCTGAGGTCCACGAGTCTCTAGAGGGTCATTCATATTTTTCATGTGATACTGATCATTGCTCATTTCCAACAGGGGCTGATTACAGCAATTACAATTCATTTGACATTTAACACATATCTCTTAAAGGAACATGAGGGTAAGATGTCATTATGCTTTCATCCAAAGACCTGCAACTAAATGAGAAATTACAGCCTCTTTTGACAGTCATTTTCATTAAAACACAGATTAACTGATTCTGACAGAGGATAAAGGTTTGGCTGATAAGCATGAGCCAGTTTGCTGAGTATTTATCGTAACTACACCATATAGCAAGTAACATATATATCTTTCATAGTATTATAACGGAAGATTTACAAGTGCCTGGATCTTTTTTTAAGGGCCCTTAAGTGCATGAAATTGATTTGTTAGAGTTTGGATTTGATAGTGTCTAAATGCTTCCCCAGAGAAGCTACAAGCCTTCAAAGGTATCTTCATGTGGTTCCCTTTCGTTCAGTCACTACGACGTACGTTAGTGACTAACGAATGGGTGTTTCGCTTAGAAGCCAATTACCTTCGAGAATTCAACAGTGCCCAATGGCAGTGCCAATGCCATGGGCATTGGCACTGCCCCTAGGGTTAAAAATCCACCTTTGGCTGGTACCCTAGAGTTCTTCCATATGCAGCCCTTAGCGGGTCATATGTGTATTCTCTAAGTCCTCCCCACGGGTAGGCATCTTGGCATTCCCTCACTGGGATATGCTTCGCAGTGTACCTTGGTATTCCTGTGATAAGTGGGAGTCCTTCGTCCGTACTAGTCTTACGACAGGGTACTCACACTTACGCAGGGCACTGGATGAAAGCTGAGTGGCGTTGTTGTATTGGAACCCCCATTCGTTAGTCACTAACGTACGTCGTAGTGACTGAACAAAAGGGAACGTCTCGGTTACGTATGTAACCCTCGTTCCCTGAGGAGGGAACGGAGACGTACGTTCCTTTGCCACGTCAGCTGTGTTGCTGGTATGCGGAGTTCAGTCTTGGCTCCTGCAGCAGTAACATAATGCGATGTTGCCAGCGTACTTCCTTATATACCCACAGGGTGGGGCGGAGTTACGCATGCAAATTCCGCATACCCATGGCATTGGCACTGCCATTGGGCGCTGTTGAATTCTCGAAGGTAATTGGCTTCTAAGCGAAACCCCCATTCGTTAGTCACTAACGTACGTCTCCGTTCCCTCCTCAGGGAACGAGGGTTACATACGTAACCGAGACGTTTTCATGACAGGGTCAGAATGTAAAGAGCCGTAATTCTGTGTAAAATTCTGTGGGAATAATTTTCAGGAGAGCAGTTATGGCCGCTTATGCATAACCTGAGATTGCACGGTGGGATAATGTTTTCCCTCCTCCAACTTAACAAGAAACCTCTTTGCAAAGAGTGCTTATGGTAATTATGGCCAACTGTTCGGAATTAAAGTTAGTTTTCACAACATGAGACCTCTAAAAGACTGAATTTTACTCCAGATGAAAATCTTTATTCTCTAAGTGCTTTGTCTGTGAAAACCTGTCACACTAGTATGAAATATGCGCTTGTTCTACTGTTAAAGTATGAAAATGGCAAATGCTCATTTTTATTGGCACATTTAAGTTCACTGTTCGATCATTCGGATTATGTTGTTGTCAAACCTTCTTATACATATTTTTAGTAGCAGGGAAAAAAGTGATAAAGAAAACCAAGGAAAACATTTTCTTAAAGGGATAGTTCACCCAAAAATGAAAATTAGCCCATGATTTACTCACCCTCATGTCATCCTAGGTGTATATGACATTCTTCTTTCAGATGAACAATCAAAGTTTTATATAAAAATGTCCTGGCTCTTCCAAGTTTTATAATGGCAGTGAATGGCTTTTTCTGTTGTGAAGTCCATAAAAGTGCATCTACCCATCATAAAAGTGCTCCACACAGCTCCGGGAAGGTCTTCTGAAGCAAAACAATGTATTTGTGTAAGAAAAATATCCATATTTAAAACTTTACAAACTGTAATCTCTAACTTTCTTCCGCTAACTGTTGTATGCACGTTCACAAGAGACTGGCGTTCCAGTGTATGACTTATGACGCAGGCGTAGCGCAAGTTCTGGTGAGGAACGCGGAAGCGCACAGGATAGAGCAAAACAAAACTTGGTTCTACTAGAACTAGCATATTCTCACCGGCGCGTCCTACGTCAACGTCTCTCGTGAACGCGGGTATGACAGTTTATTAACCCCAGGCCTTTATTAACCCGGAGCCGTGTGGAGCACTTTTATGATGGATAGATGCACTTTAATGGACTTCAAAACAGAAACAGCCATTCACTGCCATTATACAGCTTGGAAGAGCCAGGACATTTTTAATATATCTCCGATTGTATTAATCTGAAAGAAGAATGTCATATACACCTATGACGACTTGAGGGTGAGTAAATCATGGGCTAATTTTCATTTTTGGGTAAACTATCCCTTTAAGGAGATTTACATTTTGGTCAGGGACATGTACTTTCCAGTATTCTTATTGAAAACATATTCAATTGTAATAATTCAGTGCTTGCCAAACACAAGTTACTTCCTTTTTTTACTTTTAACAAAAAAGTAATTTCTTGTTTCTCTAGTAATTGTTTGTCAACTCTGTTACAGACAAATATGGCAATGTGTAGAAATAACAAACAGAGTTTGACGGTAGCAAAATTTACCATTTTAAACTTTTTTAGCCGAAAGCTCCACTTGCTAACATAAATGCTAAGAGCACATGGCACAAATGAACAATCCACTGCGTGATCAGTGATCAATTCTGTTTTCCTTTTGATATAGTGGTAACAAATGTGACGTTTTACAAAATAAATGAAGCTTATGCGCAAGTTCTGGCAGGAAGATTCAATGTTACGTCACTTATCACATTCAGACCTATCCAATCAAGTCATAATTCTCAGAGTATAAAAGATCGGTAATTACACATGTCTGGGTTCACAGATGCTGACGCCAACATTACAGTTGACGATCCGGACGTCCCGTAGCGGTCGATCGCTGGTCCTATTATAAAATTAATAATGTGCAATACAGTGGCGTTCAAAGTCCATGTCAGCCTATCATTCTGTTCATTGGGCTGTCGTGGCAACAGACACACGTTTAGATCCAGAACAATCACTTTCAATGGAGGACTATCTGGGCATGTTATCAAAGACACGGCTGTGATCTTCATCACCTTTCTGGCGTCATCACTTCATCAGCATTCATCACAGTGATATGTATATGATTATGCATTTCCGATGTCGATTGGGTGTAGTATTTTACTCAATTTCTCAATTTGTCGCAAGCATGCATGCACTAGACGCGCACCTGCTTGTGCAACGTTGCTCGTTATTGCTTGCCTGTGTTGTAAATTATCCATAGTGCCTCGTAAATGATTCGTATGACACCGGTTACCGTTAACGATTGTATTTTGTTTAGAAAAGCTGAAACAGAACAGATGGCACAGCATATTAGCCTCTATCATTCTTCGCACGAATGCAAGGAAACCAACACAGGTTTTAAAGCAACATGCACCCAGTTAATCGGGGCTTCATGATTAACAGAAGTTAAGCTGAAATCGCGAATGGGTTCAGTGTTATCAGATCGCTAAAGTTGAATTGACTATGCTAATTTGCTCAGCATAGTTTTTAAAGTACAGCACCGACATCAGTGCTTGATCCGTTCTCATTCAATTGTGCTATTCATCTTGCAAGCACTGTGAGTTCGTCACATACAAAATGCAATTGAAACTGACACAATAGTTTCAAGCTTAGAAGTGTTTCGGGCCTGTCATCCAGCAGAGTACATATTTTGCTCAAACATACAGGGCACCCAGTGTTGAAATGGCTTCCTTTACTATGAGGAAGAACTGCGTTCTGTGCTCATATAAAGGTGCCGTTGCTTATTGCTTTATAAATATGCGCAACATATTAATAAATTGGTTAATAAAAACAAATATGTATAGTAATTGTGCTTTTGTCTTTGCGTTACTCCAGTTAATTTGACTCTATTTATTCCGCTACTGATATCTGGATGCCTCTGTCTATTTTTAAGAACTTTAGAATTTAGTGTTACGTCTCACTTGGTCCTTCTGTACTACGACGCCATGGCTACAATTATGAATTAAACAAAGTGTATCTCGCTAGTACTCAAAGCACCATATGTCAAGTAAGGTTTGCATACAAAACAAGGTTTGACTGGATGTTCGATAGCAGCAATAATTTAATTCCGTACTCAATCTGACCCATTTTACATAAAGATTGCATCCTGTACAGCAACTAAATCGCAGCATGGGAATACAATTATTAAAATCTTTTATGAATATAGTAAGTGAGCAGAGAGTGCACTCCCTTATAAACGCATGAAACCGTCAAATGCTTCATTTCAACTAAACTCCGACACTAGTGGAAACCGTTTCGGTCAATCTAACTACACCAAATCATGACTCTATAGCATGTTCTACTCTTCGTTGGTCAAACGTAACGTGCACTAGAAGGCAGAATTAGTCAGTGAACAAGCGCTGAACCATTCAATCCTGATTGTGTATATTCCGTGTTATGTTAACTCCTCCAATTAGCCATTGCATTCAAGCACTCCACAGACATTTACATTTTACGCATTTGGCAGACGCTTCTGTTCAGGGTGACTTGCATCATATTCAGGGTGCACATTTGGTATTTTGTCGGATCTTGCTTTCCCTGGGAATCGAACCAATGGCTTGGCATTGCTAGCGCTACGCTCTACTGTTTGAGCTACAGGAAAGACGTGTCTGTGATTGGCTACGCTCACATTGTAAACACCAACATTTGTCAGTCTATCGAGACTAACACAATATACAGGGGAGTAAATATACTGTAGTGTGACTGTTTGACAAAGTCTGCACATGTGTACTGATTCCCGCAAATGACGAACTCTGTCGCAGTGAGGTGTTTTTTTTTTTTTTTTTTTTTTTTTTTCTTCTCTTCACCAAAGCTGGCACACACATAATATTACAATTATTGTGATTTGTTGCTTTTCAGACTGTGACCCTGATGTCACACTGTGGGAACTCTGCTGCATTAATGTTAGACTGCATGATAATCAAACGCACAAGAATTTGTCTGGAGGTTACATCAACCCACTCACATTTGTTTAATTTACTTTAGGTTACAATTTTATCATGGCTGTTGGTTAGTATGTCAAACATGCTATCAAAGACAAAAGATTTTAGCCTAGGGTCAAAAGAATTTAGGATTGCGAGGATATCTCTAAGCACATCCCTGCACCCCTAATCATTCTGCAATTTTTATATTCCCCAACGGGTCTCCCATATCAAGAAGGTGGTTAAAACTCACCTAGAGACAGACCTACAGAACTGCAGACCATCTCATCAGTATACCGGACATTCATTCAGGGTTATGTGCTGCTACAACAGCAACTGAACGCAGGATTGTATGATGGTCAAGATGGTCGTCAGCATTCTAATATTATAGAATGCTCAAACCTTCAGGTAATCCTAAGATTACCTATGTGTCTTAACAAGCATCAGGTAAGTTACAGTTTATTTAACTCCTAATACTTTTTCATGGGGTCTATCGAGAACAACTCATGCACCAACACTGTCTTCTCCTCACTATGGGCTATCGCAGCCTTCTCTGCACACTGGCTTATCATTCTCAGTCGCCGCGTTTTTCTTGTACCCTCTCCTATCAAGGCTGTATACACAGCCTAACCTGGCAGTCATACAGCCTATGTTTTTTGTTTTTTTTGCACCCCGGCCTATTGAGGCAGTAAACACGGTCTAACGTGGCAGTCAATACAGCCTACACAGCTTTTCATACCCCGGCCTATTGAGGCTGTATACACGGCCTAATGTGGCAGTCCATACAGTCTACGCAGCTTTTCGTACCCCGGCCTATTGAGGCAGTATACACGGCCTAACATGGCAGTCCATACAGCCTATGCGGCTTTTCGTACCCTGGCCTCTTGTGGCAGTATATACGGCCTAACGTGGCAGTCATACAGCCTACGCGGCTTTTTGTACCCCGGCCTCTTGTGGCAGTATATACGGCCTAATGTGGCAGTCCATACAGCCTACGCGGCTTTTCGTACCCCGGCCTCTTGTGGCAGTATATACGGCCTAACGTGGCAATCCATACAGCCTACACGGCTTTTCGTGCCCCGGCCTCTTGTGGCGGTATATACGACCTAACGTGGCAGTCCATACAGCCTATGCGGCTTTTCGTACCCCGCCCTATTGAGGCAGTGAATATATGGCCAACGTGGCAGTCAATACAGCCTACGCAGCTTTTCGTCTCCAGGTGGCCTTCGTCTACATGCGCCTAACGTGGCCTTCGTCTACATGCGGCCGATCAAGGCTCTGTCTTGAGGCCGTTCAAGGCTTTCGTCTCTTCCTGGCTGATCAAGGCCCGTCTGCGGGCGTTCAAGGCTTTTGTCTCTACCTGGCTGATCAAGACCCGTCTGCGGCCGTTCAAGGCTTTCGTCTCTACCTGGCTGATCAAGACCCGTCTGCGGCCGTTCAAGGCTTTCGTCTCTACCTGGCTGATCAAGACCCGTCTGCGGCCGTTCAAGGCTTTCGTCTCTACCTGGCTGATCAAGGCCCGTCTGTGGCCGTACAAGGCTAGTCAGTGGCCGATCAAAACTCCTTTTGCGGTTTCATTTTATCATAAATAACATCGGCTAAATAACATCGGTCTTTTCAATGTTTCAGGTGTCGCAGCATTTACGACGGGCGAGTATACAATTCTTTCACAATTTTTGGGGGTGAGTAGGAGGTCCTGTCCTGGAGGAACTAATTTCCTCCACCAATTCTTGGGGGTCAGCTGCGCACCTGCCTTCATCTTCAGGCAGGAAATGCAGAGTCCGTTACCCTCATGACGAGCGCTACGGACGGGGCCTACGCCAAATAACCTCTAATTCAATACTTGCAGGTCTGCTAATAAACTTGCGATACTTCATCTGGTCTCCTGAGTCTTCCTGGTAGAACTAGGTGTATTAACTTTTTAGATTAAAATATTTTCTCAGAGAGGGCACAAATCTTTCAGTACTTCAGATCTTATCAGTGTTTCCACCAATTTAAAGGCAAAGTATGGTACGGTAACAGAATTAACGCAATATTTATGGCCACACTTTTCTTTATAAGATAAAAGTTATTTTTAAACAATTTAATGTTGTAGAATTAGGAAAATGACTAGGGCTTTTATAAATAAAATAAATGAAATATTACCAAAAGAAAAGTCGACTAAAATATTTTGATCACACGATACATGATGGAAAAAATACACTGGCAAATTCGGATAACAAGAAATTGTGATTTTCAGCTATATAAGACACTTACAGAAAATATTATATTATTATGGCCTGTAACGTCTTGTGATCCATGACAATGAGTAACAAATTATTAAAATTATATATATATATATATATATATATATATATATATATATATATATATATATATATATATATATACACCTTCTTTTTTCTTTTTTTTCTTTTTTTTAACGCTGAAAACACCAGCATAAACAAGTTTGAATTTCCATTCTGGTCCAAGACCAACATAGCCATGTTATTCTGACGGATCAGCATAGCCATGTTGTTCTTCAGCAAAAACGAGCACAGATTCTGGTACAGGCTTAAAACAAAGCTTGGTAGGGAAACCTAGCCTGGGAAAACCCAGACAACTTCCGGCAAATTTAGATTTGCTCTGCAAGTAGTCTGGCAAAGAGCCCATTCAAACCCATTTCTAATCCCTCGAAATCGCGGCACCAATCAGAAACGTTGGGGCGGGCTTTACACGATGACGACAGCGCAGCGACGGTGAAGCAGATTCTGTACATTACAAAGATGGAGGCAGCCGTGGAACATCACTCGTTCGAATCAGCTATCGCGGCTGTTTTAAGCAATTTAAACGTTTCCTTTCTGTTAAAACCCGAGCAAAGAACAACACTCAGCCTTCATATCTAAAAAAGATGTTATCGCTGTCTTACCGACTGGATTCAGCAAAAGTCTGATATACCAGCTGGCCCCTTTTTTGGCTAAACGAATGGGTCACGAAGAGCGAGAGCCCTCTGGTAGTGTTAATGTTTCACAAAATATAGTTTTCAGTCCTTTTCAGGCGAGAATGTAGTTGTTTAGAGCTCAAATCTGTGGTTTATTTGTAGAGCGCCTTTTTGAAAATTTGATCTGCCGTTTTCGGAGTTGTGAGCTCCAGTGGATCAGCGGCGCTCATTAATCCCGCCGAGAGGAGCCTTTCCTCGGCCAGTCCTTCTGCCATCTACCGCTGGCTCTGATGTCTCTGTAGTGGTTAAACATAAGATATGATTCGTCTTGTGTAGATCTAACGGCTGATCTTTGCTCTAATTAATCTATAATTTGTTCCTTGACAGATCGTTTTGTCTGAGGGCAAAGTGAAGTTTCATAACTTTATATTTGTAAGCTATTAAACTTTACCGTTGTAGTCTCCTAGCACTGACTTTGTTTGACTGAATTGCATTATTTATTGTATAGCTTCTTATACCTTTTACTTATACTTTTAAAATGGCTATTGAGCGCACATAAACTGACATTTAACAAAAAGAGACTGGGTTGTGTTTTATTTCATATTTCATTTTATTACAGTGATAATCATAGCCTATATATGCACACATACATTTTTGTAAAAAAAATGTTTTATGTAAACGAAAAGAGGCCGGGTTTTTTTTAATATTTCGTTTTGTTATATACATGCATTGAAGATAATATGCATTGCCTGCACTACATTTGTGTGGCTATAATATGTTTAAAGGTCCCGTTCTTCGTGATCCCATTGTTCAAACTTTAGTTAGTGTGTAATGTTGCTGTTAGAGCATAAATAATACCTGTAAAATTATAAAGCTCAAAGTTCAATGCCAAGCGAGATATTTTATTTAACAGAAGTTCCCTTTCAAAGCCTACAGCGAACGGCTGGCTTGGACTACATCCTGGTACTTCCTTCATATATGATGTCGATAGAACAGTAGAACAGACTAACCTCCGCCCACAAGACTATGTGAAAAAAGGGGGCGTGGTCTTGTTGCTGTCCCACGTGGAGAAGAGGACGTGTCGCGTGGAGAAAAGGAAGTGCTGCGTTTGAGTGTGTTTGTCACCATGTCGTCGAGACGCTGTTATTTTCATCCCGGAGTCAAATCACCTTTGTTTGGCTTTCCCAGGGACTCTGTAGAGATCATTAAGCGCATATATCTCCCGTTAAGAGGCGTGACATTTCCACGTGCGCTAAGCTGCTGTCGAATCACACCACAGGAACCGGGCTACGTTTGCTAAGCTGCTGTCAAATCACAACATGGGAAGCGCTGGCACAATCAGAACTCGTTACGTATTTCTGAAGGAGGGACTTCATAGAACACGGAACATCAGCCCGTTTTTAGGAGAGTGAAAACAGCGGTGTACAGATAAGTAAATTGTGTGAAAAATACTGTGTTTTTTTACAAGCGAAACATGAACACGTTATATTGCACACTGTAAACACAATCAAAGCTTCAAAAAGACACGAAGAACGGGACCTTTAATATTTAAAATATCATTATTTTGTTTTATTGTAGCCTAAAATATACAAATATATACTGAGTGATACTGTCTAGAACGCTACTTGTCCATTAGCAGAGTAGGCAGAATAGTGTCCTCCCGTCCTCGGGAGTTCATTCTCCGGAGTCAAACTTGGTAAGTCACGGACGCAAGTCAGAAGTTTGCATACGAAATATGTCATAAAACACCACTGCCTCATTTCATTTAAAAAAAAAATAGCCACACAAATGTGGTTCAGGCAAAGTGTACCTAGGCCTACATTGATTATCTTATTTATTTATAATAAAACGACGTATAAAACACCCTGCCTCTTTTCGTTTACATTTTAAAAATAATATATTAAACATTAATATGTGGTTTAGGTAAGGTGACCAGATTTCTGAAATGGAAACCGGGGACATTTCCTATTTGAGAACACAAGTACAGACCAGAACGCATATTGAGAAACGACCAGAGTCTCAGATGTTTCTCCGTCGCTCTGCATACGTCATCTCCTTCATCGCTCTGATTGGTTTTAGGTCTATCCAATTGCGCCCAGAGGCATTTGAGCGACGCCCGTTGATGACGCCCCTTTGGAAATGATTTGTCTATGAAGCTTTGCCAGACCATAACTCAGTTACTACTGAGAATGGTCTGGTTTTAACCAGGCTAAGGGAAACCAGCATACACTGTAAAAAATGTAAGGCCTCTCCAATTCAAAATTGTCTAGTGACCGATCACATCTAAATTTTTCAGTTAGCCAAATTGAATTTCTGTGAATGGATACAATTTAATTCACAGAAAATTCAATTTGGCCAACTAAAAAATTTAGATGTGACCAGTCACTAGACAATTTTAAATTGGAGAAATGTTTTATAGTGAAACTGTGAGGTTGGTCCAATTAAATATTTTAAATTGTAGTAACAGTTGTTTATTTCTCACTGTCCCAAAATACAAACATGACTAAAAACATAAATATATTAAGCAAAATGAACACAGACAACAGGGTTGACATTTTATCACATTCATTTATTAACAAGTCAATTCCAACACAGGAGATTTGATGAAAATACCTTATTTTCAGTAAGGAAAAACTCTGAATATTCAATAAGTCTTCTGCGTAACAGGATGTCTTTATGTGGTAAAGAAAACGCGGCACTGCATAGGCTTAAAACCTGCAAATAAAAAAACTAACATTAATGGCAAAATTTCCCTGCATCACATCTGGCAAGTGACAGAACAGAAGTTCTTCATTATATAATGAGGATGAGACGAATGAATGGACGAATAAGAAAATCACGTGTTTGATATTAAAAGGCAATAACTTAAGCCCTGAAAGAGGCCGATGCCAAATGCAATAATGGCACCATGTTCAACGGTTGCATACCGCACATATCTCACACATGACTTAATTTACTTATTACCTATTATTTTAGACATATTAGCAGAGGCGGATTAAGGTTGTCAGGGGCCCCTAGGCTGCTCTTTGTGTAAGGCCCCCCTTAATCATTATGCTTTACTGGAAAAAATTATTTAGTGCCATACATGGTCCTACAGTGTTTCCTCTACATTCCTTCAAGTGGTGGACCACCACTGTACGAAAATGACCACCACACCACATAGGTACAATGAGAAATTAAACATTACAAACAAAACACAAATACAAACATACACGGCCCAGTGCTTAGAAACAGCCTTTTAATTAACAGAGATGGTGGAAAGATATTACCCTCTGCCACAGAAATATGTAACTATAAACAGCAAAGCAACAGATTTCCCTGCATTCACAGTTCAACTGCAAGCTGGTTTAGCTTTATAAACCAACAGGTAGACTACAGCATCAGTGCAGAACACCCTGTTTTACTAAGGCAAAATCACAACATCATTACTGAGACACAAACCACTGTGCAATACACTAAACTGTGTATAAAACAAAGCCATATTAAAAACGGCGGGAATACCCTCCATCTCTGCTGAGGGTGCGGGTGCGGATGACCCACGAGCAGGTGAACAATAGCCGCTTTTTCACAGCCGGGCTGAACGTTTCTTATAATTGTAAGGAATGGTTCCAGTTGTCTTTCCACTTGAGCCTGGTACGGCACGGAACGATTACAAACCGTTCTCTGCCCGGAATTCTCGGCACGGCTAGCTAAAATGCGTGTAGTGACGTCGCCACAAATGTGTCACTTGTCTGTTGCCTGGCTACCAGTTTCTCTGTTGCTGGGTAAGCGCACTATTTGAACGACGTAAATAATTAATAATAAAATTAAAAGAAATACCCGATCGCCCTCTATAAAACAGTCCTCCTGCTGTGGATCGACTGGATGAAGATTCAGCAGCCTTTAAGTATCCAGTCAATTTCGGTATATCTTGGTTACGTTGTTCTTGTACCTTTGTATTTTCCGTTTTCGTGCTCTACTATCGTGCTTTCTTTCAGACATTTTGCCGCTATGCCATCTTGCCCGTCTAGCAATAGCAGTGACGTAAATGAAAATGATTGATTTGACCAGCAGCTGATTGGACAGATTTATCCAATCACCTGCTTATTGTTTCTTATGGGCCAATGACAACATTATCAGCTATCAGCTGACAACATTATCCGTCTGCAATACTGGAGGCTGCACTTTCAGGACCGCATTTCTAGGACCCTATTTTTTGTGACAGCACCACCTACCGAATCGGAGAGCCGCAATCCCAGGAACGCATTTCCAGGACCCTAGTTCCCTTTCAGTCAGTCACGTTCGACGTAAGTTCGACGTCACTGATGAATTGGGATCACTTCAGGGAGCCCCTATCAGCTTTGAGATATAGAGAACGGGCCAATGGGCCATTGGCATGCGAGATTTGCATCTCGCGCTCCGCCCCGCATCACGGATATAATCAGGAAGCAAGAGCAGCGCACTGTTGTCATTCACTTCGGAGCCGAACAGGCGTTAAGACAGAGTTTTCGACTGCTGTTTTCAAGCAAGAGATTGAGAGTCTTTCAGACCGGAGAACAAGGAAGAGGACGCTCGTGTTGGCGATACGGCACACATCAGCGCAACCGCGTGCTCACAGCTGCTTCACATTAAAAACAACTGCTGTTCTCACAGCAACCTGTTGGTTTGGTGAGGGCGTTGTCTCTGAGTGCAAACACAGGCTGCACTATTCCCTGTGTTTTGCCACGGTCCTCCCTGGGTGCTTCAGCACATTTCTAAAGAGCGTTTCCTCACAAAAAGAGCAACACGGGTGTGACACTGCGTCTTTTTTCAGATGTCATTCCACTCGTGCGTTTCTGGATGCAGTCGTTCCCCCTCACCTGTTGACGGTCACTTGAACCGGTCCGTTCACAGGCTGCCGTTCAAGATGCTCACGCAGAAACGCATCTTCAGGTGCATCCGTCCCCAATATTGGTTTGCAGCGATCGACCTGAAGGACGCGTACTTTCATGTCTCGATTCTCCCTCGACACAGACCGTTTCTTCGCTTTGCGTTCGACGGACGAGCATATCAGTACAAAGTCTTACCCTTCGGGCTAGCCCTGTTGCCCCGCATTTTCACGAAGGTTGCGGAGGCGGCCATTGCTCCCATGAGAGAGCATGGCGTTTACATCCTCAACTATCTCGACGACTGGCTGATCCTTGCCCAGTCGGGAGGGCAGTTGTGCAAACACAGGGACATGGTGCTCAGACACCTCAACCAGTTGGGACTTCAGGTCAACTGGGAGAAGAGCAAACTCTGCCCCACACAGAGGATCTCTTTTCTCGGGATGGAGCTGGACTCGGTCGCCCAGACAGCGCGCCTCACTGAGGAGCTTGTCCAGTCGCTGTTGAACTGCTTAAATTCGTTCAAATGCAGGACAGCAGTACCACTGAAACATTTTCAGAGGCTCCTGGGGCATATGGCATCTGCAGCCGCAGTAATGCCGCTCGGAGTGCTTCATATGAGACCGCTTCAACGCTGGCTGCACGATCGAGTCCCGAGATGGCCGTGGCACAGCGGATCCCTCCGTGTCCAAGTGATGCCGAGATGCAGCCAAACCTTCAGCCCGTGGTTGGACCCTTCTTTTCTACGGGCAGCAGTGCCTCTAGAACAAGTGTCCAGGCATGCTGTTGTCTCCATGGATGCCTCATCCACCGGCTGGGGTGCCACGTACAACGGGCTTGCAGTTTCGGGTCTGTGGACGGGACCCCAACTGCAATGGCATATCAATTGCCTGGAGTTGTTAGCAGTTCGTCTTGCACTCAGCCGCCTCAAGGGGCCGCTCAAAGGCAAGCATGTTCTGGTCCGTACGGACAGCACTGCGGCCGCTGCATACATCAACAAACAGGGTGGTCTACACTCCCGTCCCATGTCACAACTTGCCCGCCATCTCCTCTTGTGGAGTCAGAAGCATCTGAGGTCGATCCGTGCCACTCACAATCCGGGCCTGCTCAATCGTGCAGCTGACGAGCTCTCACGTCAGCAGGTGCTTCCCGGAGAGTGGAGACTCCACCCCCAGGTGGTCCAGCTGATCTGGAGTCGCTTCGGGACCGCCAAGGTAGACCTGTTTGCCGCCCCAGACACGACCCACTGCCAGTTGTTTTATTCCCTGACCGAGGGGACTCTCGGCTCGGATGCTCTGGCACACAGCTGGCCCCGGGACCTACGCAAATATGAGTTCCCCCCCAGTGAGCCTTCTTGCACACACCCTGTGCAAGGTCAGGGAGGATGAGGAGCAGGTCCTGTTGGTTGCTCCGTATTGGCCCAACCGGACTTGGTTCCCGGAACTGATGCTCCTCGCGACAGTACCTCCTTGACCTCCTATGAGGAAGGACCTCCTGACTCAGAGACGGGGCACCCTCTGGCACCCGCATCCGGACCTCTGGAGACTCCCTGGACGGGACTCGGAGGTTCTAGGTTGCCTGCCACAGAACGTGGTAGACACCATCTCTTCCGCTAGAGCTCCCTCTACGAGACTGCTCTATGCGTTGAAGTGGAACCTGTTCGTCGACCGGTGCTCTTCTCGCCGAGAAGACCCCCGAAGGTGTACGATCAGCTCGGTGCTTTCCTTTCTACAGAACGGGTTGGAGCGAAGGCTGTCTCCCTCCACCCTCAAGGTGTATGTTGCCACTATTGCCGCTAATCATGACTTAGTAGATGGAAAGTCCTTAGGTAAGCACGACCTGTTCAGGCCTGGTATTCGGGCCTGGTAATTCTCATGTAATCCTGAGACCCCGGCCTGGATATGTGCCCAAGGTTCCCACCACTCCCTTCTGGGACCAGGTGGTGAGCCTGCAAGTGATGCCTTCGGAGGAGGCAGACCCAGCCCTAGCTTTTCTCTGTCCGGTCCGTGCCCTGCGGACGTGGCAGAGCGTCCGACACCAGGTCTAACACTCGTATGCATTGGTGGAACCTGTGTTAGGCTGGGTTCCATATGTTGTGACCCCCACGGTGGTCCCATGTGTGTATTCTTCCACGGTACAGTTCCCTACGGCGAGCTTGTGTCTTCCCTCGGCAGAGTTTCCTCTGCCATCCCAGTACGGTGTTGTTCCCCCACCATAAATTGGCCGGGGCCACCCCTGGGACTTCCGTATGTTGCACTGCCCAAGGCCAGTCCATACGTGTATTCTCCACATGGTAACTCCCTCCAGGCATGATGTGGCTTCCACAGCGGCACCTCCGGGCACGTTTTCCCAGCGTTATCCAATAAAGGTCTGCTGAATGGGTCTTGCAGAACAGCAGTGTGACTCTCCCTGTGTGAGATTTCCTGCCTGGTACAGACGGGGTCTGAGGGGCTCTTCGCTGGGCGCTGGAAGTGGTAGTAACTGTGGCGTTTTCTAAAGGGATCCCAATTTGTCGGTGACGTCCGACGTACATCGAACGTGACCGACTGAAAGGGAACGTCTCTGTTACATATGGTAACCCTCGTTCCCTGAATGAGGGAACGGAGACGTACGTCCCGTCGCCACAGTTGCTGTACCATCACTGCATGGCCGAGTCACTAGTTTTGGTTCCTCAGTGAAAAACAATAGTGCGTTTAGAAGGTTTATTACACCCAAATATACTGCTTTCTTTATTGCAGTTAAATCTGGTTTCTATGAATGTTGAGTAATTATTGGGTCCATGTTGCATAATTTAATAACTCATCAAGTAAAATAAACAAGGAATGGTATTAGGAGTGTGCCATATCATACCGACATCATCCACGATAATACTGGCATACATTTTTACATGATAAAAAAGTGTCATATCGTGATATCAATGATATTGTGACGCGATGGCATATGGCGCATTTACGTTCCCTAGCACGCACAACAACAACACCTGTCAGAGTATACACGAAGAGCAGCATGTCAGCCTCCGATAACGACTTAGTACCTAAAAAGGGAGCTACTTGGTTAGAAGAGGTCAGCCCTCTTCAAATCAAATCAAAATCAAATCAAATCACTTTATTGTCACTCAACCATATACACAAGTGCAACAGTAGGTGAAATTCTTAGGTGCAGTTCCGAGCAACATAGTAGTCATGACATGACATGTACAACATTTAAAGCAACATCAGATTACATCATCTGATGCGCCCACAATTACTCACAGCACAGTAAAACTCTACAATAAACAATAAATAATTTACACAATGTGAATGTAGTTCTCACAGCTTTAAACAATATACACATACTTACAATATACATATACTTTAAACAATATACACTAAAACATACATTAAACAATATACATTACGCTATAATAATAATAATATACAATGTACAGTATACAATATTATTCACAATAGAAATCCAATGTACAATAGATGCTATATGATAAATAAATGTGTATATAATGTGTGTGTATCTACAGTGGGTTGTGCTGAGTGATATTCTGTCCAGTGTGTGTTAAGGAGTCTAATTGCTTGTGGGAAGAAGCTGTTCTGGAGTCGGCTGGTGCGTGTTCTGATGCTGCGGTGCACCGTCGTATCGTCAGCAAACTTGATGATGGTGTTGGAGCTGTGGGTTGCCACACAGTCATGTGTGTACAAAGAGTACAGGAGTGGGCTGAGAACACAGCCCTGAGGGGCTCCAGTGTTGAGAGTCAGTGATGAGGAGATGTTACTGCCCATTCTGACCACCTGGCGTCTGTTTGACAGGAAGTCCAGGATCCAGCTGCATAACAAGCTGTTTAAGCCTAGATCCTGGAGTTTCGCGTCAAGTATGGAGGGCACAATGGTGTTGAATGCTGAATCTTGATGGATCAAGAGTTAAGGAGTCTAATTGCTTGTGGGAAGAAGCTGTTCTGGAGTCGGCTGGTGCGTGTTCTGATGCTGCGGTACCGCCTGCCTGATGGCAGCAGTGAGAGCAGCCCATGGCTCGGGTGGCTAGAGTCTCTGATGATCCTCTGAGCTCTCTTCACACACCGCCTGGCATAAATGTCCTGGAGGGAGGGAAGCTCACCTCCTATGATGCAGCTGGCCGTGCGCACTACCCTTTGCAGGGCTTTGCGGCTGCGGGCAGTACTGTTGCCGTACCAGGTGGTGATGCAGCCAGTCAGCAGGCTCCCTATGGTGCTGGTGTAGAAGCGTGTGAGGATGTGGTGGTTCATTCCAAACCTCCTCAGTCGTCGTAGGAAGAAAAGGCGCTGATGAGCCTTCTTCACAACGGCCTCGGTGTGGACGGACCATGAGAGTTCCTCTGTGATGTGGACACAGAGGAACTTGAAGCTGCTGACTCTCTCCACCGGTGCTCCATTTATGGTGATGGGGCAGTGTCTGTTTGACAGGAAGTCCAGGATCCAGCTGCATAACAAGCTTTTTAAGCCTAGAGCCTGGAGTTTCGCGTCAAGTATGGAGGGCACAATGGTGTTGAATGCTGAGCTGTAGTCTACAAACAGCATTCTCACATATGTGTTCCTCTTTTCCAGGTGGGAGAGAGCAGTGTGTATTGTGGATGAAATGGCATCATCAGTGGAGCGGTTTTTGCGGTATGCAAACTGCAGTGGGTCCAGTGAGGGGGGGGGGAGAACAGAGCAGATGTGGTTTCTGATTATTCTCTCAAAGCATTTGCTGATGATGGGGGTCAGAGCAACAGGACGCCAGTCATTTAAGCAGATGGTTTTTGACTGCTTCGGGACAGGCACAATGGTGGACGTTTTGAAGCATGTGGGGACCACAGACAGGGAGAGGGACAGGTTAAAAATGTCCGTGAAAACTCCAGCCAGTTGGTTCGCGCACGCTCTGATGACGCGGCCCGGAATGCCGTCTGGACCCGCGGCTTTACGGATGTTCACCTGCCGGAAGGATCGGGTAACATCCGCTACAGATACAGAGAGTGAACTAACCTCTGCATCTTCAGCCACAAGCTCTCTCTCCGCGAGGGCGGTGTTAGTTCCCTCAAAGCGAGCATAAAAGCTGTTTAGCTCGTCCGGGAGAGAGGCAGCGTTATTCACGGTGGAGTTTGTGTTCCCTTTATAGTCCGTGATGGTGTTAATTCCCCGCCACATGCTTCTAGAGTTGGTGGTGTTGAACTGTCCTTCAATCTTGTCCCTGTACTGGCGTTTTGCTGCTCTGATGGTTTTCCGGAGGGCATAACTTGCTTGTTTATGCTCCTCCGCATTGCCGGAGTTAAAAGTGAAGGTCCGCGCATTGAGTGCCGCGCGAACATCCCCATTTAGCCACGGCTTCTGGTTAGGGTACAGCCGAATTGTTTTGGTCGGAACAACGTCTTCTACGCACTTCCTGATGAAACACGTTACGCTATCACCGTAGACCTCGATGTCGTCATCAGAGGCCGACCGGAACATCTCCCAGTCCGCGTGATCAAAACAGTCTTGTAGCATAGAGTCTGATTGGTCCGACCAGCACTGGATGGTTCTGAGGGCGGGTGCTTCCTGTTTCAGTCTCTGCCTGTAAGCGGGCAGAAGGAGAACGGAAGAGTGGTCCGATTTGCCAAATGGTGGGCACGGGAGGGATTTGTAGCCATCCCGGAAGGGAGAGTAACAGTGATCCAAAACACGGTTCGCTCTCGTGTTGAAGCTAACATGTTGGTGGTATTAGGTGCAATGAGTTTGAAGTTGGCTTTGTTAAAGTCCCCGGTCACAATAAACGCAGCCTCAGGATGCGCGGTTTCCTGCTCACTTACTGTCCTATACAGTTCCTTTTGTGCCCGGTCTGTGTCGGCTTGTGGGGGAATATACACAGCTGTGATGATGACCGCTGTGAATTCCCTCGGTAGCCAGAATGGTCGACACAGAACCATGAGAAGTTCCAGATCAGGAGAACAGAAAGACTTGATAGAATGTACGTTCCTCTGATCACACCAGGATCTGTTGATCATAAAACATACACCCCCGCCTTTGCTTTTCCCTGAGAGATCTTTTTCTTTGTCCATTCGATGCACGGAGAACCCCGTGGTTTCGATGGCCGAATCTGGAATCTCAGCAGACATCCAAGTTTCTGTAAGGCAGATAATGCAGCAGTCCCTCGTCTCTCGTTGGAAAGCGATCCGTGCTCTCAGCTCACAGAGTTTGTTGTCCAGAGACTGAACATTTGCCAGTAAAATACTGGGAAGCGGGGGTCGGTTTGCTCGGCGTCTTACTCTGCTTACTTGCTACGCCGGCTCTGCTTCCCCTTCTCCGGCTGCGTTTCCGTGGTCGAACTGCCCAGACAAAGGGCTCCGCTACCGTGTTTGTAAACAGCGGGTCATCACTGAAGAATTTTAAGTCTGGTTCTCGGTGTGCGATTGCCGAACCAATGTCTAAAAGTGTCTGTCTGTCGTACGCAGTAAGGCAGACAAAATCCAAGACAAAAAACACAAAAACTATAAACAGAACAAACAAAAAACTACAATGTTGTAACGGAGCTCGCAACGCAGCAGCCATCCTCGGCGCCATCTTGAGTCCATACCTCTTGACAACTGACTAAACATTGACAACTTAAAGCTGCTATTGATGTACCTGTGTGACTGTGTCTGTTCAGCGTCTCTCTTAATAAAGTGGGTTTATTACTGAAAAATAGCGATGTAACCCCATCGTTGCTGAGAAATATAATGTAGTGATCCAGTAACTTGGCTATTTTATTGCTAAAAGTCGCGGGGCGGCATTAATAGTTTCTGTGCTCATGAATGTGCAGCGCGATCTCTGCCCTCTGAATGTGAGTGACGCATGTGTGTGTGCGTGTGAGCTTAAATAGCCCCATTTACATGCACACTTTTATGTCATTCTAATTAAAATCATTCCGATTGAACGATTCTGTGGACCGTTTACACAAGACTTTATCTATACTGATCTGGTGTTGCTGTAAGAAACACCTCAGAAAAATAAATTCTTTTGTCAGGCGCAGTTGAAGTAGAAAGTACCTGGGAAAATGGCGTAGCCAGGCTATGTCTGTGTCATTATTCCAACATTATCTTCATAACTTGTTACAAAATAAAAAGTTTAACACTTCAGAAAATGTTTTGTATCCTTATGAAAGCAGTGTTTATATGCAGCATTTTCATCCGGACTTTTAAACCGATTACAGTGCTCTGCGCATTAATATAGAACGAGGATTCATCTGACTTGGAACTACCTGTGCATTAAACGATTTTATTGCACACCTTCCAGCCAATCAGAATCAAATATTCAGACAGACCATGGCATAAATTACATTAGTTATTGTTAAACTAAAATGTTATGTTATGGTTTTGTTTGCACTAATACATGCTGTTGCCTATCAGCTGCAATAACCAATACAACTTATTAACCATTTTTTTTTTTTCTATATCGTCATAAATATCGTTATCGCAAATATTCTTGAAATATCGTGATATAATTTTGAGGCTATATCGCCCACCCCTAAATGGTATAGCCTTTTCAGTCAATCACATTTTCAAGTGCAGAGGGAATACACAAGGATGACTCTGGGGGTAGATTTAAGATTGTGTATATTTTATAAAATAATATATTGCAACAGTTGAATTTGAACACACACAAAAACAAATGTGTTCATGATGTGAACCACATAGGAATAACTTCATGGAAAATGTCTTCACTGACTCCTAAGAGAGAGAAAGATAGAGAAGTTAATGAAATAAGGAACATTGAGTTGAACTTGTTCAACTCTCAATTTTTTTATTTCAAATTTTAAAGATCTTAGTCACCACAGAGCACACACATTATATACAATACAACATTATATAAATCTTCATACCAAATAATGTTCATAATACTGTTAATACTGTTCAAAGATTTGGATGAACAGGTTCTTGAAACATTCATGTCAATAAAGCGCATCTGAACCGAGAAAAAAATTATAATAGAGAGAGATGCCAGAAATCTGAATAGAAATAACATGTTATTTCTACAATAATATGACTTTTCCTGTCCTTTAAATATTTAAAGCACACATTGTGATGCAGGAACACTGCAGCAGCACTACCTACCAACTGGATGCTCTCCCCTCTTTTCAACAAGTTCATTTTATATAAATATATAGACATACATTAGGGCTAAGTCTAGGACTTGACCATTTAATTCATCTTTTGTTATACTTCCTTGAAAGCACTTCATGTAGAGTACAGTACACATTACATGACACAATCTAACACGTGGTATTTTAACAGTCAATTATTATGATGGCCTCTGTTATGCCTGACTATAAAAAACGTCATATGTCTCAATCAACATTATAAAACCATGCCAATATGAAGAGACATACTCATAACATGTCATGTATTGTGAGGCTGACTGTGAGCATGTGACAGCTAAAACATTAAGATTATTTTAACTTACTTAAAATGAAGAAAAACACAACAAACATAATACAGTTGTCTTAATACACAATTGTGCTGTCAACACAAGCTTTCATGCAAGTTTAGTTAAGTGAATGTGCTAAATTCATTTACAGCACTATCTAATACACGTATGATAGCTATGCATTCAAGACTATTTAGCAAATCACGATCACTTCGGCTACGTTAACTTTCCAATGAAATGCATCACGATGTTAAAATAAAAACTGATTCACATGTGATACTCACAATCTGTTCGTCATCCATCTTTGCTGGTCCTCTAATTCGCTAGGTGGCGTTGTCAATAAAAACCTAGGGTCCTAGAAATGCAGTCCTAGGACTGCGTTCCTGAAAATGCAGCCTCCGGTTGTGCATGCAGATGCTACTCCGCGCTGAAGTAAATTTTAAATAATAAAAAAAATAGTCTGGCCAATCCGGGGCCCCTGCACACGTGGGGCCCCTAGGCTACGCGAGCCTGTGCGTTAATCCGCGTTTGAAATATCCACACAAACGGTTTTCCTTGAGCATTTTTTGCGCATGCGTATACAGTTTTTCGGACGTAGGATTTGTTCATCCAACATGGATTTTTCACTTCGACTTCATAGATTGACTGAGCACAATTAAATATGTTCGGTGAATATACAATTTTAATTTTGAGTGAAGACCTTAAGCTATGATTAGTACAATGCATCTTTTTGCATGGGGATACTTATTTGGAAGTCATTTATTGGGCCAATATGTAATGATCAATTTTCAAAATTTTTCCACCCAATTTTTTTTTTTTACAGTGTACCAACAATGCTTCTGTTCAAGGTGTCTTTTCTGTCATCATATATCTGTTGATAAACTTAGCTGACCAAGTTGGTGAAATTCCTTTCAAAATAATTTCCTTTGTCCATGTATTTCTTCCATGAGGCCTGAGACACAGTGTATTCATAAATATTCAGTAAGGAGTCCCTGCCCATGCACCTCCTAGAGCGAAAATCAATGGTGCAGTAATGGACCTGAATAGAAGCTTTGTTTCGTAAAAGATTCACCCACCAGCATACCAAACACAAGCACCTTGCTGATAGAAAGACCCATCGGGACACTCCGCAAGCTATCATCAGTGTAAAGAAAGAGGCTTGCTGTTCTTAAGTACTCAGAATTGCTGCAATAGGAGAGGAAAAACTGAAGATTGTTTAATGTACGTGGAATAATCTACTACTAAATCATAAAAATGTATAAGGAGGTAACACGAGACTGGAATAAGATTTTGATGAGATGTCAGTGTCTTTCAATGTTGCTTTCCAAGGTAGGGAGGCATACAGGTGAGATAATGATTTTGTTGACAGGTGAAGGAGAGCACCGCTTCACTGTCATGTTTGTCTAGAAGGCCCTCAAATTATTATTTAAATTTATGAAAACAATTCAAATCCATCAATACACTGAAGGTGTTTTAGGTAGTGTTTTAAGTTTTTGTTAGTAAAAAAAAAAAAAAAAACAATGCTGGTGAGCCTGACTTTCTCTTTATTCTTTCATGTATTTGTTTTTATTCATCTGACTGTAACCTCCATCTCCTTTTATAAAACATATCTGAATATTTGAAGGAAGTGTTTTATTTTGAGTATTTGCAAATTAAATGAATTATTTACTTCACTGTAAACCCTAAGTTGTCAGAACTCAAAGAATTTGAATGAGAATTGTATAAGTTAAGAAACTCAAAGTTTAAGCAAGAGTTTTATTTTGTACTCATATATTTTTATTGTTCTTAACTTGAAATATTTGAGTACACTAATGCAAATATTTTGTTAGCTATAACAAACTAATTCAGAAAATGCCAACTTGCTAATTTGTTAACATGTTAACAATAGCATGATATAGCACTTACTGAATGAGCACAGTAACTTAAACATGTAACGGTAACACTTTAGAATAATGGCCATTAGTTAACATTAGTTAACTACATTAGTTAACATGAACTAATAATGAACTGCACTTATAAAGTGTTTATTAATCTTTGTTAATGTCAATTTCAACATTTACTAATGCTTTATTAAAATCTTGTTAACATTAGTTAATGCACTGTGAACTAACACGAACAAACATGAACAGCTGTATTTATATTAACTAACATTAACAAAGATGAACAAATACAGTAACAAATGTATTGCTTATGGTTAGTTCATGTTAGGTTAACACATTAACTAATGTTAACTAATGTCACTTGTCACCAGGATGGTAACCCTCCTAAAAACCCACAGAGGTTTCCATCATGTCCTAATCGTGTTCCTCTTCTCTCTCTCTCTCTCTCTCTCTCTCTCTCTCTCTCTCTCTCTCTCTCTCTCTCTCTCTCTCTCTCTCTCTCTCTCTCTCTCTCTCTCTCTCTCCTCTCTCTCTCTCTCTCTCTCTCTCTCTCTCTCTCTCTACTCTCTCTCTCTCTCTCTCTCTCTCTCTCTCTCTCTCTCCTATCTTCCCATCTAGCAAAACATTTCGAAGACAACTTTAATGTCCCTCTTTGAGCCACCTTCCACCCCTTGACCCGGCCAGGCCAACCAGGTTGAATCCTGTGTGCGGACTGTATGGAATTACCCAGAAAAAAACACTCAGATACAAGCCTCTATCTTTGGTGAAAACTAGCCCACATTAAACTCCTTTGTGTGTTTTCTATGTTGGGAGTTGCACGGCTTCATCCGAGGGGACAACGCTGTAAAACAAAGGTTAGTGTCTGAGAAAAATGCTTAACATTTAAAAGGTAAACTTTTTACACCACATCTCAGAAAAGTAAATAATCAGAATAGCATTGGATATCAAAGTAGTTGCATGCTGTTAAAATCATATCTGTGAAATGATTGCAATAGTGCTGATTCTCTTTAAGCAATCTATACATTTTTGCTATAATATGACGTTTTTAATGACAGTTTCTCAACATAGAGTACTCTATCATTCAAAGGTTTGGGGTTAGTAAGATATTTTTAACTTTTTTCAACAAGGATGCATTTAAATTGATCAAAAGTTACAGTAAATACATTTACAATGTTACAAAATATTCTATTTTAATAAAATATATTTGAACTTTCCATTCATCAAAGAAACCTGAAAAAAAAAAAAAATGGTTGCCACAAAAAAAAAAAAAACATATTAATAATAATATGTGTGTTTATATATATTATCTCTTCATCACAGCACCTGTTAGTGGGTGGGATATATTAGGCAGCAAGTGAACATTTTGTTCTCAAAGTTGATGTTTTAGAAGCAGGAAAAATGGGCAAGCGTAAGGTTTTGAGCGAATTGGACAAGGTACCTATTGTCAGGGTTGGTGAACGGAAAGGAGCGAGGACTCAAGGATGCAGAGGAAAGGGCTTTTTAATGATAATAATAAAACAAAAAACAAGACAAAACAAAACTACCCCGAGGGGGAAAAACAGACTTGACTTGACTTTTCTTGGCTTGACTTGACTTGACGGGAGTAGGGAAACAGGAGGTACATACGACGACGATTCAGCACTGGACTGCAAACACAAGGATATTAAATAGGGAACAAACAAAGGAGGGTAACGAGGGAAGACAGGTGGGGCAAATGAACCAATAATCAGGAAACAAGGTGGGCGGGGTTAGACAATGGACACGAGCACATGGCACAAAGAAACACTTAACAAGACATGTGCTCACACCAAACATGACATGAACATGCAACTAATGAGAACTCAGCTGCATGTTCACACAAAACATGACAACATGACGTAGCACGTAGCCAGTGAAAAAACACCAACCACGTGCTACACAACATAAGACAAAACATGAAAGCACACGGCCGATGTAAACATGAACCGTGTGCTACACAGAACACACAGACAGAAAAGCACACGCTCACATGACAAAACAAACACACGGAGCATGAATGTCCGAATCCCAACACAAAACTGAAACCCAAACTAGACCGAAGTGCTGGGATCCGAACACCACGCCCCGCACACAAAACACAAGGACAGAAGAGCACAGAAGTGCTCACACAAGACAAGACAAACAATACAGGAGTGTCAGGGCTCTGTCACAAACCAAGAGTAAACTAGACCGAAGTGACAGAACCCAGACACCTATCAAAAGTGGTCCAAGGAATAAACAGTGGGGAACCGGCGACAGTGGTCATGTGGGCGGCCAAGGCTCATTGATGCACGTAGGGAGCGAAGGCTGGCCTGTGTGGTCCGATTAAATAGATGAGCAAATAGGAAAAAAAAACCTGGAACAGAACATGAGCATATTACCTAATCATGGCAACTGTAATGTATTGTTTTTTCTGAAGTAATGCTAAGGTTATTGGATCTGTTTGATTTGAGTGTACAGTGAAACTTTCATGAACATTCCAAGGGATTGAAAGATTTTCACTTTCATCCTGCCTCATGCATTAAATGGCAATAGGCTACTTAAAATACCCATTCACATCAGGTATTTTTACTGGTCCCATTAGGCTATATGAGTGTAATTTTCACAAACCTCAAAAAAGGATTTCTGTACAGGAAACACTTTAACATTTTTGCCCTGGCAGAGAGCGAGGGATTTTTATCCCTGAACAAGACAAGTAATTATAGATCCCACAACAAACGGTTTCACTGAAACTTTACAAAGAGTCTATCTCCCCAGCAGGGCAACACTGGCCAATTCTTTTTTTCTGGAGGATGAACTGATTGATTGTTGACATATTGGTCAAGCTCTGAAGGCAAAAAGCTTCATGTGGCTTTTCATTCTCACAAAAATGAAAAAGGTAAAAGCAGAACCATAGTAAGACATGCACTGTTCACATTTTTAGTGTGATGCCATCAAATGTATAAAATTACACACAACCTACCTTAAAAACACACATTACTATCACATAATGAATGCATAAATATAATAAAATAACATTTCCCACAACATGCAATACATGTATTGAGCAATGCCTAACCCCAAGAATAAGATAAACAATGTGTATTAATATGAATCATTTTTAATTAATATTATCTGTTGAATCTCTAGTGTGCAGTTAGTCACCTACTGTAACATGCACTTTTGCTTTTCTTTTCTATTGACTGTAAAGTCTTTGTGCTACAAATCAATGTTATTCGCGGTTTCCTCAAGCTGCTCTGAATAGATAGTTATAATATAGTGGAGAGTAAACTGGCTATGATGGTGTGTGTTTATGGGTCCTGAAAGGTGACCAAATGTTTATAATTTGTGAATATGTGTAGGCAGTGACAGACTATGTACTGCAGAACGTTTGCCAAAGGCTCAATGTTACACTGGCATCAATTGCAGCAGTTGACAAAAACTTTTAAGGAACATTAATCCTTGTGCACTATTTGCAATTTATATCCTCCCTTTTTCTCTATTTTTATCACACAAATGGGTTACACTCTATTTTAAGATGGTGTAGTTACAATGTACTTACTCAAATAAGTACTGAGTAATATTAATTAACTACATGTACTATAGAGTTAAGGTTAGGGTTTGGTTTAGGGCTTACTTGTAATTATGCATAATTTACAGTTATTACTATAGAAAGTACATGTAGTAACGTGTAACTATGTCACCTTAAAATAAAGTATTACCCGCAGTTTAGCCAACCTTTACTTACATTATGAAAAGTTCATAGAAAAAGGTCTGGATTGTGAGAATAAGGTGTGAGCTAAGGGATAGTGATATCATCATTTACTTGTCCAGCGCATCTTTTAGTCCAGCGCTTTTGTTACTTCCTAAAAGCCCAATCTTAAAGGGTTAGTTCACCCCAAAATGTACATAATGTAATTTATTACTCACCCTCATGCTGTTCCACACCCTTAAGACCTTTGTTCATCTTCGGAACACAAATAAATATATTTTTGTTGAAATCCGATGGCTCAGTGAGGCCTGCATAGCCAGCAATGTCATTTCCTGGGTTTATGTGAAAATTGTTTTAACTTCACTTGAAATTGATATAGCTTTTAATTTTACTGTAATGTTGAATGTTTATATTTATATATTTCAGAGACATCAGTAGCAGTTTTAGTATCAGTGATACTAGCCTTCATAAAAAGATGCCATTACAACAAATATTTCAAATATACTGTATTTAAGTTGTTTCTACATTAATTTGGAGAGTAACTGTGAAATTATTGCAATATAAAAATATTTTTAAAAAATTGCGATTAATTAGCACATTTTTTTAATCGATTGACCGCAGTAGTATCTTTATAATGAACGTTTTTGTACTAATCAAATCATACAAATTAATACAAAATCGCCACCTCGTAATACTGTATACCGGTACTTACGTTTTCCTGTGAGATCAGGTTGGATTACCACTGTTAATACATCTTCCTGAAAAACATAAACAGTTTATTTAATTAATAATTTTGTTTGGTTAAATTGTATTTATTTTTTATTTATTTGTCAGTTTTATTTGCAATTAGTTTCTTTGCTCTTATTGTATTGCTGATTGTTTACCATAATTATTTTGAGGACCTTTTTCGTACGTTAGTTACGAAAGTATTGATAATTGTGAAAATTCACTGATATTTAAAGGGGACCATTATGCAAAGTTTACTTTTAAATGGTGTTTGAACATAAATGTGTGTCGGGTACAAAACCACCATATAATGGTAAAAATCCACCCTCCTCTTTTTTTAATTCCCATAAATCATAAGCAATGTCGCAGAACAAACCGTATGTAGATTCTAGCAGTGACGTTACATATGCTTAGGCGACTGCTGACAGACCTATTAGCATAGACCCTGCCCTGAATGAGCTGTACACAGTCTGCCATGTTTATTTCCTCGCCAGAGCATTTAACAGCAGCAGAAATGTATTCTTATTAAAGCCACTAAGGTCATTCAATCAAGAGTAGTGAGTTATTTTCTGTTTTTCTTTTGTTGTTTAATTCATATTAACAGCATATATAGCAGTAGGCACTGTTACAATGCTTTCACTTTAATACACAGATCTAATATACACATGTGTTTATGTGAACTTTGTGTGTTTTTTACATAATCTTGTGTGTATTTGGCAGTTTAAGCGCAAAAAGATGTGAAAGAGAACTTTCTGTGTGTGTGCTTTGATAATCAAAACCAAACAGATGTTTTAGTTTTTGGCATAGTATCCGAGGCACAAGCTGTAAAGGCTCCGCCCTCTTATGGAAAGTGGGGTGGGGAGATGCAGCTAATTTGCATTTAAAGATACATGCACAAAACAGCATGTTTTTCCTTCCAAGGGGCATCTACAACATGGTATGCTATAATAAATGATCTGTGATATATTTTGAGCTGAAACTTCATAGCCACATTCTGGGGACACCTGAGACCTATATTTCCTTTAAAATTACTCATATCGTGAAATAAGCCTGATCATATTCCTCACAAATAATCATTTTACGTAAGTACTTCAATATTGACCAACATTTTGCCATTATCAAGCAGCCCTACACACCAGAATTATACTGATTATAATGTGGTTACACTAAGCAGGACACGCAGCTGAGCCCTGACATCCTCGCTCATCCCATCTGGAGATTTATGCCTGCAATTGTAGGGCTTTGTACTGGAAAAGCACATGAATGAATAGCCACCAAGACTCCTACACAAAGCCATAAGCTTTCAATTTAGTGTCTGATACATTCCTGTAACACGTCTGAAACTGCCAATGTTTGTTTCAGAGTTTGCAATGGAGGTGATATTTGCATTTAAATGCACTTTTCTGTGAACACCTGTAATGCTTTAGACCCCTGTTTTTGTCATGTGTACAATTATGTCACATTTCACAATTGTACAAATTAATTGCTATCTGTGTCTATTGTGCTGTTTCAATCATTGGATGAATGATCCTTTTTTTCTCATTTGCGTGATGGTAATATGCAGTCTGGCTCAGTCTCTGACTCTGTTTTTTTTTTTTTTACAAGGCAGTCATCTTTTCATTTCTGGATGTTAAACAATTCATAAGCAGTCATAATTGAACCTGTTAATAAACCAGGATCAAATTACAATGGGTAAACACAAAGAGTTGGGGAAAGACAATTTTAGTATTAGAGATTAATATTTGTCTCAAATATAATGAAGTTTAACATACTAAATGTCCCAGGAAAGGGAGGAAAAATCCTATGTCAATCTCCTTAAACCAAAAGGGGGGTTGTGGATGAATATGAACATTTTAAGGAGATTCTTTCCATGTAATTATATTAGTTTTGGTTATAAAGTTACAAGTATGATTATATTATTTATATATTTAGTATATTTAGTAAAAAGTATTCAGGACAAATATATATTTTTCTAAATAAGTAAATCAATAAGTAAATCCATCCACCCACCCACCCTTCTTGTTGCATCGCTGCATCAATAGGAACAGAGTTATAATGATATGAATGTTCCAAGTGCCCAACCAAAGTGAACACTGATCCCCATAATGGTGAGCTTTTTTTTTGCTTGACAAAATGGCACTCAAAGCAATCAATTAATCTTAACTTGGGTTCCCTTTCAGTCGGTCACGTTCGACGTATGTCGGAACTGACCGACGAATTGGAATTGGGATCTGTTTCAGAGACCAATCTACTTCGAGTGTATTAGAAACGAGCCAATGAAGATTGGCATGCGATCACGCATTCCACGCACCGCCCGCATCCGCGGGTATAAATACGGAAGTGGAAGTGCCGCATACCGCTTTCAACTTCGGAGCCGAGCATTACATGTTCCTACGAAGAGTGTGTTTACACAAACTAAACGAGTCTCTACGAAAAGATCAGCTTACCTGTTCCAGTGTCGGTGTCACGGCGCTTTACAGCGGTGGTCGCGAGCAGAAGAAATCTGTCGGTTCGCTGGGCGTTTCCTCTGAGTGCTTACAGTGGGCTTGCACCTTTAAACCACTGTAAGCCGCGGCTATTCCCCTGTGTGCCTCGGCACTTGTTGGAGCGGTTCTCTCTTCTCTCTATCACTAAAAGAGCAACACGGTTTGACCCTGCGTCTTTTTCAAGATGTCATTCAAACCGTGTGTTTCTGGATGCGGTTGTTTCCTGTCCTCATTTGACGGCCACGATCTCTCTCACATACAAACATGTGAGATTGCTTTCGTGGGTGATTCATGCTCTCTCAGGAGAGCATGGTCACGTCGGCGCGTTGTTCGTCTCACCTTTCTCGTAAAGGCTTGAGCGTTCTGCGTGCCGTGTGCCGTCGAGCGCCGGCTGACAGCGGGGGTTGCCACGGCAACCCAGCGCGTCACTCGGCGCTCTCTAGATGCGCGGTCCAGACTATGAAACCTCAAACGGGGTTGAGTCCCTTTGCTTATTCCCTGATCTAGTTTCTTTTCTGGTGCTCCAGAAAAGGATTATTTTAGTTAATAAGCCTTGGTGACCTGAGGATAACAGTGGGGCATCCCCGCCGGGTACATCTCTTCGTGCCCCCACTCCTCTATTGCATCATGAGCATGTTGAGACTTTGTTCGTGGGTGGTTCATGTTCTCTCATGGGAACATGGGCGCGTTGTTCGTCCTGCCCCTTTAATAGGGGCTTGAGCGTTCAGCGTGCCGTGTGCCGTCGAGTCTGGCGGCCACGCCCACTGTCTCTCATGCCTGCTGGTAGCCCAGATGGGATTGCTGGTCCTTTAAAAAAAAAAAAAAAGGGGGACCCAGCATTTCATTTGTGGCTCTGGCAGAGGACAGATGTCAATTGCTGCATCGGAGAGAGGGCTGTTATGCGCTGGAGATGATGACGCTGAGTTTCCCACTATAATAGTGTGTGCTCATGCTGAATCAGATTCAGTGTTGACAGCCATGCCTTCAAGGGTGGCTGCCTGGATGTGCATTGGAAGAATTTAGCAGTGTGGAGCTATTGGTGTCAAAATATGGAACGCCAAGAGGGCCATAATCTGTATAAATTTTTTCGCTCTCTCACTACCCTCTCTCCTGCATGCACGAGGGTAGTCTTGACTCAGGGGTTATGCAGGAACTGCGTGCAGTGATGGACCTCGCTCTCCGGGTGACGGAAGTCACTGCACGCTCCCTGGGTCAGGCGATGTCCACGTTAGTGGTCCAGAAAGCCGGGGCTAAACCTGGCAGATATGCGTGAGCCTGACAAAGTTCGGTTCCTCAACGCCCCTGTCTGTCAGGCTAGCCTCTTCGGCGACGCTGTCGAGAACTCGCCCAGCAGTTCTCGGTGGCCCAGAAGTGGATGGAGGTGGTTTAAAAAAAAAAAAAAAAACCATACTGCCCCGACGACTAGCTGCTGCCTCCACCCAGTCGTCGGCTGCAGCACCTCCATCTGCTTGTCGCCGAGGGTGCCCCCCCTGCGTCCGCCTCCACCCCTGCTAAGCCAAGCAGCAGCCTCCACCCGGGCAGCAGGTGGCCGGGCGCAGGGGATGTACCCAACCCGTCCAGGATACCGCGAGTCCGCTAGCAAGCACATGGGCGAGCGGCCCTGGAACGGGCAGCCCAGCGAGATGGCAAACTGCTCAGGGAGATGGTGTCCGCACCCCTCCCTCCCCCGGAGGACCGGGGGGAGAATATTTTTTCGGTTCGGTCCTGCCGCTGGCTCTCCGGAGTACAGCGGTACCCACATTCTCAGAGCAGTTTCCTCCCTCTCTGGGCCCTGAGAGGGTCAGGTTGGCAGTGTGCGACGCCCCCGGGCCTTGCCACTCCTTTCCTCCCCTCTCCCCCTTCGCCAGGGGGCAGCAGTGTGGGCACCGAGGACGCCCCCGGGCCTTCTCACCCACACTCTGCCCCACCTGGAGTACTCAGACAACACTCCGGGCCGCCTCCGGGCCGCCTACGGGCCGCCTCCGGGCCTCCCGAGTCGGGTCTGAGTGCTCCACCTCGCTGCCTCACCCCGGGTACGTCTGTGGTGCCGATGGTCCCGCTTGTTCGGTCTCTGGGGGCCTGGCTAAAAGGCCTCCCCGGACCGTCGTGCTGGCTCATCCGTACCATCAGACTCGGCTATGCGATTCGTCGCACGCCGGCCTCCCAAGTACAGGGGCATCCTCTTCACCTCAGTGTGGAGCTCGGATGCCCATGTCTTGCGGTCTGAGATCGATGTCCTGCTGGCGAAGGGCGCGATCGAGCCGGTTCCTCCAGCCGATATGAGGTCGGGGTTCTAGAGCCCCTACTTCATTGTACCCAAGAAAGGTGGTGGGTTAAGACCAATCTTGGACCTGCACATTTTGAATCGGGCCCTGCACAAGCTCCCGTTCAAGATGTTAATGCAGAAACGCAATTTTCAGTGCATCCGTCCCCAAGATTGGTTCGCAGTGATCGACCTGAAGCCCTTCGGGCTGTCCCTGTCGCCTCGCGTCTTCACGAAAGGCGTAGAGGCAGCCATTGTTCCGCTCAGAGAACGCGGCGTTCGCTTACTCAACTATCTTGACGACTGGATTATTCTCACCCAGTCTCGGGAGCAGTTGTGCGAACACAGGGACATGGTGCTCAGTCACCTCAGCCTGTTGGGACTTCGGGTCAACCGAGAGAAGATCAAACTCTGTCCCACGCAGAGGATCTCTTGTCTCGGTATGGAGCTGGATTCGGTCAGCCGGACGGCGCGCCTCACTCCGGAGCGCGTCCGGTCAGTGTTGAACTGCTTGAATACGTTCAATGGCAGGACAGCGGTCCCACTGAATTTTTTTTCAGAGGCTCCTGGGGCATATGGCATCTGCAGCCGCGGTAACGCCGCTCAGATTGCTTCATATGAGACCGCTTCAACGCTGGTTACACGACCGAGTCCCGAGATGGGCGTGGCGCAGCGGTCAGTACCGGGTCTCAGTTACTCCTTACTGTCGCCAAACCTTCAGCCCGTGGTCGGACGCCTTGTTTCTCCGGGCCGGTGTGTCCTTAGAACAGGTGTCGAGGCATGCTGTGGTCTTCACGGATGACTCGTCCACGGGCTGGGGGGCCACGTACAACGGGCACGTAGTTTCGGGTCTGTGGACGGGACCCCAACTGCGTTGGCATATCAATTGCCTAGAGCTTCTGGCAGTACGTCTTGCCCTGGCCCGGTTCAAGAAACCGCTCCAGGGCAAACACGTACTGGTCCATTCGGACAGCACTGCGGCCGTTGCGTACATCAACCGACAGGGTGGTCTACGCTTCCGTTGCATGCTCCGGCTCGCCCGCCATCTCCTCCTGTGGAGTCAGAAGTTTGTGAGGTCACTTCGTGCCATTCACATCCCAGGTGCGCTGAACTAGACAGCCGACGAGCTCTCTCGTCAGTCGACACCTCCGGGCGAATGGCGACTCCACCCCCGGAGCGTCCAGCTGATATGGGACCACTTCGGGGTTGCACAGGTAACCTGTTCGCTTCCCCGGAGTCGACTCATTGCCAGTGGTACTACTCCCTGACCGGAGGTACCTTAGGCACAGATGCACTGGCGCACAGCTGGCCCCGGGACCTACGCAAATATGCGTTTCCCCCAGTGAGCCTTCTTGCACAGACTCTGTGCAAGGTCAGGGAGGACGAGGAGCAGGTCTTGTTAGTTGCGCCCTATTGGCCCAACCGGACCTGGTTCCCCGAACTCACACTCCTCGCGACAGCCCCTCCCTGGCCGATTCCCCTGAGGAAGGACCTTCTTTCTCAGGGATGGGGCACTCTATGGCACCCGCGTCCAGACCTCTGGAAACTCCATGTCTGGTCCCTGGACGGGACGCGGAGGTTCTAGATGGCCTACCGCAAGCTGTGGTAGACACCATCGCTTCAGTTAGAGCCCCCTCTACGAGGCGCCTCTATGCTCTGAAGTGGAACCTGTTCGTCGGTTGGTGCTCTTCCCGCCAGGAAGACCCCCGGAAGTGTTTGATTAACGTCGTGCTTTCCTTCCTGCAGGATGGGTTGGAGCGGCAGCTGTCTCCCTCCACCCTCAAAGTGTACGTCGCTGCAATAGCGGCGTATCACGATGCAGTAGACGGTAAATCCGTAGGTAAGCACGACTTAATCGTCAGGTTCCTCAGAGGTGCGAGGAGACTAAATCCTCCTCGTTCTACCTCGATACCCTCTTGGGACTTAGCCCTGGTGCTTAGAGCACTCCAGGGTCCTCCATTTGAGCCTTTGCAGTCAGTCGAGCTAAAAATCCTGTCCATGAAGACAGTCCTCCTGACCGCATTGGCCTCAATCAAGAGGGTAGGGGACCTGCATGCGCTTTCGGTCGACGAATCGTGCCTAGAATTCGGGCCGGCCAACTCTCACGTTGTCCTGAGACTCCGGCCTGGATATGTGCCCAAGGTTCCTACCACTCCCTTCCGGGACCAGGTAGTGAACCTGCAAGCGCTGCCTTCGGAGGAGGCAGACCCAGCCCTAGCTTTATGTCCCGTCCGCGCTCTTCGCGCTTACGTTGACCGGACACAAAGCTTCAGATCCTCACAGCAGCTCTTCGTCGTTTACGGAGGTCAGCAGAAGGGAAAGGCTGTCTCCAAGCAGAGGTTGGCCCACTGGATAGTGGATGCCATTGTCTTGGCTTACCAGTCCCAAGACGTACCTTGCCCGTTCGGGGTGCAGGCTCACTCAACAAGGAGTGTTGCTTCATCCTGGGCGCTGGCTCAAGGTGCCTCGCTGACAGACATTTGTAGAGCTGCGGGCTGGGCGACACCTAACACGTTCGCTAGATTTTATAGCCTCCGTGTAGAGCCGGTATCTTCCCGCATCCTCGCCCCCCGGGGCCAGTAGCGCTTAGTACCCGTTCTAGTGTCGGCTTGCAACGCCACTCCCGCCTCCGGCCCGGATACGTGCGTCTATTCTTGCTCCAGTTGTGTTCCCCGGAAACGGCTAACCCTGTCGAGTTCCTCCGTCACCCTTGCGGTGTCAGACGTTGCGGACCGTCTGACGCCAGGTCTGCACCCGTATGCTTGTGGAACGTGTGTGTAGGCTGGGTTCCATATGTTGCGGTCCCCTCTCGGCTACCCCATATGTGTATTCTCCACGGTATCTGCTGCCCTACTCGGTTAGCCCCGTGTCTTTCCCTCGACAGAGCCCGCTCTGTCATCTCTGGGCGTGTTCTTCCCCCCTGGGATCAGGTTGGGTCCACCCCAGAGATTTCCATAGTTGCACTACCCTAGGTTAGGTTAGTCCTGATGCGTATTTCCACCTCTCCTTCCATTGAAGGATGTGGCTCCGCAGCGTACCATCTCCCGAGACGGGCACGCTTTCCCAGCGTTATCCAATAGTCACGCTGAGTGGGTCTTGCAGGAACAGCAGTGACTGTCCTTCCCTGCCCGGAGCCCTGACTTCCACTCCAACAGAGGAGTGATTCAGCGAGCTCAGGCAGGGCGCTGGAAGGGCCAGCTCCCTGGCGTTTTGGTAGGGATCCCAATTCGTCGGTCAGTTCCGACGTACGTCGAACGTGACCGACTGAAAGGGAACGTCTCGGTTACGTATGTAACCCTCGTTCCCTGAAGGAGGGAACGGAGACGTACGTCCCGTCGCCAGGTGCTGTGCTTCAGCTGAAGGCCCGAGCCACACTTCTCGGCTCCTCAGTTGAAAACGGTATGCGGCACTTCCACTTCCGTATTTATACCCGCGGATGCGGGGCGGTGCGTGGAATGCGTGATCGCATGCCAATCTTCATTGGCTCGTTTCTAATACACTCGAAGTAGATTGGTCTCTGAAACAGATCCCAATTCCAATTCGTCGGTCAGTTCCGACGTACGTCTCCGTTCCCTCCTTCAGGGAACGAGGGTTACATACGTAACCGAGACGTTTCTGAGTAAACAATGAATAGTATGTAAATAGTACAGATTACTAGATGTTTACAATTAAGTTAAGACATTAAGTAAAGTTATCTAAAAAGTGTTAGTTAGAATCACTGTTGGATTTTACAGTGTAAAATGTCAGAGATCTGGGCTAGTTGTCACACAGTAATTACACAGTATATTTTCACAGGCGTGCTGTGAAATGTTCATAGTTTCACAGCTATTTTCCCCCCTCACTTTTTTGTGACATGCAGTGTAACCTTTCTATGTAATGTAAAAATATGTATTTTAGTCTTATATATGATTGCTGACCTATTTAGGCAGATTAATTGTCATTGATTACCCTACAGGTTTGAAAAGCTTTATCTGATTCAGATTTCTCCCTGAGACAGTAGGATGAAAGTTTGATGGATCTGTGTTCTCCTGTATGTGAACAGACCCTTTGGGAATCTTCCAAACAGAGGGCATCATGGGAAGGCCATGCCTTGCTGTTGCAAGCAGTAATTGATTTTCAGCCAAACTTACTAATGGCCAGATGTTCATCCTCCACACCAAATGCATTATTCTAAATTGAAGCATTAGTGTGAAGAATGGCACGTTATATTTAATTAAGCATAGTAATATGTGTCGTTTTGTTTAATGAATGTTCTCAATGCAGCAAAATGTGAACTGTTGCCTGTAATGAAAATGTGATCTTACACTGATTATCTTTTGAAATGTTTTCTTTGTAATAGAGACGTACTACTTAGTGTGCCTTGGACAGTGCTGTGGACCAGTGATAGAGATATGTTCAGTGACATGATATGACTTTTTGAAATCAAATATATACGATAATTGCAAATAAACTGCTATTCACTCAAATAATTGAATCTGCACATCACATAATTAATTTGATTACAGTTCCATTGACTGAAACCCCTAATTTTATGATACACATAATGGGAGCATTTCATGTTAAATTGGATAGGTCGCATCTCATGGTCTTCTTGCAAAACACTTCTTTAAAAACACTTCTGTGGTCTATGGCTTGATTTTATTTTGTATCTCCTGTTTCTATTGCTCACTGGCCTTCCTTTGAGGATTTTAATTCCTTGTGGGCTTTGTTTGTTTGTGGGTTGAGTAATTATAGCCATCATTCTTTCAGAGACATGATGACATTTTATGCACGCACAGCTCCATATAATTATCCTTACTGCAGGGGGGTTTGTTCTTGATTTGTTATGTATTTCTACATACTCTTGTGACAATCAATTGCCCTACCAGCAGCATGAATTTGGCCTGGCTTCATGGAAAGGCTGCTGAGAAGAGTTTATCGTATACTTTGTTTGGATAGAATTTTACTACTTGGCATAATAACGCAGTTAAAATGAGCCATTGGCCATTTTGCTCAAAGTGATTATTACTTTTATAATTATTTTATAAATCTCATGAAGTTGGTTTAGTGAAGCTTTAGAGTGTGCATCTTTACAATACAATGCATGAAAATATATATATTTGCCATTCCTTTTTAAGGTCCCCAGGTGGATTATTGGCATTCCAAAGTTTGTAAATCTATAAGTTTTTAAGGCACTATTTTTTTTATTGTACAAGCTGCATTCTGTGTACAGTAGGTAGGCTACTATACTGTACAAATAAATTGAACTGAATTGAACACAGCATGAAATGTCAGCTAAATCATTGTCATTTGACAAATGGAAACACTAGCATGCCAGTAGAGTCACCTCGAACAGCAATCACTGTTGTCCAGTCCCAGAGGTTTCTTCATCAGACAGATAAGGCATGTTGCCTCACACTCTCCAAAATCAATATCATCCTAGGGGTTTTTACATCAGGCAGGATGGGTCTGACATACAGCCACCATTCAGCTGCACTCAGATGGAAAAGAGTTGCTCGTTATCCCAGTAATAGAGTAAGAGTGGGCTGTTTTTCCTGAGAGGCAGAGATTGAGATCCCATTACTAAAGGGCCCTGGACTGTGGCCCTTAAAACACACCCCATGATATGACCATAAATTTATCCTCTCCGGCTTGTCTCCTAAAACACAATCTTGGCTAGAGCTAACCGTTGAACTGATCTGGCTAGTAAATCAGATGCCTTAAGCTTTTCGTGGTTAGACAGTAGAGCATAAATTCTGTTATTTTGGGAATCTGTTCATCAGCTCATCCCTGAAATCTCTTTCTGTTTGCCCCCTCTCTCCAACCTCCTGAGCTCCTATACTTTGCTAATTGTCTCAATCTAATGGTCTTACGTAAATGGTCAAAAGTGCACTTGATGCATAGATTGTCATGTACATGTGATGTGTTGAAAGATAGATAAAAAAATGTGGGTTCTGGCTTTTAGTAAATGTGTGTTAGCTTTTAGATCATGATCATCTATATACAATATGCTAATGTATGCTAAATGTTGTGAACATTCTTTTGTTTTTGAAAAATGGACCACATTTATAATGCGATCAAAAAACAATGCTGTGCCTTGTATTGGATCTGACAGGAATGGTGCAACACACTTATGTGAGTAAATAATTTTTTTTATATGTGATACTATTGCATTGTTGTGTTTGATATCTACTGATTATGTACGTGATTATGTTGGTTACTAACTAAACATAACTTCCACGCTGTCACAGGCTGGAGTATCCTTTGTATTTGAGGTGTTGTTGGTTCATTGTCCTGTGATTTGGGATCATGGGTTTCCCTTCACTTCCCCAAACCTAAAAACCAAGGGGAGAAATGACGTGTTCTGTCGATTTGTCCTACCTTGTCAGATGTTCCTACCGTAGCGCAAAATTATAGCTATATCTATCGATCCATCCTACCGCATCTAAAAATCCTACTGCGTGTTAGCGTTTGTGACTAACTTACGTGAATTAATAATTCCGTGTAACTTTACAGAAGATTCCTATAGGGGAAAACAATTTTACAGTGCAAAATGCCCCACCTGATTGTCATACCAGTATAAAATAAACAGGTAGGATGATTTTACAGTGCAAAATACCCCATCAGATTGTTGAGGATTAAGCAGTGTGGGAGAATAAATATATATATATTTATAAGTATTTGAACACCCTGCTATTTTGCAAGTTCTCCCACTTAGAAATCATGGAGGGGTCTGAAATTGTCATCGTAGGTGCATGTCCACTGTGAGAGACATAATCTAAAAATCTAAGTATTTGAACACCTGAGAAAATCAATGTTAATATTTGGTACAGTAGCCTTTGTTTGCAATTACAGAGGTCAAACGTTTCCTGTAGTTTTTCACCAGGTTTGCACACACTTCAGAAGGGATTTTGGCCCACTCCTCCACACAGATCTTCTCTAGATCAGTCAGGTTTCTGGCCTGTCGCTGAGAAACACAGAGTTTGAGCTCCCTCCAAAGATTCTCTATTGGGTTTAGGTCTGGAGACTGGCTAGGCCACGCCAGAACCTTGATATGCTTCTTACAGAGCCACTCCTTGGTTATTCTGGCTGTGTGCTTCGGGTCATTGTCATGTTGGAAGACCCAGCCTCGACCCATCTTCAATGCTCTAACTGGGGGAAGGAGGTTGTTCCCCAAAATCTCGCAATACATGGCCCCGGTCATCCTCTCCTTAATACAGTGCAGTCGCCCTGTCCCATGTGCAGATAAACACCCCCAAAGCATGATGCTACCACCCCCATGCTTCACAGTAGGGATGGTGTTCTTGGGATGGTACTCATCATTCTTCTTCCTCCAAACACGTTTAGTGGAATTATGACCAAAAAGTTCTATTTTGGTCTCATCTGACCACATGACTTTCTCCCATGACTCCTGTGGATCATCCAAATGGTCATTGGCAAACTTAAGACGGGCCTTGACATGTGCTGGTTTAAGCAGGGGAACCTTCCGTGCCATGCATGATTTCAAACCATGACGTCTTAGTGTATTACCAACAGTAACCTTGGAAACGGTGGTCCCAGCTCTTGTCAGGTCATTGATCAGCTCCTCTTTGTAGTTCTGGGCTGATTTATCACCTTTCTTAGGATCATTGAGACCCCACGAGGTGAGATCTTGCATGGAGCCCCAGTCTGAGGGAGATTGACAGTCATGTTTAGCTTCTTCCATTTTTTAATCATTGCTCCACCAGTGGACCTTTTTTCACCAAGCTGCTTGGCAATTTCCCCGTAGCCCTTTCCAGCCTTCTGGAGGTGTACTATTTTGTCTCTAGTGTCTTTGGACAGCTCTTTGGTCTTGGCCATGTTAGTAGGATTCTAGTTGGATTCTTACTGATTGAATGGGGTGGACAGGTGTCTTTAAGCTAACGACCTCAGACATGTGCATAATTTAGGATAATAAATGGAGTGGAGGTGGACATTTTAAAGGCAGACTAACAGGTCTTTGAGGATCAGAATTCTAGCTGATAGACAGGTGTTCAAATACTTATTTGCAGCTGTATCATACAAATAAATAGTTAAAAAATCATATATTGTTATTTCTGGATTTTTTTTTATAGATTATGTCTCTCACAGTGGACATGCACCTACGATGACAATATCAGACCCCTCCATGATCTCCAAGTGGGAGAACTTGAAAAATAGCAGGGTGTTCAAATACTTATTTTCCTCACTGTATATATATATATATATATATATATATATATATATATTTATATATAAAACATGCACTTTGCAATGAGAACATTCTCCCGCTTATATATCATTGCAAAGTGGTCAGGCTGATAATGTCTTGTGTTTATTTCACAAGACTTATGGATAAGATGTTTGATTTATAATTATTAGATTATTTTCTAATTTCACTTACCCTGCTGTGCATGAACATGTTGAGCTGTTCCTCAATGTGTGTGTTTCCCATTTGAATGGTCAGCGTATGAGGCGGCTGCATAGGCTTTATCTTACATTTTGATAAAATTATTCTCTAATCTGTTGCATATTATGTCTTGGATATATCCCTCGAATGCATACTGCAGTCCCTTTTGTCTTGCTCTCTCAGATATTTCACCTGTTCGCCAAAAATTACTAATTATCTCCTTGGGAATGTCTGACACCAGCGCATACATACTGTAATAGACGTGCCAGGCACCAAGGACTAATTGGTCAAACATACTGTACTTGTAATTTAAGAAAATAATGGAAAATCTTAGTAGACAAGATGCTATGCAAACATTGATTCGGCCAGTTTCTTGATTGCTTCATATATGCAAAGGCAGTGTTTTACAGTTTTCGGACAGCCTACTGTTAATGATAATGACCACTATTCATCCCATTGATTACCGTGGGCCTCTTCATCAGATCTGTCACCCTGGGATCTTGGTTCAAATATAAATGGTCTTACTCAAGACAAGAACACAGGTTCATTTTCTTTCTCATCATTTTCTGATTGGCAGGTTTGCAGGTGTAGGTGAATATGGTTGTAAGAAATCAACCACAGATGAATGTAAAGTGGCTTTCCCTTGGCCAGGGTTTCCCAAACTGGAAAGCTTGAGAGAGAACTGCATAATGTTACTGTGAACATGCAAATGTTGTTACATTATTGAACTTAAAATCTCAGGGGGGTACTTCAATCAGGAGATACTGCAATCATCATACCGTTTTATTGAGTTGTTCATGGCACAATGAGAGGTCCCTGATATTGTACTGCCACTCAAGCAGTCGTGAGGTGTGCATCAAATCTCCTGTGTCAGCTGGAGACTTTTTGAAGAGTTCCCGAGTTGTGTTTGTCAGAAAACATTGCAGCGGGCTTTGATATCACAAACCCACGCTTGTCATTTTTAAAGAAGCGTCCAAGACTTCTTTCAGCAAATAAACGTGTCACCTTTCACAACTAAATTACTCAGCATGTTACCTGCTGTACAGGATGTGTTTGATTCACCGCCATGTCAAGGGAAGCAGAGTTGGTGTAACTCTTTAAACCACAAGTCTGGAAAATAGCTTGGCACTTATTTTTGTAGTGTTAATGTCAAACTAAATTGGGTACTACTCCATGTCTGGAATAGCTATTGTTAATTTTGTTTCTTCGAAGGACTTTAAATTTAAAAGACACATTGATGTTATTTAATATTGACTGTAACTTATGACACTGCATTTGTATTAAATAAATCCAAACTTAAAGGTATCACATATTAGTTTAGCATTTCGTTTTAGATGCGAAATGTATTAAATTGTAAATGCTGAATGTAAATTGAGGCTTTTGAGGAATGTGACATTTGCTGCACAGTGCGCACTTTATTTGATATTTGGCTCAACATAAGCTTTAAGGAATAGTTTACTCTAGAATGTGAAATTGTCATTATTTACTCTCTTCTGTAAAAGATGACTTAGCACTGCAAATGTCTTTGAGAAACATTGGTTACAGGCAGCTGAAATTCTAAAGGAATAAAGACTTGGGCCTCTATTACAGTAATGTAATTAAAATACACAATCCTGCTCGGTCACCATTGTCCCATTGTGTAATGTTGCCTACTTAAATTCTAGTCCAGTAGATCATACTTGCAATAAGTCATTTATTATGTACTGTATACACACACTGTATACATATATACTATACACACACAATTCATTTTCTGGAAACCACTCTAGTGTTCACTGATAACTCGAGCAGAGGAATGTAGCTACTAGAACTGGCTCTAATCCAAGCACTCAATATTTCTCTTTCCTCTCACATGTTATGTAGGAGACAGAGGAACAAGTATGTGTTGTCTTTGAATAATTCAGCTACATTATCTGTGACATGTTTACTAGTGTCCAGAGTAATAATGTTCACTTGAGTGAGTAGAAATATCAGGTATGCTGGAGAAGCATATTTATTAACTGTAAATTGAACTCCACTTATTGAGTTTTTTTAGCTTTTAGTATGAATATGTAAGAATTTTTTTTTATTGAAATATCCCAAAAACACTTTAACAGTGTTATATATTTTGTTAACTTGTGTACTTACATTATCCCAAATGTTTCCAAGAATTGGAATATGTATGTGACCAGTGTGGCGCTGTAATTCTACCACAGAAATACACTAAAAACGGAGAAGAAGAGTTGTGGCTAGAAGGGGTACAGCAGCGGTCAGAAGTGAGGCAAAATCTCACAATAAACTAACAATAAATAAATTTGCTATTACCAGATTGTGTTTTATTAATGCCTACACCTGCCCCAACCCTAAACCTACCCTTACAATAATGCAAATACAGTAATTAAATGACAATATTGATGCTCGCATGCCCAGCGGCCGTAACTGTATCCCTTCTAGTCCTTACCGTGTGGGACGTGGTGTGGTGACATCACCATTTCACAAAATATATGGGTTGGCTGTACACATGAAAACGCAAGGGTGTCGGTTTGAGATTTATCCACTTCTGGGACCTGGTTAAAAAAAATACCGGAATCAGGTTCCTAAAACGCCGGATCCGTCTGAACGAAACGTTGATGCGATGCTTTTTTTTTTACGTATACAGCTAAACGCGTCTCCATATGGATGGAGTGAGGTGAGGTGTGTGGCTGTGTTCGAAATTACCCCCTATACCCTTAAATAGGGCACTATTTTAGGGAACAGCCATTTGTAGTGTCCAAAACCATAGTGGACATTTTTGAGTGCACTCATTCAATCCCACAGTGCACCGCAACAACGAGTGTACAGCCGATGTAGTACGAGAAATGGCTGGAGAAGAGGCTTGTTCGATGCACCAGCGCTGCCCAGACTGATCGGCTCATAAGTAACGCGAGAGCGTTCAAGAGAAAACGACTCGCTTTTGAATTGCTCTCGCTCTCAACCATAGACTGTGCTCTCAACTCACTGTGAGAGTCGTGCACTGAATGAATTACTGTTGTCTGATTTGCCCCGTGTACCCTCATCCACATTACTCCACTAGTCTGGACACTGGACACAATTCTGACACTAAAGGCGCCGGAGGGGATGCCGTTTTGTTTGAGCTTTGCTTGTTTGTTAAAATAAAATAAAATAAAAAAATGCTTACAGTGTGGTGATTGCTTTGTGTCACGCGCAGTGCGTATACCTGCACGAGTATTCCCGCAAGATTTTCTCTCAGAGAACAGCTGCTGCATCACCACGTTGTGCTTTTACGAAATATTATCTTCCATTGTTCTTCAAATTATAGAACTGAGAACAACAAAATGAAGAAATTTTCATACAACAAGACGTCCTATTCTCTTATGCAATTGTCAACAGCTTGTAAGTCAACAAGCTTAAAGTTAACCCTATAGCGCTCTCTAGCTACTTGTGTGGCACTGAACTTACTGGGAAATAATGTACAAGGAACTTTTTTTTATGTAAAAAAAATTATATAGTAGCCTATAATATTATATACGATATAGCTACTATACTATATTGCATGAGCGTCGGAAGCAAAAAAAGATGTGGGTAATCCTTTCACAGAATTTTTTTACTGGAGTAACTGTTAGATGCCATTTACATTAAGTACAAATATATCGCCTTGTTTACTAAACGTCTGGATGGGGCAGACAAATTTACGGAAAACCCAGAATTATTAACAGCAACAATAGTGTAGGGGTAAAACGCATGGCAGAAAGATTTGATGCAAATCGAGCCAAGGTTTGAATCTGCCTTTTGCCGAACTCGCTCTATCACATATCAGATTGGAAATGCATTTATTTTCAATAAAAATTTATATTATATATTAAAAATAATAAATATTAGAAAAGTGGAAATAAAGCGTCTAATGTGTTTAATAATAAGTGTTTATCGGGTAGGGGTAGGTAAACAAACGTGCTGAATTAGAGACGATAAAAGTGAGTGGGTCCAATAGCATTGGTCTTGTCCCACCCACATACAATGGTTCCGACGTCCATGCCTATAGGATTCCGCTGTGGATGCCATCTCCTGGCAAGACGCGTGAATTAATTTGGCGCACAGCGCGACTCTCACAGTACATTATGGGTATTCTCTAGCCGTCAAGTGTACATCGGTTGTAAACTGGTTATAGCGGTGCATTGTGGGATTAAATGAGTGCACTCAATAACGTCCACTATGGTTTCGGACACCACTACAAATTGCTGTTCCTTCAAATAGTGGCCTATTCAAGGGTATAGGGGAAGATTTCTGCCAGGAGATGGCGCCCGCAGCTGAATCAATTATCCATCCATCTTCCAAACTGCACTGGCCCAGCGCAATATCATGCATACAGGTATAAATTCCTTTTTAATTGATTATTAAATTGTTTGATTAAGGTTTATACATGGGAGTTTCCATGGCGTTTCAAATAAACAGCAAGCAGAAACTGCAAAAGCGGCACCCCTTCCGGCTCACTCAGTGTCCGAATTCATGCACTCGTTTTCATTCACTCCCTCAAGTGGACTATATCAGTGGACCAATGTAGGGAATATGAATGAGTGTATGGGGGCGATTTCGAACATTGCTTGTTTCTTTGTAGCCATTTTGATGAGGGAGATGATGAGGTGCAGGTGTGCGTGGTTAGTAGGCCTACTCAGGGGATGGTGTGCGCTGTGATTGACTGGTGGGTGAGCCTGGCAGATCTCACAGTAGGCTCAATTTATTTAATTGGTACTTTTTTCTATTGTATTTGTCCGATTGGTTTGTCATTTTATTTTTCATTGTATAATGACTGTTTCATTCACTGTTGCTGGTTGACAGTGAAACTGCTCTGAGAAAGAAAAAAGATTAAGGGGTTGGGGGTAATTTTGGGATGTTTTATGAATGCACTCACAAAGTTTTGTTTAGGGCCCCCAGAAGTCTTGGACAGGCACTGATGATGCTATAGTTCATAGTGTCTGTCAAGCTCCAAAAAGACTAATCAGATGAAATACTATATATTTTTACATGTATTTTAATTACTCTTTGTTTTGTCTTTTTGAAATTTTCCTCAACTTCAGTAAATAGTTTTTATATTATATTTTATAATTAAAATTTAAATATATTTGTATTTATTATGTATTTTATTTCAATGTAGCTAAACTGAGCTACTTTGTTAGTTATAATTTGTCATGCCAATAAAGGACATATAATGAAAGTAAATATCTTGCAATATCCTAAGCATTTTACTAGCAACATTTTATCGGCAATGTCAGACTGGCCTTTAACTGATAATATACAGAATAAGAAATGCTTGACCATTTAAAGTTAATAAATAGTTGTTTGACACTTTAGTAACATAATATTGTAAGTGATGTGCAATTTAATAGACATAATTTGATATGAATGAAATGCTTTTACATACAAAAAGCAAGTTCTTTCAGCCAATAGAATCACTTTGGGGTTAAATGGTTATAGGATTCTGCAGGAGAATTAAATGTTGCAAACACACTGTGCTATCCCATTAAGCAACAGAATTGAATTTTGATATTTTGAATAAAAAGTGTTGGAAAACTATGAACCGGGGAAATGTAAATGATAGTAATTTAAAAACACCCCAGTAATATTTTCACAGTTGTTAGTACAGGTACGTCGAAGGTCGAAGAACACACAGGTCAATGTGCCGGAGGAGACGTGTCAACAGTAAGGCCAAAGATGGTCGTGTTGAGATTATCAATTCTATTTTTCCCCATACTTGCTGCATTATTATGCAACTCAGTAGTTGATAACTTTTAAACATCCTCAGGATGTATTCTTTCCCTACAGCCCAAAGTTTTCTAAGAGTAGTTTTATGTGAGTACCCTCTGGCAATCTGCATTCCCAGTGTGCAGCGCCACCTTCTCCCTGATTGATTCTGACGGTGCCTATGAGAAGAAAAGATATGAATCTCCCTGGAGTTCACTCTGATGCACAGATATACTGTGGACCGCGACGATGCAAAACCTTGTGGTCTAGTGAGGAATTTGAGAGAAGCGGAGGGAATTGAGCACTGCCCTTCATGTCTTCAGAGGATATATTGTATGTTTCACAGCATAATTGTAGCGTCATTAGAAAAGTATAGCAACAATTTAAAGTAGCATTGCAAAAAGTAATCAATAAAGTAATCAATAAAGTGCTGAGATGGTGGTCCAGTGGGTTAAACCATGGAACTGATACGCAGAAGGTTGCTGGTTCGATCCCAGTGGTCACCACCAGTGTGTCCTTGAGCAAGGCACTTTACTCCATGTTGCTCCAGGGGGATTTTCCCTGTAATTGTCACTATAAGTCGCTTTGGATAAAAGCGTCTGCCAAATGCGTAAATGTAAAGTAATAATAATAATAATAATAATGTACTGTCACAGGCCGGCTCATAGCCTGTGGTAAAAATGAGGGGACACCAACAACAGGTAAAGGCCAAAAGAGGTTCTTTATTGTAAACCAAAAACTATTAACTATAAACAAGGCAAAAGGAATGAGGTGTGAAAATGTCATAATGTAAGGTGTATGTAAAGTTCAGGGATGTGTGAATCTGTGTTTGTCAACATGTCTGAGTGAAAACTAAGTAAAACTACAAAAGAACAAACACAAACAGGATCATACCTGGAGGAGCAGAGAGAGAGCTAGCGGTTAGTGAGGCAGTTTAAATACCCTGAGCCCAGGTGGCTCCAATCACCAGAGTCCTGCAACGGGTCGGGTACCTGTGGGTACACGGGTAAAAAGTGGCTAAAACGGGTGGATTGTGACATTCCTAAAATTCACGGGCGGGGATGCGGGCGGAAAATTAACTCCTTGCGGGGGGGTAGTAGAGCGGATGAAAAATATGTACAATATTTGTATGTCTAAATTACCATTACACATACGCAACAACGATTTGACCCAACATTTGACCCATCACGTCACCATCACTGCGACAGTGAGACTTTTGTTGATGCTTCCCATAGCCCAGCTGTGAAGAGAGTTCGTTTGGTTTCAACAGTTGATTGTTTGTCAGACGTAGAGGACTCCAGCGAAGACACTGTGCTGCCCGAGGACGAGGTCTCTGCATACATCGAGTTCAAGCCACCCAAGGGGGATCCTTTCAATGTTTTGTTGTGGTGGAAGGAGCATGCGAAAACATTTCCCAACCTAGCAATGATTGCGCGGAATGTTCTTGCCATCCCAGCATCAAGCGCTGCGAGTGAGAGATACTTTTCCACAGCTGGTTTTGTAATCCAAGAACGGAGAACGCAACTTAAACCTGGGACTGTGGACGATATCCTTTTCCTGCACAGTAACCTTAAGGGAAAGTAAATGCATAGGCATAGGCCTATGTAGGCTATAGCCTAAATATACTGTTTGTGAGCGACAGGCTCAGGGTTTTTTTTTTCGTGTTTTTTCTTTTCTTCATTAACAGGTCTATTTGCGTAGGTAGGCTATAGTTATCAGTTTCCATAGCCTATTTAGGTTTGTAGGCTACTTGAATGGCGCAAAACAAAGCGCACTTTAGCCTGTTTCATAGGCCATTCATGACGCTGTTGTGATGTTGTGAGAGAGAGTTGCAAGATAAAAAATAAAGCACTTTAATTGGAATGATTTTAGTGTGTGTGATTTATCGCGGGCACGGATCGGGTAACAGGCCAAATATTAACGGGTTTCGGCGGGTGCGGATTTTATTTTGATATTATCACGGGTGACGGGTCGGATCTGGTGCTGAACTTTGTGGGTACGGGCGGGGGCGGGTCTCCAAAAATGGACCCGTGCAGGACTCTGCCTGCAGGAGGAACTGCCCCTGTAAGATAGAGGAGGGGCCGTGACAGTACAGTGTATAGTAAGTTTTGGTTTCGTTTTCACTGTTCTGTTCCTGTTTGGCCTACCTGAATTCCTAGTTATGTGTTTTCAGGGCACCAAAACGCCGTTATTGTGTAAATGAAAAGCCAAGATTCAAAAAAAGTTTTCAGTTTTTAGTTGAAAACGGTGTCATGTGAACGGCCCTTAGTTTCCTCATTTCTTTGTTTGGTTTTGTCAATATTTTATGGTTGTGATATCCTGAGTATTCTCTGAGGTATTATTATTAAATTCAGTTTATTTCATCGAATCTCCTGTGTCGTTCGCTTCCTTGCAGCCTAACGCGACAAATCATTCTAAAATTGTCCTCAACCTTTAAAGGAAAAAGAAATTACTAAGATAAAGCCATTGTAAACTGTTATGCAAACTGGACAAACTGTAATTTATGATGACTTATAAAGCACATATTAATGCCTTATTCTGCATGACCTTATTCTACATCGCTTAATCCTACCCAATACCTAAACTTAAACGCTACAAAAACTACCTTACTAACTATTAATAAGCAGTAAATTAGGAGTCTATTGAGGCAAAATTATAGTTAATAGTGAATATGTTTTCCCCATACTAAAGTGTTACCAAAAAGTGTTACCGTTTGGTAATCCGATTCATCGAAAAACACCGTAATTCTGTAAAGAGTCAAGCCGCGTTCTTAGTCTAGATAATGACTTTGAAATAATTTCACTATGTTCATCTCAGCTTTAATTCTAAAGATCTTTTCTGGTTTTATGATAAGATCAGACAATATTTTTATTTCTTCCTATGAAGGCAGAGAACAAATAGCTATTAGATAAATTAAGCTGACCTCAAAATATTACTTATTTAAAAATATTTTAAAAGCTTTTTTATTATATATTATCTGGGCCTGTTTAAGTTAAGTGATTGTGTGATCTGTTTCTTGTGGATTTTTGGGTTAAAGATTGTTTTGATTGAGCTGTATAAGTAAGCGCACAAAGACAAATTAGTGACAATAAGTGTCTTTACTTGTTACTTGTTCCTGGAAATTTCATTTGATTGAAACTGCCCTTAATGTAACTCTATTCCACTGCTCCATAGAGCTACATCTGTTCAAAACATGCTGTGAAGTTATAATGGCACTTGCTTCAGGGAAAGGAAACCCATTGCTCACGCTCATGACTGGAGTGTAGACACTCCGCCTGGCCTGATGGAAACAAATGGCTGAAAGGTTTCGTGAGATTTACACTGTGTTATGATCCCACAAGCCCTGCATTTTCACTGAACACACATGTGTCTTCTCATGTGTGAAGAATGCTGGCTGATCAGGGAAAAAAATACTGACGGAGCCTAACATGAATTTGACAGCTGGATGATTGATGGATAATTAATCTATTGATTTGTTCATATTTTTCATGTTTTAAAATGTGTGTACAGAATGCTGGTGCCTCAGGGACTTTGTTTCTATTAGGAGAAACACGGCCATGTGTGACAACACATGACCTTACAGCAGTGCTTCTGAAGTGCTTTTACATGCTTAGTTCACTACCAATGGTATAAATGGTTTTCGCTTAGGAGATTGAGGCATTTCTTTCTTTAGGGTTTCTAATGATCTGCTTGATAAATCTATAAAACGATTTATATGTGCATAGTTAGGCTAGCAAAATAAATAGGCTTATCCATTTGATAACCAGGATTATTTTAAAAAGGTGGATAAATGCCTTCCAAATCTTTTGTTTTTAACCTCCAAGGCCATGCATCTCATCAAACTTTACAGTATTTGGACATTCTTCTTGCATAGATGCTAGACAAATTAAATAGATGCCAACATGAGCAGATTGTGTGACATCCTCTCATCCTCAAAACTATGTAAATAACTATGCAAGGTAAAAGAAAATATGACCTAGACTACATTAAATAATATGAATTTGCAATTAGAATAAACATGGTTTGTGCCAAGCACAATGTGTTTAAGTGGCGAGTTATTGGCTGCACAGAAACAATTGAAATTGTTTTACTCTTCAGTCATGTTAATATTTTAGCATTTTTTGAGGCCTGTGTAGTTTGTTGTAGTATTGTTATTAATTATTAATATTATCTGTATTATTATGTTTGGTTTTATATTAATGTATATTAATTTCAACCCAGGCTCATTTGACTGGCTACATTTCTGCAAAACCTGAAATATATCCTCCGGGTACAGTTCACTGCACTTTTCAGGTGACATGTCCGTAAGAGAGTCCTATGCAGATGCGGGTTTATTAAATGTCATGGTTTAGTCACCATGAAATCAAAATGGACAATCCTCATTCCCCTGAGCCTCAAGAGGTCTTTAGTGTCCTTGTTATCGCACCCACCTCCCACACTGGAGACCCTGTGTAATAGAGTTTGTTGTTGGTGGAAAGGAAGAAGACAGGGTCGGCGTTAAGCCATTCATTGGTTTATTTTCTCAATAACAACACAAACTTGCACCATGCGCTCTGTCATAAACATATAAACTCAGTAAACACAGTGTTGTCCGGCTCTCCTCAGATTCGCCACCCACGAGTCCTCAGCTGGTCTCTCTCCCTGGCCAATGTTCCAACGTGGCTTTATCCGGTCTCTCTGCACCAATTACTGCAAGCAGACACAGGTGTTTATCATCATGCACTTGACCTACTTACTTATCGCTCGTCTCCCCACTCTCTCCATCTGTGCAGACCTCACGAAACCCCCCCCCCCCCCCACCCCCACCACAACCCGGTTCGATTCCCGTTTGGAGTGGGTTGAGTAGGACTGGGTACATTTGGTGCCGCAAACCAGATGGGAGTGAAGTTTAGGTTGGTGAGTGTAATGTAGGCCGAAAACAACTGTGTGTGTACACCTCATTCTTCTGGCCTCAAGAGCAGCGGCAGTGATTGACACTAGAGTATGTGGTCTTTAGCATCCTTGTTAGCTGCTTGCCTCCCACGCCAGTGACCCCAGTTCGAATCCAACTCGGAACGTGTTGAGTAGGATTGGTTACATTTGGTGCCATGACCCGGATGGGAGTGAAGTTTAGGAGAGTGAGTGTAGCTGTGTAGCTCCCCACACACCGAACGATGTGTTCTCTTCATGAAGTGTATCTCAGTGAAGGGTGGGACTAAATATCCTCCACAACTGACTTCAAACTGGCATTCAGATTTGCCTACATCTAGTTTTCAATCAGTTATACGTCACAATAGATAAGGAAAGACTAATGAAACTCCCTTTTAATGACGACTTTAAAAAAAAGTCATATTTTTGCAAAATTATATTGCTTTGTTTTTTTCTCTGAAAAAGTTAAACGAGACAAAATATTAAAATATTAAATAACACTGGTTAATGCACATTTCACAGCAATTTGGAAATTAAATGTCTGGCGAGTACTGCTAAAAGGTTGATGCTCTATCGTTTTTTAAAATTGATGTTCCTACACCAAACTCTACACTAAACCTAATCGATAGTGTAAGCAAAAAGTAAAGGTTACATTAAAAATGCATTTGCTAAAGCAACCATGCCATTTTAGCTTGCTTCTTCAAGTCTTTGAGCTGTGTCCTGACTTGTATTTCATGGTAAAAGTGCAATGCTGTATCAGGTGAGCTACAAAGCATATCTACATCAGAAAAGCTATACATATGGAGCTGGTTATGTTACAAATCAGTCATTAAATGTGTTTTGAGGTCATAACAGTAAAGTGCAAGGAACTGCAAGAAAATATATATTAATTTATATTAATCAATAATCTGCCTCACAATTTGTGTGGAAAGGAATACAAGTTATTGATGTTTTACTGCTTCTTGTGGTCATTTGTATGTAACGGGTATGATATTTCTTTTTTTTCTTTTTTCTTTTCAGAGATGTAGCCAGAGGCACGCATTTCCAATGAGCATGGGTTGATTGATATTATTAATATTTTGTACAATGTACCATTTTGGTATGTGTTGGGTTGCCACTTGTATGACGTAAAGTCCAAAGAACCAAAACCAGTTAAGAGCCACTGTCTTTTGTCAAATCTTTACTTTGAAATTAGCCTACAGGTATAATTTTGCACAGGATTTTAAACTTGACTATTACTACTAATAGTGAGAGAATTATTAAAACTCTTTTTCATATTGCTTAAGTAAGGTACTAGACAGAATTCATTAGAGATGAAAGAGAGGACCCCTGTGGATACCTCTGCTTTAAAGAATGAAATAAAATGCACATTTGAACAGATATCTCCTCTTATTTTAAACTTTAATTAGTGGTTTATTTTCTACAGAAAAAAAATCCAACTCACCAAATATCTTTGGAAGAGTATAGTAGAAGGATATAATGGAAATTAAGTTATATGGATAAGTTATATGAAATTAAGTTACTTATGTTGCAAAGCAAAGTGCTTATCAAATGGAAGATAAGATAAGAGGAACGTATGTTTCAACTACAGGACAGCATTCACTTTTTATTACTTTATATTTATGGGGTTTTGCCTTTAATAGACAGGACAGTTATAAGAAAAAAGAGGAGGGCGAGAGAAAAATGAAATCAGGATGTGGCCATATTCTAAGTTCCCCAAGAGCACAATAGAACTTTTATGTGCCCTGATGTGCTCTGATCAGCAATTCAATCATTTTTTTTACATCAGTGATTTTAAATGACACTTTCCTGTTTTGTCACTAATTAGTTTTGAAATAATGTCAGGCATCTGATTGTGTATTATATAGCGCATGAGTTATCAGTATTCTTTAATACAAAACCAGCAAGAAACTAATCTCATACAGTGATACCTTTAGTACCTCTGAGCTATGGGGATACATTTCTTATTTGACACATTAGTCTCACATTAAAGCTCTCGAATGAATTCCCAGTTGTGCAACTTTGAGACAGCTTTTGAAGTTGGTTACTGGTTGGTTCGGGGTAATCACTTACAGCTAACAGGAGGATTGATGGAGAGGTCTGAAAGGACGTATCAATAATTCACAAACTTGAAATGTGAAAAGTTACTGCCATGCTTTTGAGAAAGGAGAATTAAATTGAGCCTCGGGCCATTCTGGGTAACTTTCTCAAAACAATTAATCAAAGTTGTTCTGTTCAGCCTGTGAAGAACTCGAATAGCATCACAAACAAAACTACCATAGCCGATGCAAATTTTTAACAAACGAGAGGAAATTTCTAAATGTGCTGTGTTGTTTTTCTCAAGGTGAACGCATATCTTGAGGCTAAAGGTCTGATAACAATAAATCAAGTCAGGAATCTTGGTGTGATTTTGGAGTCAGACCTGAGTTTCAGTCGTCATGTCAAAGCAATAACTAAATCAGCTTACTATCATCTCAAAAATATTGCAAGAATTAGATGCTTTGTTTCCAGGCAAGACTTAGAGAAACTCGTTCATGCTTTTATCACCAGCAGGGTGGACTATTGTAATGGTCTTCTCACTGGCCTTCCCAAAAAGACCATTTACAGCTAATACAGAACGCTGCTGCCAGGATCCTGAGCAGAACCAGAAAATATGACCATATCACACCTTTACAGGTCTTTACACTGGCTTCCAGTTACAGTTAGGATCGATTTTAAAGCACTATTACTTGTATATAAATCACTCAATGACCTAGGACCTAAATACATTGCAGATATGCTGATTAAGTACATACCCAACAGATCACTCAGATCATCAGGATCAAGTCACTCAAAGCAAGGGTAGTCTTTGTTTAGCTATTATGCCAGCTGTAACTGGAACCAGCTTCCTGAACAGATCAGATGTGCTCCAACAGCAGCCACTTTCAAATCCAGACTCAAAACACATCTGTTTAGCTGTGCATTTACTGAATGAGCTCTGTGCTTTGTCCGAACTGCTTGCACTTTAATTATGTTTTCAATTTAACCCTGTTTTATTTTTAGTTTTAATTATACTTTTAATTTTTTTGTATTTCTTTAAATTCCTAGTATAACTGTTATACTATATACAGTATATTTTTATTTTATTCACTTACAAATATTTTAACTTCTTTTCTGTGTAAAGTACTTTGAATTGCCACTGTGTATGAAATGTGCTATACAAATAAACTTGCCTTGCCTTGCCTTGTTTAGCTTGTCTGTTTTTAAGTTTGATATAAAGAACAAAATATGAAAGCCTTCAAATCACAGAGTAAAATTCACCAGCGGCTCTAAATATTTCATACGTGTCTTCATAATAAGTGAGTTCAACTACAGGTACATTCATGTCCCAGATGACGCTTTTTCCCTTTTGTTATTTGAATTTCACATTATCTTCATAATTTATTTTGCTAGTTTTCAATGGTCTTATTTTATTATCCTTTCAGGTCAAAATTGTCATTATTAAAATATTCAAATTTTGCTATTCTATGATAAAAAAACTATGATATTCTAAACAAATTCCAGCAAAACATTTCAATATGTTTTATATTATAAAATAGTTTATTTAAATTGTTACCCAAATTACAGCTGGGTGGTGTCACTTCCATAACATAGACTTCTGCACCGATAAAGTTAGTGTACTTGTTTACCAAGGAGAAAACAGTATCTGTAAAAAGCTTGAGACATTTTTCACATGATGTGTGAAGAAAACAATATCAAATAAATAAAGAAAAAATTGTCAATTCCAGTGAAGGTTCAATTTTGTCAAAGTACACTCACCTAAAGGATTATTAGGAACACCATACTAATACTGTGTTTGACCCCCTTTCGCCTTCAGAACTGCCTACGTGGCATTGATTCAACAAGGTGCTGAAAGCATTCTTTAGAAATGTTGGCCCATATTGATAGGAGAGCATCTCGCAGTTGATGGAGATTTGTGGGATGCACATCCATGGCACGAAGCTCCCGTTCCACCACATCCCAAAGATGCTCTATTGGGTTGAGATCTGGTGACTGTGGGGGCCATTTTAGTACAGTGAACTCATTGTCATGTTCAAGAAACCAATTTGAAATGATTGGAGCTTTGTGACATGGTGCATTATCCTGCTGGAAGTAGCCATCAGAGGATGGGTACATGGTGGTCATAAAGGGATGCACATGGTCAGAAATAATATTCAGGTAGGCCGTGGCATTTAAACGATGCCCAATTGGCACAAAAAGGGCCTAAAGTGTGCCAAGAAAACATCCCCCACACCATTACACCACCACCAGCAGCCTGCACAGTGGTAACAAGGCATGATGGATCCATGTACTCTACCATCTGAATGTCTCAACAGAAATCGAGACTCATCAGACCAGGCAACATTTTTCCAGTCTTCAACTGTCCAATTTTGGTGAGCTTGTGCAAATTGTAGCCTCTTTTTCCTATTTGTAGTGGAGATGAGTGGTACCCGGTGGGGTCTTCTGCTGTTGTAGCCCATCCGCCTCAAGGTTGTGCATGTTGTGGCTTCCCAAATGCTTTAGTGCATACCTCGGTTGTAACGAGTGGTTATTTCAGTCAAAGTTGCTCTTCTATCAGCTTGAATCAGTCGGCCCATTCTCCTTTGACCTCTAGCATCAACAAGGCATTTTCGCCCACAGGACTGCCGCATACTGGATGTTTTTCCCTTTTCACACCATTCTTTGTAAACCCTAGAAATGGTTGTGCGTGAAAATCCCAGTAACTGAGCAGATTGTGAAATACTCAGAGCGACCCGTCTGGCACCAACAACCATGCCACGCTCAAAATTGCTTAAATCACGTTTCTTTCCCATTCTGACATTCAGTTTGGAGTTCAGGAGATTGTCTTGACCAGGACCACACCCCTAAATGCATTGAAGCAACTGCCATGTGATTGGTTGATTAGATAATTGCATTAATGAGACAAAGGTGCATGGCAGAAAATGTACACACAGTGGCGTGTCCCATACTTAGAATTTGTGCTCTGCAATTCACACATCCAAGTACACACACACAGCAGTGAGTATTGAACACACACCGGAGCAGTGGGCAGTGCTGCGGCACCCAAGCAGCAATTGGGGGATAGGTGCCTTGCTCAATTTGTGGGTAAAGAGAGTGGAAGAGAGCGCTGTTCATTCACTACCCCCACCTACATTTCCTAACAGTATTGAGACTCGAACCCGTGACCTTTGGGTTACAAGTGCGACTCTATTAACCATTAGGCCATAACTGCCCCCAAGAAACAGCTCGAGCCAAACTTTGAATCTTCTGATTCGTAGTCAGGCGCGTTATCCATTGCGCCACTGGCCCACCAGTTAAAAAACCCAAATTCGAATCCACCTTATGTTGAACTCGCTCTACTCCCTTTCCCCATCACATATCAGATTGGAAAGGCATTTATAAAAAAAAGTGGATATAAAGAAAATAAAGTGTCCAACGTGTGTTTAATGATAAAGCGTTTATTGGTTAGGTGTAGGGAGGGATTTATTGTCCCAATAAGGCGGCATCCATTTAATAATTGTAATAAATATAATCATTTACACATTTTTATTGCATTATACAATTTTTATTACATACCGTTTAATGTACAACAACATCGAATGTACAACAACTACTGTTAAAACTTATTGCAAATAAGTTACTTTTACATAGTGTAAATATAATCTTTTGCTATAAATATCATTTCGCTAAGAAAATGCTGCTATTTTCACTTAGGGTAAATATCATCTATCACTATTTGCACTTAGTGCTCCTGTTCTTGGAGCAGACAAACTTAGTTTCGCTATTAGTAGAGACGCTGCCACCGAACACTATTGAGAGACGCACAGGCTCAGATAATTATATACTTTAATTTAATCTCTCTCTCTCTCTCTCTCTCTCTCTCTCTCTCTCTCTCTCTCTCTCTCTCTCTCTCTCTCTCTCTCTCTCTCTCTCTCTCTCTCTCTCTGCACATGCGTGTGTGAGAGCTTGGCGAGTGTGAGCGCGTGTAGTTGTTTTTTGTGTTTATTCACTTTCTTTCTTTCTTTTCTTTCTTTCTTTCTAGAGTTTGTTTATTTGATTTAGTATTTATTTAGTGTGTTGTTTGTTTGTGCTGCCTGCTTTCTTTAGAAAGCATGGCAGCTCAGGGTGGGACTGGGATTGATTTCCTCACATGGCGTCACAGAGTTAAGATAGTTTCCGTGGCGAGTGTGGATGTTTGCTGTCTGGGTGTAGGAGAAGTGGTTGGCCATCAAAACATTCTCTCTGCATCTAGAATGAATGGCGCGACCGTGATATTTTTGAATTCGGTGGAAAGAGCAAACGAGGTGGTTGCGCGTGGTATAATCATTGATGAAACACTTACACCTGTGTTGCCTTTGTTGTTACCGTCAAAAAAAGTTACAATATCAAACATCCCTCCGTTCCTCAGTGATGATATTTTGATACAAGCGCTTTCACGGTATGGAAAGTTGGTTTCGCCGATCAAAAAGATTGCAATTAGGTGCGAATCTCCTTTATTGAAGCACATTGTTTCATTTAGGAGATTCGCATTCATGATCATCAAAGATGATGCTGAATTGGATTTAGCACTAAATTTCCGTGTGGATGATTTTTGAGTATGTAGTGTTTGTAACTACGGACAAAATGAAATGCTTTGGATGTGGTAAATCGGGCCACCTAATCCGTTCATGTCCTGATAAGCTTAAAACTAACGCATCTGGAGGTAGTAATAGTGCTGTAAATGAGGAAGATAGGCCTACTGTAAAACTGTCTGAGGTCGTTTCGGCCGAAGCAGTGCCAACCGCGGATAAACCTGCTGGGGAAGGAATACCTGTTGCGGGGCTTGTGGAGGCTGGATCGACCTCAACTGAATGAAAATGAAGACTAAGAATATTAGTAACCTAGGTTCGTTTGTGTTTTTTTGTTTGTTTATTTGTTTTAGTATGGCTGAAGTGCGGATTGCATCCTTAAATGTTAATGGTGCTAGGGATTATAGAAAAAGAGCTGAGCTGTATGAAATTATCAAGCAGAAAAAAATAGATGTTACTTTGATTCAAGAAACGCACAGTGACGTGAAAAATGTAAATGATTGGATGAAGGAATGGGAAGGTTTATCTTTTTTCAGCCATAACACCACGTTAAGCAGAGGAGTAGCAATATTATTTGCAAACACCTTTAATCCAATCTCGTATCAAGTTGAAGAGTTTTTAAAGGGTAGACTTTTAAAAGTGAGAGCACAAGTGGAAAATTATAATTTTGTTTTTATTTGTGTGTATGTCCCCAACTCAACAATTGATAGGATGTTGTTTTTAGATACTCTATGTTCTGTTTTACAAGATGTTTCTAGTGATGATTTATTTTTGGGGGGTGATTTTAACTGTACAGTGAGTCATTGTGGCAGAAATCATATTGAACCCCATATGCCTTCAAGAAAACGTCTTGTTCAAATAATCAATAAGCATGAGTTAAGGGATGTGTGGCGTTTTTTTCATGAGGATAAGAGACAATATACTTGGACACATGCACGTGATAATGTCTTATCTCTGGCAAGATTGGATAGATTTTATGTGTTTAAGCATCATGCTGGTATTTAAAATTTTTTTTGTATTTTTCCTGTTGGTTTTTCAGATCACTGTGTAGTACAATGCTCTTTTGTTTTGAATTCTGTCAAGCCTAAAAGTGCTTACTGGCATTTTAATTTAACGTTGTTAGATAATAAGGATTTTATATGCACTTTTAAATTATTTTGGGCTGATTACAAAACAAAGAAAGAATCTTTTCAATCTGTACAAAAATGGTGGGATTTTGGAAAAATACAGATTAAACAGTTTTGTCAGCAGTATGCTCACAACAGCACCAAAGTTTTAAATCAGTCAATGAAAGACTTAGAGGCTGACATATTTAAGATACAGGAATTGGCAGAATCAACAAAACAACAAAGTTATTTGAAAATTCTTTCTAAAAAAAAAAAGAATCAACTGGCAGAATTATTAGGGGTTAAAACACAGGGAGCGTTGGTCCGGTCAAGATTTGTAAGTCTTGACCAGATGGATGCACCTTCAAAGTATTTTTTAAATCTTGAAAGGAAAAATTGACAAAAAAGAATCATTCACGCTTTGCGATCTGAAGAAGGAATTCTGTTGTCCAATCCTGTAGTGATTAGAAGGAGGGCAATTGGTTTTTATGAGAAACTGTACAGAAGTGAATTAGAACCAGATTATCTCAATGAAAGTGTCTTTTTTAAGGATTTACCGAAGGTGTCTGATGAAGCTAATGCAGAGATTTCAGGTGCGCTTAGCTTGGGAGAACATGGCATGGGAAAGGTGCCTGGAATTGATGGCATACCAATAGACTTCTATAAATGTTTTTGGGAAGTTTTAGGAGAGGATCTCTTAGAAGTACTCAATGGTAGTTTGGATGAAGGTCTTCTGCCTTTGAGTTGCCGGAGAGCAGTCCTGACCCTCCTTCCCAAAAAAGGAGACCTCACAGAGATCAAAAACTGGAGACCTGTTTCACTTCTGTGTAGTGACTATAAACTTCTTTCAAAGATTTTAGCAAACAGACTATCTCAAATTATGAATAAGGTGATCCATCCGGACCAAACCTACTGTGTCCCCAAAAGGTCAATTTTTGATAATATTTCCCTTATTAGGGATATATATGATGTCTCTAAGTTATCAAATAGTGACATTGGATTGATTTCGCTGGACCAAGAAAAAGCATTTGACAGAGTTGAACACACATACTTATGGGAAACATTAAAAGCATTTGGTTTTAGTAAAAGTTTTATAGACAACATTTAAGTTTTGTATAGTGATGTTGAGAGCATACTCAAAATTAATGGTGGCTTATGCACTCCTTTTAAAGTTTTTAGAGGTGTGAGGCAGGGATGCCCGGTCTCTCGAATTCTATATTCATTAGCAATAGAACCTTTGTTGCAACAATTGAGGAAAAATGTACAAGGTTTTAATTTGCCTAATTCTGGAGATAGTATAAGTCTCTCTGCATATGCTGATGACGTTTTAGTGTTTGTTAGTCAACAGAGTGATGTGCAGGTTTTAATGAGTGTACTTGATGATTTTAAAAAATTGTCCTCTGCTAAAATTAATTTGGAAAAAAGTGAAGCACTACTAATAGGGGATTGGAAAAGAGATTTGTTTTCCCTTCCCCCTGGTTTGGTATGCAAGAAAGGAGGTTTTAAATATCTAGGGGGTTTTTTTAGGGGATGAAGCAACTGTACAAAAAAATTGGGAGGGAACTCTTGAAAAAGTTAAAGGTCGACTGGAAAAATGGAAGTGGTTACTTCCAAATATGTCATATAGAGGTCGAACCTTAATTATAAATAATTTAGTAGCTTCCTCTTTATGGCATAAGCTAACCTGCATAGATCCTCCTCAGCACAGATTCAAGCGGTTTTGGTAGATTTTTTTCTGGGATAAATTACATTGGGTTCCTCAGAGTGTATTATTTTTACCCAAAGAAGAAGGAGGGCAGTGGTTGTTGCATCTTCAGAGTAGGACAGCAGCTTTTCGTTTACAGTTTTTGCAAAGACTTTTAAATGGTTCAATAATGTCAAGCTAGAAAGTAGTTGCATGTATAATACTACAAAAGCTTGGAAATGGACAGAAATCTTTTCTTCATGGATTTGTCAAAACTGAACATTAATGGAACGCCTATTTTTTATCGGAATATTTGTAAATTGTGGAATGTGTTCAAAATACAAAGAGAAGGACATTTTAAATCTCTTTACTGGCTCCTTGAAGAACCGCTAATATATGGAACACGTTTTGAGTTGACACAAAATGACTGTGTAATTCCTGGACTCACTGAAACACTTGTGGCTTCCAAAATATGTACAATGGGGAGTCTAGTTAATTTGGCTGACCAGACTTTGGGAATACGGAAAGAGTTGCTTTGAATTTGAAGATTAAGTCAAGACGTTTTGTTTTTCATTTATTAGAAAAATGGACAAAAAGACTCACTTCTGATGAACTGAAACTTGTAGAGCTTAAGAGCTTGAAACTTGTAGAGCTTAAGAACTGTTTTGCTTTCACAGTAGTCAAACTGTGAAAGCAAAACAGTTCTTAATGAAAGGGATGTCTTACCTGATTTTTTTCTTTTACCTGTTTTAGATGATGTTTCAGGAATGTTTTTAAGCTCTGGAAAATCCATGTCTTAATTTTTTTTTTCAAGTACTGTAAAATCTTTTTATAAAGCTTGTGTTCTGGTTTTTAACAAAAAAGTGCTTAATAAGAGGGTTGACACACCATGGCGTAATGTTTTAAATCTGTGTGATGATGATAAACCAGAATGGATATCACTGTATAAGCCACCTTTAAGTAAAAGAGTTGGGGACATACAATGGCGACTTTTACATAGTGCAATAGCAGTTAATGCTTTTATTGCGGTTTTAAATCCTGATGTCACTACAGAATGCCCTTTTTGTTCAAAGAGAGAAACTGTGTTTCATGCTTATATGGATTGTTTCAGACTGAAAAGGTTGTTTAGTTTATTACATAATTTATTCTATAGTTTTAATGAATCTTTTTCTATGGATGCATTTATTGTTGGTTTTAGATATGTTAGAAGAAATAGATTTATTTGTCAGAGTATAAATTTTATTATAGGTCAAGCAAAGTTAGCAATCTGAGTAGAAAGAACAAGATAGAACTGGATGTCGATCAGGATATTAATACTCTGTTTTTAGCCACAGTAAAATCCAGAATACTCATTGATTTTCATTTGTATAGATCCATGGATGATATTGTCACTTTTGAAATGAAATGGTGTAAGAATGAGGCTTTGTGTTCTGTTATTGATGGGAAAATAGTTTTTTCTCTTCTACTAATGTAGAAAGTTTTTTTTATTTGTGGTATAAAGGATACAATGTAAAATAGTAAATGTTGATTGTTTGAATAAGTGTTTCATGTGAAATGTTGTAATAAAGTATTTGTTCAAAATTCAAAATTCTCTCTCTCTCTCTCTCTCTCTCTCTCTCTCTCTCTCTCTCTCTCTTTATCTCTATAACTGCATTAGACTGCTATCAGTGGCTGAAGCTTTCGTTAATAGCTCTAAAACTAAGTTTTGGAATTAGCAACTGAGGTTTGGGATTAGATGTAAGAAATTAGTCCTACACACAAGCATTTTAAAGACAAAAAACAAAAGTCTTGAAATACATAATCTAAAGAATGGTTTGAAGGTGTGGTAATCATAGTATAAGCGGCTCCAGGCCATTTAATTTTTTGAAAAATAATGCACACCCAAGGTGTAACTGCGGGTGTGCATAATTCTTCTAATAATTCAATTCCTTACATATTTCACCAGAGCACAAATAGTACTATTATAATGTAGCTCCACTATCTTTTCCTTCCCTCTTGATCTCATCTCAGCTCTTTCATATCACATCCTCTTTTAAAAGTTTTCAGCATGCCATGTAAAACTTGATCTATAATTTCAAAATGTTCAATGGCCGTGATTTGATTCAAAGATCTGACTGCAAACAGTGAGATGGATGGCACTGGTGCTGTGGTTACTTTCTTGTAAAAGCTGTATCTTTTGCACACAGGAACTTCACAAAACTCCTGTGAGATCCAAGTTTTTCTTTCGAGAAGGAACATCTTTGTACCTTCTTCAAGTAAAGAGTATGTGTTAACCACTAGTGCAAAATACATGCGACAACAAATAAAATCAATAAATAGAAACATCAAAATGAGAACCCATCTACCGCTGTGCTATGTATAGATTAAAGCTTTATGAGTTTGAGCTAAACTTCTGCCATTCAGAAGTGAGTGAAATTATGTCCCATTGATGGGTTTTATAACATGTTAAAAATAGTCAAAGAATATAAAGGACTAGAGGGTGAATAAACCTGTAAGCAAACAGGGACTGAAGAGACACAACAGCAAAATTACAGGTAGACCATATGCTTGTGTAAACAGGCAGGTCAAATCAAATGAGCACAGAAATGAAAACACCTCCAGGCTCATAGGGCTTCAGAGGGAGGGCTTTATTTAAATTATTCAATATTTTTCTCATTTAAAACCTCTTTAAATTCTCTCTAGACCCATCAAAGAAAATAAATAGTCAATGAAGTCCCATTTCCACTAATAAAAATTTGCAATGACAACCATTTCCTTCAGTGCTTCTTCAAAAAGCACATACGCAGATGTGCACCATTATGAACACCTGCCTAATATGCTGTTGGTCTTCCCAATGCTGCCAAAACAGCACTGACCCACAGAGCCATAGACTCTACAAGACCCCTGAAGGTGTCCTTTGGTCTATAGCACCAATAGTTTAGCGAGTCACCTTTATGCAGCTTCACAGTGGTAACAGGAAAATAATGCAACATAATTGCAGCAGATCTTTCAAGTCCTGTAGGTTGTGAGGTGAACTGGTTGATCTGGCACATCCCATATATGCTCAATTGGATTGAGATCTGGGGAATTTTTGAGGCCAGGGCAACACCTTAAAGGGCATATTGCAGGTTAGAGACTCCAGTGAGTCAATGTATAGAAAAATAATGTAGGAACTAGATTTTCTATCAAATATACTTATAAATACGCTATTAAGGCTTTTGGAATCGTTTTTGTGAGAAAATTTTACTTCCGCATCTAAAAATGCCAAAACCAGACGTGACATAACGAGAGAGAGTGCGGTGAATTTCAACGATAGGAAAACAATGGATCGCAATGACAGCTCGGACGCTGAGGACATTATAAATGTTTATTAATACTCATATGGCAGACCACAGCCATACAGAATTATGACACACAATTAGGGACTCCACAGACAGAACAATGATTACAGGAGACAAATAGACCTTTCTCTCAAAAAACGGAAATATGTAATCGTTGCGGAACCCGAGTTCCTGTCAAGCGCCAACACATCAGAAAAGCATACCCGGCCAAGAGAAAATGGATCAGCGAGTCTACACAACTTCGCTAATGGATTTGCCAAATAATTACATTTGATGGAAATGAACAATTAGGCCTATTTACATAAGTCTCATATTACGTCGCTATAAAGAACCAGCGTTACATGACGTCTTTCTTGACCAAGATGATATCTCTTTTGTGCGGACATTGGCTACAGTTCAAAATAGTTTAAACATCATGCAGTATGTACAATTCTATTTTTTAACATACAACATAATACTTTTAATAAAATTATATATGTTTTTATTCTAAAAGACTATAATACTATATGTTTACAATATAATACAAAATGTTGATTAACATCATGTTATGTTTTAAAACAAAATAAATTCACAATATGTATGGAGGCATTTTGCAAAAGTGAATTTAATATATATTAAATAAAATATCATACATTTTTAAAATAAAAAATATATACACGACTCACGAGGCAACATCCATTTAAGCATGCATGTTTTTTTTAGTAGTCAGTGAACATTTAAATAGATTTCAGTTAATAATGGTTATATACATATTTAAAGGTCCCGTTCTTCGTGATCCCATTGTTCAAACTTTAGTTCGTGTGTAATGTTGCTGTTAGAGCATAAATAATACCTGTAAAATTATAAAGCTCAAAGTTCAATGCCAAGCGAGATATTTTATTTAACAGAAGTTCCCTTTCAAAGCCTACAGCGAACGGCTGGCTTAGACTACATCCTGGTACTTCCTTCATAAATGACGTCAGTAGAACAGTAGAACAGACTAACCTCCGCCCACAAGAATACGTGAAAAAAGGGGGCGTGGTCTTGTTGCTGTCCCATGTGGAGAAGAGGACGTGTCGCGTGGAGAAAAGGAATTGTTGCGTTTGAGTTGCCATGTCGTCGAGACGCTGTTATTTTCATCCCGGAGTCAAATCACCTTTGTTTGGCTTTCCCAGGGATGCTGTAGAGATCATTAAGCACATATATCCCCCGTTAAGAGGCGTGACCTTTCCACGTGCGCTAAGCTGCTGTCGAATCACAACACAGGAACCGTGCCACGTTCGCTAAGTTGCGGTCAAATCACAACACGGGAACCGCTGGCACAATCAGAACTCGTTACGTACTTCTGAAGGAGGGACTTCATAGAATAAAGGAAGTCATCAGCCGTTTTTAGGACAGTGAAAACAGCGGTATACAGATAAGTAAATAGTGTTAAAAAAACTGTTTTTTTTTACACGCGAAACATGAACACACGTTATATTGCACACTGTAAACACAATCAAAGCTTAAAAAAAACACGAAGAACGGGACCTTTAAATATGAATATTAGTAAAAAAAAAAAAACATTTTATATTTCCCCACAGAGGTGCGTCATATGCCGCTTTGCGTTGAAGCTTGTAAGTTAGGACATGAGCAGGGAAGTTTGGTCCTTCATCCCGCAGGATAGCCTGAATCCATTTTCGTCAAACTCCACCATCAACAGGGAAGGAATGAAACGACAAATACAGCTGCTTTTGGGAATAACAAGAACAGCCCGGTAAGCTACAATCACACTTGCTCGTTGCTTGCGCCATTTGTTTACCTGTATCCCTGCCCGGGGAGGAAGAAGATTACCACGACGATTGCGTATTTCCGGTCGCAAATACGGAAGTTGTGAGAAAGGTCTATTGGGTTGTTGTGTGAGGAGAAACAGTGCAGAACAGCGACAGGTGCCTCAGAGAGAGGCTAGTGTTAACTAGATAAAGCTAGCTAACGATATGAACACTGTGCTCAGATTACAACACTGTACTGATTATTATCATGTATCAGGCAGTAGCAAAGCTGGTAACGTTATTGTCATCTAGTATTGATACTTACCAATAACAGAAACTTATAGGCTTTGACCATCGGGAAAAGTCACACTCGTTAATATCCGTAGCCTACACACTAAACGTTATGTGATATAACGTTAGAGGTTTCTCATCACGACTGATTTGGTAATAGGCAAATGTTTAAAAAACAAGACTCGCGTCACGGTGCACAGTTCACGTTTTCTCCGATCTGCATCTCTGATGGATCCGTGACTGTCACATCTCCCGCCGGCGGCCAAACCACAGACAGTTAAGTTATTGTGTTTATCCTTTATTCATTAATTCTGTATTATGGGTTTAGTTTGTTGCCGATTCACCGATAGTGTGAGGATGTATATGACGTTATGAGTATGTATTTGTGTGAACTTGAATGTATATGGCATGAATTTACATTACCAGCACATAATTCCAAACTTTTTTTCGAAAAAGTGTGAGACTGTATTCATTTGTGTTAATGTACATACTTTGTATTCATCAATGTAAACACGACGGCAAAGAAGCATCGCCTGTGGATGTTTATTCATTTAATATCATAGGCAAGCTACACACTGCCTGCGTGACACGCATGGCTCGAGCCACACCGAGAGCGCATGCTAGAAATAGAACCGACGCAAAATATTTTTCACAACACGCAAGTGTGTTTGAAGCGTTTCCAGGCAGAATAGAATAGGAAAAGCTGTTTGTCATTTTGACACGAATACATATTAATAAATTACATTTTGATGTTTGAAAGTCTCTATGTTTTGACATAAATGTTCTCGATTTTCAAATATCGCACCTGTCAATACAGAACGAAGTATTCTGTAGCATATTTTGCCGTCAATACTGCCGACATCGGGTGCGTCTCAATCAGCTCCCTAGTTCAGTAGTCAGGGCAGTGATCAGGGAGTCAGCCCATTGACTTATGTCCTTATCAGTGCCCTGACTACTGAACTAGGGAGCTGATTGAGACACACCCGTGGTCTATGCTGTATCAGTAGGCTATATATTTATGTTTAACATGAAGTATAGCCCTCCCTGTACGTCACCTAGCAGCAGCAGCGCCGCGTCAGTGTGTAAAGACATAGAAAACACCACGCTCACACCACGCAGCCAGTGTGTAGCCGGCTTTACATGAGTATAACAATGTTTGACTCCACCATATCGCCAGGATGATAATCCTCAGGTCTAAAGCACTATAAACACCACCGTGTTTTTCGAAGCACATGCAGAAGTGAAGTCCCGTTTCTTCACCTGCACAAAACGCCACCATGCAGAATTCCTAACTTTTTTTTTTAGGAAACCTATGGACTGGCTGGACACAATAATTGAAATATATCAGTCTGTGTGTAAAATTTAACTTTTTGAATGGAATTAGTGAAATAAATCAACTTTTTGATGATATTCTAATTATATGACCAGCACATTTCAGTATATGTACGCTTGACATACTGCATAAATATATACAAATGCTAATGAGATTACACTGCTAAAAGATGTTGCATCTCCACAGTTCTCTGTCCAGAAAGAGATATACCACCCTAAATGACAGGTTTATTCAAATCAACAGGCATAGTGCCCCAGAGATCTGGTTTCCACCTGCACCACCACTAGCTGACAGCTCTATTTTTTAAATATTTCTGTGACATCATAGTGTTCAAACGAACTGTTTAAATCAAATGCAAATGTACATTTCAAGATCACCTATTTCATCTCTGAATGTCGTCGTAAGCCTTCTCATCATGCCAGCCGTCATTATCAGCTATTTGCATGATGTTGCTTAATTACCGGCCCAATCTGTAGAGATAAGCAGCCCTGGCAGAGAGAATCATATCAGATTCAAAAGATACGGCGCAGATATCATCCTGAAAGAATTATAATGCTTTCGGGTGCTCTTGGGAAAGCAGATATCGCCTACAAATAAACCATAATTAAGCAATGAGCATCAAACACAGAGAATCAATAAGATTGCTCTAATTCTATCATTTATTAGAATGATATTATTGATTCTGTCAGCAATGGTCTTACACTTAGTTGATTCTAATTTGCACTCTGCTTGCACTGCAAACACAAATGTGTATGTCTATTAATGTAGACTACTGATGTTTGTCTATATTGAAAATGCATGAACTTATATGAACTTTTAGCCTCCATGCACCTTTTATTGAACATTACTACACAGCTGTCTGGAATACTTGATTCTGATTGATCAATTACTCCATCCAACAGTCAGATGTTTCCTAATACTCACCTTCGTACTCTGCAACACTGTACTGTATATTAGCCACAACGCAGACTTGCGTTCCTGTTTCAAACAAATGTGACATTTTTTGATTGTAGAGGAAATTGTAGAGAAACTCCAGTATCTGTATAATGTAATATAATATATATTTTATTGTATTTACACTATCACACTTAATACATTTATTACACTGCTCTCGGAATATGCATCAAGTTTCCTTTCTGCATTTTATTACATTTTAGGGCCCCACTTTATATTAGGTGGCCTTAAGTACTATGTTCTTACATCAAAAAAATAAGTACAATGTACGTACTGTGTTCAAATTGTATTGCAAAACACCTTTGCTGATATTGAGGTGGGATACGGGTAGAGTTAGGGACAGGTGTGGTGGTATTGGTAAGTTTAAGGGTAGGGTTAGGTGTAAGGAAAGTGTCAACTGTGTAATTACAAATGTAACTACAGAAATGAATTACAGACTAAATTACATGCAGGTATTTTTAAAAATGTAAGTACAATGTAAAAACATGTATGTACACAATGGGCCCTATTTTAACGATCTGAAACGCAAGTGTCAAAGCGCAAAGCGCAAGTAACTTTGTGGGCGGGTCTCGGCGCTGTTGCTATTTTCCCGGCGGGATAAATGGCTCTTGCGCCCGGCGCAAATCTAAAATGGGTTGGTCTGAAGTAGCTTCATTATTCATAGGTGTGGTTTGGGCGTAACGTGAATAAACCAATCAGAGCGTCATCCAACATTCCCTTTAAAAGCAGGTGCGCAAGTTCCATTATGGATTACTATTATTACGGCGTATTTACCAGGCGCACGCCAGGAGCGGTTCACAGCCGAGGAGACTGATGTTCTTGTAAGAGCAGTGAAAGACAGAGAAGTTGTGTTGTATGGGGATGGGAGAAACCCACCCAAAATAGCGTCGGTTAAATAAATAATTTGCCTGAATAATTTGTAAGCTAGATTTAGGCTATGCCTATTTTTTCACATCTTCGTGGCACACCACAATGATTTCCGTCATCTCATGTGTTAATATTTTTTTAGTGTAACAATTTATGATTTGCAAAAATAACTGTTGCATCTGTGTAGATTACATGAGCAAAGTGTATGCGCGTTGTGCACGCTATGGTCAAGTATGCGCCCTTAAAATAGCATAATGAACAACGCGCAACGCGCCACTGACTTTAGACTAGGTTTTTTCTGGTCAGTGGCGCAATTGTTTAATGGAACAGCAAAATAGCACCAGGGATTGTTTGCGCCGGAACACGCCTCCTTTTTTGCGCTGAACCGCCCAGGGAGCGCAAGTTCATTCACTAGTTTAGCGACGTGCTTCTGTGGAGGGAAAAGCGCGCTTTGCGCGGGTGCAAAATAGGAATGACACATGCGTCGGTGTACAAAGTAAATTGCGCTGGGTGCAAGATAGGGCCCAATAAGTGCATTGTATCAAATGATTAAGTAAAATGTTAGTACATAGTAGTTAAGGCCACCTAATATAAAGTGGGTCCCATTTTAGTCCCCTACACTAACCCTACCACTAAACCCATCACACAAAACGTTCTGCTATTTCAGATATCAAAAAAGATAATTTTGTGTGATTTTATTAGCTTGTTTCCTCATGGGGACCAAAAAAATGTCACACTTGGTATTACTATACTTGTGGGGACATTTGGTCCCCATAATATATGAAATACCAGGGCCACACATGCATATCATTTCAACTCAAAACTATTTTTCATGTCCTCTCATTTATTTATTTGGTGAGTTGTCACTAATAAGCCCATATCAGGATCCTGCTCATCCTGGGTTTATTTTATACTCTATTAATTTACATTTTGGGCTGGTATATGTACCATTGGCTCTTTGAATGCTGTTATCCATAAATTAAGTGGCTAAGTTCTTTGAAAATATTGTGCAGGGGTTGTGAATTGTGACAGCTCGCTAAGATCTCCACCTTATAGACAGCAGCCAAAGCCCCTGAGGAGGTGCCAACCAGACCAATTCCACCTGATCATAAATCTCACCCAACTTCTGCCGTGACTAGATAGGTTTTCTGAAGCACCAACAGAACATTTCTAATTTGGCTTACGTTTTCTTCATAATTTCCACCCCATATTATAAAAGATCCCCTCCATTAATGTCTATATTATTAAAAGCACCCACTATAAATTCAGATGTGAGTAGACTCTGTGCTGCTGTGCCTCAGGAGACTGGGAGTAAATTGAAATTCAGGTCATAGTAGCTGCCTGGCCAGAGCAAAGAGAAGGCGTGTTGCTGGTTTGGAGGAGAAAACTGTGCTGCTTATTACAGGCCAGCCTGGGTGATTGACAGAGCAAAGTTACGCTCTCATTTCCTCGGCCCTTTAAAGGATTGCAATCTTCCTCTCTTTTCTCTGCTGTCTGTCACCATGTCACTCTGTGACCACTGCCACAGTTGGACACATTCACCTCTCTCTCTCTCTCTCTCTCTCTCTCTCTCTCTCTCTCTCTCTCTCTCTCTCTCTCTCTCTCTCTCTCTCTCTCTCTCTCTCTCTCTCTCTCTCTCTCTCTCTCTCTCTCTCTCTCTTCTTCCCGCCCCTCCTCTCACCCAACTCCATATAAACAGCTATCAAACTGTTCTGGCAGACCTTTGAAATGAGAAAGTCTCTGAAGAACCATAAACACAAGCTCATATAAATGATATTGAATTTATATGAGCTATGTGACAAGAAACCCTATTTTCACAAGGGGCACAGGAGCATTAGACCTCAACGCCTGCACATAGACTTCAAATTCTGGAGACCCCTAATGTGGGTGGTGTGAGGACACCACATTGCCAAAAGTATATGGACACTTGAACACTACACTTATATGACTGAACATTTCTACCAGGAAGACTCGGGAGACCAGATAAAGTATGATAACACCACAAGTTTATTAGCAGACCAGCAAGTATTAAATTAGAGGTTCTTTGGCGTAGGCCCCGTCCGTAGCGCTTGTCACGAGGGTAACAGACTCTGCATTTCCTGCCTGAAGATGAAGGCAGGGGCGCAGCCGCCCCCCGGGAGGTATATACAGGGACCGGCTTGGTGGTGGTGGGGAGGATGGAGGTAATGCTGGCGTCAGCATCTGTGAACTCAGACATGTGTTAATTACCGATCTTTTATACTCTGAGAATTATGACTTGATTGGATAGGTCTGAATGTGATAAGTGACGTAACATCGAATCTTCCTGTCAGAACTTGCGCATAAGCTTTATTTCATTTGAATGTGTTTAACTGAATATCAACAAAGCTTTAATTCAGGTAGTTTAACGGCATGATTGCAAGCGTGATATTGGTTTTATGCAATTATTGTATAAACCAGGAATTTTCAAACACAGGCTGATAGGTCCTTAAAGGGTTAGTTCTCCCAGTAATGAAAATTCTGTCATTAATTACTCACCCTCATGTCGTTCCAAACCCGTAAGACCTTCATTCATCTTTGTAACACAAATTAAGATATTTTTGATGAAATCTGAGAGCTTTCTAACCCCTCCATAGACAGCTATTTAATTAACAATTTCAAGGCCCAGAAAGTTAGTAAAAACATTGTTAAAATAGTCCATGTGACTCCAGTGTAAGACGGCGTAAGAGTCTGACGCAGGCTATAAGACATTGTTGAATAAATCATTATTTTTGTTTGTTTTTTGTGCACAAAAAGTATTCTCGTTACTTCAAAAAATTAAGGTTGAACCACTGGAGTCACATAGACTATTTAGTGTTAATTAAACAGCTGTCTATGGAGAGGTCAGAGAGCTCTCGGATTTCATCAAAAATATCTTAATTTGTGTTCCGATAATATCTTAATTTGTGTTCCGTCTTACGGGTTTGGAACAGCATAAGGGTGAGTAATTAATGACAGAATTTTCATTTTGGGGTGAACTAACCCTTTAACTCAATCTGTTTGCAATCACATCATTCGCTTTAGGGCACAGTTGATTGGTTCCTGCTTCCATTCCCGGCCAAAGAGCTCACTGCTTAGCCTTCAAATACTTGATCAGCATTTGCTGTAGCAGCTGCAGTGTGCTTTCAGAAACCACCCACCTTCCCCAGCTCCACCTGTTTAGATCATGTATGCTATATTGTACAGCAGCAGCATATCTTACTTGCTCACGTAATGGAGGCCAACTAGTAGTCGTTGTGCGAGTAAACCTCACTCCTCTGATCTCAAGAGACATTCTAGCGACTGACACTAGGGGTTGCAGCCTTTAGCCTCGTTGTTAGAGTGTCCGACTCTCATGCCGGCAGACCCGGGTTCGAGTACCGTTTGGAGTGGGCAGTTTGAACAGGAGGGGTTACACTCACAGCAGTGTGTCGTGTATGAATTGGCAGTAGCAAGTCCCGTACTTGCTCTGCCGCAGCAGCAATAATCAACAGCAGCGTAGCAGATCTATTCCGCTAAGACCAAATATATTAACATTGTCATATCCATTACCATGCCAAACACTCAGAGAGTTGGCATGACAGAATAATAATTACATTTCAGGCAAAAATTAGGTCCAACAGAAGCCTAAGCAACTCCGCTTCCACTCTACCCTGCAAACTCTCGTCTGCTGTCCGCATACATTTGGCCATGTAGTGCCTATGCATGTCTGGACTATGGCAGTGAGACACCCCAAACATGATCAAAGATGCATTCCCAGACTATTTATAGACTGAGACCTGTCATTGTGTGCACTTAACAATGGTCCACATATTCCTAGTGATTAAATGGTTCAGGGACCGCTTGTGTTGACTGCATAATGTATTGGACAGCCTTTGCTATCACACTGTGGAAATATTATTCAGCTCTTCTGTGAGGATATACCAGACTTTTCTCCTCACAGATTTATGGCTGCTTCACCACCCTGACGTTTAGTTGCATATTTATGCTCTGCTGTGTCCTGTCATCAGTCACCGTACAGACCCAAGGGTTATCACACATATCTGCTTATATGAACTGATGGGCCTTTCACTGACACCGCTGTGTGTCTGGCAGGAAACATGTCTGATATTAGTCTTGTTCATGCCAGTGAGTATCTACTGTGTTGTTTCAGAAAATAATAAGAGTGTCTACATTTCAGATGTTGCCAACCTCCAGTGTTGATGATGAAGGTAAAGGTGATGCAACACAGACCCAGACAGAATCTGCAGAGTTTTCTCACATTTTATGTGCTGATTTATAAGTAAACAAGATGCAGAAATCTGGGAAATGAATGGAAACATTGATGAAATGCTAAATATTAAAGACAGTGTTGACAGTGCCACACTCACTGATAATATTTTTTTACAAATAACATTGAATACACTACGGTCAGTGGCCTAATGATATGTGACATAACAGACCATCTTCCAGTCTTCACATTGTATGGTGACAATTATAAAAATGATAAAACTGCCCAGAAATCTATCTATAAACGGGTAAGGACAGAAGACGCAATTAATTAATTCAATTATGATTTAATGGAACAAGACTGGAACACTGTATACAGAGAGAAAGATGTGGATAGCGCGTATAATAGTTTTTTAGAAATATTTAGCACATTATACAACAAAAACTGTCCTATTTGTCAATATAACTACAAGAATAAATGTATAAAATGTCCCTGGTTAACGTCTCGGTTACGTATGGTAACCCTCGTTCCCTGAAGGAGGGAACGGAGACGTACGTCGGACGTACCGACGAATTGGGATCACTTCTGGGAGCCTCTATCAGCTTCGAGCTATATAAAACCGGCCAATGAACAATTGGCGTGCAAGATTTGCATCTCGTGCTCCGCCGCGGGTATAAACAGGAAGCGAGAGCGAATGCATGCTGTTTTTCACTGAGGAGCTGAACTTGGTGACTCGGCCTAGTTACTAGTTACTACCACTTCCAGCGCCCAGCGATGAGCCTCTCAGACCCCATATCTGATGCGGGCGGGGAAATTCCAATTAGAGGAGGGGGACAACACCTTCCTGAGGCGGCAGAGGAGACTCTGCCGAGGGAAAGACACGGGCTCACCGTTGGCGTCGAACGCTCCGCCACGTCCGACTGCCACGGGTTGCGGAGGACTCAACATTTACATTTACATTTAGTCATTTTACATTTAGTCATTTAGCAGACGCTTTTATCCAAAGCGACTTACAAATGAGAGCAATAGAAGCAGCTAGAACAGTCAAGGGCAACAGTATGTAACAGTACGTAAGTGCTGTAACAAGTCTCAGTTAATTTAGCACAGAACACACAGGACAGAAGGTGTTTATTTTTTTATATTTTTTTTAGACAGACAGACAGACAGACAGACAGAAAATGAATAGAATGTTAAGTGCTAATCTTGATTGATCAGGTGCTGCTGGAAGAGATGTGTCTTTAGCTGTTTTTTGAAAATGGCTACAGACTCGGCTGCTCGAATTGAGATAGGCAGGTCATTCCACAGGGTGGGTGCGGTCCAGGAAAAGGTCCGTGAGAGTGATTTCATGCCTCTTTGGGATGGCACCACAAGGCGTCGTTCACTGGCAGAACGTAAGCTCCTGGAGGGTGTTTAAGTCTGCACAAGCGAGTTTAGGTATCTTGGTGCAGAGCCAGTGGTTGCTTTGAAGGCGAGCACCAGTGTCTTGAATTTGATGCGAGCGGCTATTGGCAGCCAGTGGAGACTGATGAAGAGAGGCGTGATGTGTGCTCTCTTCGGCTCATTAAAGACCACCCTTGCCGCTGCATTCTGGATCAGTTGCAAGGGTTTGATAGTACATGCCGGAAGGCCCGCTAGAAGAGCATTACAGTAGTCCAGTCTGGAGAGAACAAGAGCTTGGACCAGGAGTTGTGTGGCATGCTCTGATAGGAAGGGTCTAATCTTCCTAATGTTGTATAAAGCAAATCTGCAGGACCGGGTTGTTGCAATAATGTGGTCAGTGAATTTTAGCTGATCATCAATCACAACTCCAAGATTCCTGGCTGTCCTGGACGGAGTTATGGTTGATGATCCTAGCTGAATGGAGAGATTGTGATGAAGTGCTGGGTTGGCTGAGACCACAAGCAGTTCTGTCTTTGCAAGGTTGAGTTGCAGGTGATGTTCCTTCATCCAGGCAGAAATGTCTGTTAGGCAGGCGGCGATACGAACACCAACTGTGGGATCATCTGGTTGAAATGAGAAGTAGAGTTGAGTGTCGTTGGCAAAGCAGTGATAGGAAAAGCCATGTTTCTGAATGACAGATCCCAGTGATGACATGTAGATGGTGAAGAGAAGTGGTCCAAGCACTGAGTACTGTGGAACTCCCTGTGGAACTGTGGAACGCCCTGTGGAACTCAACAGGGTTCGCCGTTCTGGGGAACTCAACTAGAGCAGATAAGCGCACATATCCGTACCATGAGGGAGGGAATGGCGCAGCAAGCCGACACTAGAATGGGCACTTCGGTGTTACTGACTATGGGAAGTGAGCACACAGGAAGATACCGGCTCTACACGGAGGCTATAAAATCTAGTGAACGTGTTAGGTGTCGCCCAGCCCGCAGCTCTACAAATATCTGTCAGCGAGGCGCCACGAGCCAGCGCCCAGGAAGAAGCAACACCCCTAGTGGAGTGGGCTCTTAACCCGAGCGGGCAAGGCACGTCTTGGGATTCATATGCCTAGACGATGGCATCCACTATCCAGTGGGCCATCCTCTGCTTGGAGACATCCTTTCCCTTCTGCTGTCCTCCGTAACAGACGAAGAGCTGCTCTGAGGTCCTGAAGCTTTGCGTTCTGTCCACGTAAGTCCGGAGAGCACGGACGGGACAGAGAAAAGCTAGGGCTGGGTCTGCCTCCTCCGAAGGCAGCGCTTGCAGGCTCACCACTTGGTCCCGGAAGGGAGTAGTGGGAACCTTGGGCACATATCCAGGCCGGGGTCTCATGATCACATGAGAGTTACCGGGCCCGAATTCCAGGCACGAGTCGTCGACCGAAAATGCCTGCAGGTCCCCTACCCTCTTGATGGAGGCCAATGCAGTCAGGAGTATTGTCTTTAACGACAAGATTTTCAACTCTGCTGACTGCAAAGGCTCAAAGAGCACTCTCTGCAGTGCGGTTAGCACCAGAGACAAGTCCCAAGAGGGTACAGAGGGAGGGCGAGGCGGATTTAGTCTCCTTGCCCCCCTCTGGAACCTGACGATCAGATCGTGCTTACCTAGAGATTTTCCATCTACTAGCTCATGATTAACGGCGATAGCGGCAACATAGACTTTGAGGGTGGAGGGAGACAGCCTTCGCTCCAACCCATCTTGTAGAAAGGAAAGCACAGACCTGATCGAACATCTTCGGGGGTCTTCTCGGCGAACAGGTTCCACTTCAACGCATAGAGGCGCCTCGCTTGCGGTAGGTCACCTAGAACCTCCCCGTCCCGTCCAGGGACCAGACATGGAGTTTCCAGAGATCCGGACGCGGGTGCCATAGGGTGCCCCGTCTCTGAGTTAGGAGGTCCTTCCTCAGAGGAATGGGCCAAGGAGGTGCTGTCGCAAGGAGCACTAGTTCCGGGAACCAATTCCGGTTGGGCCAATACGGAGCAACCAACAGGACTTGCACAGTGTTTGTGCAAGAAGGCTCACTGGGGGAAACATATTTGCGTTGGCCCCGGGGCCAGCTGTGTGCCAAGACATCCGACCCGAGGGTCCCCTCAGTCAAGGAATAGAACCACTGGCAGTGGGTCGTCTCTGGGGAGGCAAACAGGTCTACCTGTGCGGGCCCGAAACGACTCCAGATCAGCTGGACCGCCTGGGGATGGAGTCGCCACTCTCCCAGGAGCACTGGCTGTCGTGAGAGCTCGTCGGCTGCACGATTGAGCAGGCCCGGAATGTGAATGGCACGAAGCGACCTCAGATGCTTCTGACTCCATAAGAGGAGATGGCAGGCGAGTTGTGACATGCGACGGGAACCCTGTTTGTTGATGTACGCTACGTCCACAGTGTTGTCCGTACGGACCAGAACGTGCTTGCCTCTGAGCGGAACTTTGAAGCGGCTGAGTGCAAGATGAACTGCTAACAACTCGAGACAATTGATATGCCATTGCAGTTGAGGCCCCGTCCACAGACCCGAAACTGCAAGCCCATTGTACGTGGCACCCCAGCCCATGGATGAGGCATCCGTGGAGACAACGGAGTGCCTGAACACTTGTTCTAGGGGAACTCCCGTCCGTAGAAACGAAGGGTCCGACCACGGCCTGAAGGTTTGGCGGCACCTCTGAGTCACTTGGACGCGGAGGGATCCGCTGTGCCACGCCCATCTCGGGACTCGTTCGTGTAGCCAGCGTTGAAGCGGTCTCATATGAAGCAATCCCAACGGTGTTACTGCGGCTGCGGATGCCATATGCCCCAGGAGCCTCTGAAAATGTTTCAGTGGTGCCGCTGTCCTGCCTGTGAATGAATTGACTGGATATCTCCATACCGAGAAAAGATATCTTCTGTGTAGGACAGAGTTTGCTCTTCTCCCAGTTGACCCGAAGTCCCAACTGGCTAAGGTGACTGAGCAACCTGTCCCTGTGTTCGCACAACTGCTCTCGCGACTGGGCAAGGATCAGCCAGTCACGCCGTCGGCTGGTGGAAGGCTGTTGCGGTGCCTTGGCGGGGGGCGGAGGCGGTGCCATCGGCGGCTGGGTGGAGGCAGCAGCGGGCCGCCGGGGCAGGATGTGCTTGATGGCCTCCGTCTGCTTCTGGGCGGCCGAGAACTGCTGGGCAAAGCTCTTGACCGCGTCGCCGAACCGTCGCCGTCCGGAGCTCCCGGAGGAACTTTGGGTCAGGCCTACCCTCATGCATGTCCATGAGTGCCTGGGCCTGGTGGACCTGAAGCAACACCATGGCATGCAAGGCAGACGCAGCCTTGTAAGCCTTCCCAGTCAGACCGGAGGAGAACTTACAGGCTCGGGACGGGAGACGCGGGTCACCACGCCAGTTAGAGGCAGTCGCCGGACACTGGCGGGATCCCCGCGTACCCCTTGGCTGGTCCGCCGTTGAGAGTAGTGAGGGGGGAGGAGTCACTCGGCCGGTTTCTGGCAGAAAAAGGTGCCGTCCACGACCTCGTGAGCTCCTCATGCACCTCCGGGAAGAATGGTGTCAGGGCGGGATGCTGAGAACCAGCGCGACCCTTTCCGAGGAACCAATCGTCCAACCTAGAGGGTTCGGGACACGGTTGAGGGTTCCACACGAGCCCTACCCTTTCGGCGGCCCGGGCAAGCGTAGTAGCCATCTTGGGGTCTGGTACGGCCGAAGCTACTCTCCCAGAGGGAGGTAGTCCAGCCGAACCCTCAGCCTCCGAGGACTGAAACTCCCCCTCCGATGTAGTGATCGACATCTGCTCGTCTGCCGGAGCTCCGAAAGTCACCGCCGGCCGTCCGTGGGAGGGACCAGCGACTTCTCCCGGGAGCTCTACCGGTTGCGGAACTGAGGGAATAGGGGCCTGCGGAGATTGACTCTGCGGGTGTGCCCTCACACAACAACGGCAGACACACTGGTTGGAGAGACCACCGGGGAACACAGGAGGCAGAACAACCCAGAGGTAGACGATAACAGAGCCAGCAAGGGAAACAGGGCTTGCTACAACTCCTCGTCTAAGGGTCCTGAGCACAAAGTCAAAAACAGGTAAGACACGGAACACAGTGCAGACATGAACCATACACGCGACTTGAAGTGATCAACTGACAACAAGAGGTAGATACAGCTGGGCATATAAAGGGTAAAGGGAATGAGAGACAGGTGCGGGAGATCAAACTGATAATCCAATCACGAGCTGCAGAAAAATGACAGGACAAACAGCAGGAAGAGCCGGTGTCACACCCTGAACCTGTGACACAATGTGGGTAATATCATACAGGTATAAATTGCTTTTAATTAATTATTACATTTTAATAGAGTATTAACTAAAGGTTTATACATACTAGTTTCCATGTCAGAGTTCATGATAAATCTTTTCATTATTACTGGAGCTGCCAGATTGCTAAATTTTGAAGGATTATTAAACAGCAAGCACAAACTATGCAAAAGCGGCAGACCTTCCGGGGCACTCAGTGTCCGAAATCACTCACTCGTTCTCATTTATTCCTTCAAGTGGACTATATAAGTGGAGTAATGTAGGGAAATGAGGGTATAGGGGTGATTTTGTAGCCTGGTCCTACCAGACTCTCGTACATTTCATTTGTACAGAGAGTCTGGCCACTCTCCAGTGACAAGCGTTAACTTCCTTAAAGGCGGGTACTCTTTCCTTTAAAACTGTTCGATCCGCCCAGAGCCACTCTGGTTCTGCCATAACCAATCACTAACGTTTGGTCGTGAAGTATGTCATCTCAAACTAGCACATGACATCAACGTCATCGTTCTCCGCCACTCCCTCTGTTCGCTGATTGAACCGGTTAAAATTTGACCAGAGAATACCAGAGAATATACCGCAATCCCAGACGGAGTAATGAAGGAAAATTTAAATTGAGCGGAAGTACGTAGGAGGGTAGAGCCAGGCTAGTGATTTTGAACACAGCCTGCCTTTTTTATGAGTGAGTCATTGAATCATTAATTCAACCGATTTGTTCAAAACATTTATTCATTCAGGAATGCCACTACTGTGTTGCTCGGAAAGGACTGCTACAGCAACAGACTGCTTCATTTTTGTCTGGAAAAGCAGACAAAGTAACAGAAAATATTGCAACTAATATGTAAGTTACTCAACTTCTCTTTTATTGAACTGTCGAATAAAAGCAATATATTGCTTTTTGTTTGCAATCATGCTGCCCTGACATCCATGACCATCCTTGAGTAGATTCACGGTTCTCCCTAAATCAGTGGCTTTCAGTCTTTTAGATGCCATGGACCTCCAAATATGATTATCCTCTTGTGTGAGACCCGCATCCTAAAATTTAAAAGGCAGTTACACATTTTACAAAGACCCAATTAATACTGTGAGAAAATGTATATTATAAATGTGTTGATTGCATTACTGTTAAATCCACCAGCAGTAATCAAACCATGATGAGTCCTAGCAATGGGTTATGGGAAATGTAGCTCATGATAAGATAAAGGAGTCAGGAGGAGTGCCCTCTAATGGAGATCATGGGGCACTCTTCCTGACTCCTTTATCTTATCATGAACTACATTTCCCATAACCCATTGCTAGGACTCATCATGGTTTGATTACTTCCACCTGTGTGCCATTTGCTTGTTAATGTTGGCCTATATGAGCTCTGTTGCTGTGTTCGAAATCGCCCCTTATACCCTCAATCACTATTCCCTACATTAGTCCACTGATATAGTCCACTTTGAAAATGAGTGAGCGATTTCAGACACTAAGTGCGCCAGAAAGGCTGCCGTTTTTGCAGTTTGTGCTTGTTGTTTATTTGAAACGTAGCAAACCGGCAGCTCCAGTAATAATGAAAAGATTTATCTTGAACTCTGCCACGGAAACTAGCATGTATAAACCTTAATCAAACAATATAATAATAATAATTTTAAAAAGGAATGTATATCTGTATGCATGATATTGCGCTGGACCAGTGTGGTTTGGAAGATGGATGTATGATTGATTCAGCTCTGGGCACTATTTGAGGGTACAGCCATTTAGTGGTGTCCGAAACCATAGTGGACGTTATTAAGTGCGCTCATTCAATCCCACAATGCACCGCAATAACGAGTTTACAACCAATGTATGCTCGACGGCTAGAGAATACCCATAATGCACTGTGAGAGTCGCGCCGTGCATTGAATGAATTCCCGCGTTTCGCCAGGAGATGGCATCGACCCACACAATTTTTAAGACCAATGATATTGGACCCACTCACATTTATCGTCTCGAATTAACTGATTAAACACTGATTAAACATGTTAGAAGCTTTATTTTCACTTTTCTAATATTTTCTTCATTTTCATTGAAAATAAATGCCTTTCCGATTAGATATGTGATGGGGAAAAAGGATCAGAGAGAGTTCATCAAAAGGCGAATTCGACCGAGGGTCGATTTTTGTCAAAACTTGACGCAATGCATCTTACCCCATACACTATTGTTGCTGTATAGGATTTTGAGTTTTCCGTGGTTTTGTCTGCCTCAACCAGATGTTTAGTAAACAAGCCAATATATTTAAAATGTTTATTATAGTATAAAATATATATATTTTATACTATAAAATTTGTACAAAAAAAAAAAAGTATTTATTTTTAAATGAAATGCTTATGAGTTACTTTATTATTCATTACCCTTTCCAAGTAAGTTCAGTGCCACACAAGTATAGAGCTATAGGGTTAACTTTAAGTTTGTTGGCTCGTTTTTGGAGTAGTGGAGTAATGGAAAATGAGGGTACATGGGGCGAATCGGACAGCGGTAAGTTCATTCTTTCAGAGCACGACTCTCACAGTGCGTTGAGAGTACACTACACAGTCTGGTTGAGAGTGAAAGCGATTCAAAAGTATAAGGAGTCATTTCTCGTTTGCTCTCGAAACGCTCTCGCGGGACTTTTCTGTCATACGCCAATCGGTCTGTGCAGCGCTGGTGCATCGAACAAGCATATTCTCCAGCGCATACATCTGTACACTCGTTATTGCAGTGCATTGTGGGATTGAACGAGTGCACTCAAAAACATCCACTATTGTTTCGGACACCACTACAAATGGATGTTCACTCAAATAGTGCCCTATTTAAGGGTATAGGGTATATCCACTCACACTTTGCAAAGCCTTGTTTGTGTTACACTGCATTTCTGAGCACTTTCTCTGGTTTCCTGTATTATGGTTCTGATCGTCTGTCTGGGTTTCTGGATTTCTCTGTTTGCCCTGTAGTACTGTACTGCTATATATATATATATATATATATATATATTATAATTAGATTTTAGTATTTTTTTATTCAAATATATTTGTTTCATATGTATTCAATCAAATTGTATTTATTTTAATAAATGTATTATTTTAATCAGATGTATTTGTTTATTGAGTTAATGAGTTTACATTATTATTATTTATTTGTTATTACAATTTTTACACTGCTTTTCTCTAAACTTTTCCTCTAGCACTTCCTTGTGCCATGGTCATTGTTTTGGTCATGAAAACTTTGTTACAAATTATCTAGAGATAGTTCTGTTGGGTGTAACAGGATTCATCTTTGTCCTCTATCGCTCTGCCTCATGGGAGACAGCCAGCTCTGATTTTATTCTCTTGCATTTTAATTAACCTTTGCCAGTACACTGATGCTGCCGCTGCCTGCTCATTATTAGGGAGCATGTTCTGTGCGACTGCACTAACGAATAGCTCAGGGACCCCTGTTTCATCTCCGTAATGCTGGGGAGGATGAAAATGCAATCTGAAATAGAAGTGCCTACAATGAATTTTTAGTTATATTATTTGTTTTCATTTTTGTCCATATTACCTTTCAAAGTGAGGCATATCTTTGTTCAAAGCCTTTATTGCAATCAATGAATATGTAACATCCCTTGGTAGCACCCTGTAAAGAATGCTTGATGGGCATGTGCTTTATGCAGACGCACCTGCGTGGGGAACCGGCCTTTATTTGTGACAGGGATTAATTTTCAACTAATACAGTCCACCATGAAGGATGATGCTTGATGATAGAATGTTTATTAATAGCTTATTGAGACCCCTGCAGTTTCCAAAGCATTGTTTTTTCTTTTCTGTTCAGAGGTTGCTCTTTGAGTATCAACTTAATTTGAGAAGATTTGTGACAAACTTTCTCTTTCCAAAAGGGTTTTTTGCAGTGATGCCTTAGAAGAACCATTTGAAGAACCCCTGGTATTGAGATGTGTTTTTTTGTTTGTTTGTTTTTTTCACTTTCAACCACCTTCTGTCCTGATTTCTTCAAGGGGATGGTCAATGTGTGGGTAAATGTATGGGTTTTTTCCAGATGTTTCGATATAATGGACAAAATAAGGTTGCGCAGTTAAAACACATAAACGTGCCTGGAGACAGCAGAAAAACACAAACGGAGAGCATCAGCTTTCGTTTTTGCTCTGACAACCGCAAGACCAGGCCAGACACTATAAGTATGTGTTAGAAATCAGGGAGGGTGAGAGAAAATGTTTGGTACATTTCTCGTCTAAGTATAGATATATGGGGTTGAATGTGTTCGAACTGCCACACAAGACGCCTACTCTCCGCCTACTGACCTAATGTGTAAACATTATGGGAAACGCGCTAGCCAGACGGGATTTAAACTTAGTTGGCTGGAGACCCACCAAGCACAATGTTCTCCCACCATTCCTGATTTCTAACATGATGTTGCGACGAAAGCTGCTGCTCTCTGTGTGTTTTTCTGTAATCTCCAGGTGCGTTCATATGTCAATTGCGCAAGCCTATTTTGTCCATTAGATTGAAAGATCTGAAAAAACACATACATTTACCCACCCATAGACCTCCCTTGAAGAAATCAAGACAGAATTGGTTGAAAGTGGACAAAATGACTGATTAAAACACCAGGTGTAAATGGTTATGTGTCATCTTGTCTACTTGTGATCGACTAAAACGCATCTTAATACCAGGTGTAAACAAGGCCTAAGCAGGAGATTTAAGAAAAATTCTCTCTCTGATGTAATCCATTTTATTTAACAAGAAATGGCTAAGCAATCTCTTTTGGGATTTTCTTTCCAAGGCGTTATTGGAATTGCACTTATTACGGATGCATTAAATGACATGGATCCTGGTGTTTTCCGGTTACTTTTAAGTTATGGTTACATATTACTGCATGTCCTCAGATAAACAATAAACTGATTTTAAAGTAGAAGATAACGTGGTCTCACTCTGAAACGCATAACTCAGTTATAATTAACCACAAAGGATTTTACAAAGCTGTAGTGATTCAGCGAAGCTTGTAAATAAACATTACTGTTGATAGTTTGTTTGTACCCTAGAATGAGGAATTACTGAAGACCAGCCTCACTCATAGACTGTTTTCTTGGGTAATCGCTGGAGAGAATAAAAGCACTACTAATGCCCTGTGCTAATTAACTCTGACTTGTATTTAGAGACATTGCTTGAATCTCTTTGAGATTAGTGTTGCTTTGAGCTGCTCCTAGATGTTTGAGGCCTAACTTGACCAGCGTTGTGTTGTCATCTATTGTACTCCCAGAAGTGTGGTTATTTCACACATTTAGGGAGTCGCTTGATTATGTTGTCTTGATTGGCAGTATTGCAGCAGATGTAACACTGAGTGGTCTTGATCATTCAATGCAAAAGGGCAAAATCTCAATTTGGGTGTTTTGTTTAACCCTTGAGCCGAGCGTATGTGCCTAGTCAAATGAACAGCCTTGCAAAGTATACTTCTTTTAACTCATAGAGGTACACAGGCGTTCGACACACGCACAGTTTTGAGCAATCTCTTGCTACGAGTTGCAACCCATGTAAATACTGCAAAAACATTAAAGGTTCAGTGTGTAGTATTTATGAGGATCCATTAACAGAAATGCAATTTAATATACATAACAATGTTTTCAGTGGAGTATTAAGACCTTACATAATGAACCGTTATGTTTTTATTGCCTTAGAATGAGCCATTTCTATCTACATACACCGCGGGTCCCCTTACAGTAAAACTGCCATTTTCCGTTGTCATGTTTCTACAGTAGCTCTAAACGGACAAACTTCTCTACACAGCGCTAGTCATTCTCTGCTCTCTCTGACGACGGCATTTTTGTCCTGTGTCTGCCCACATAGCTTCTCTATGCGCTCCGAAAGGGAGGGGTGAGCGGTGGGGGATGTAATTCACAACCTCACCGCTAGATGCTGCTAAAATTCACACACTGCACCTTTAAATGTGTGGTTCCAAAAATCAGATGGTGCGCATTCAGTACGCACAGACTCTTCTGATGACGAAATTTGTATCAGAGCACTGTACGCTGACCCCTGCGTACATGTAAAAAGTTAAGTACTTTGGCCTTTGAACGCATACCTCATGTCTTAAGTGAATTTAATTTAAATCAAAATATGATTTTACAAGATATAAGAGAATTTCTGTTCCCCTTTTTTGTCCTTATTTAATCCCTCGCCATGGCAACACCGTTTGAGATATCCAATATCTGTTCGCATTTTAGCATCTTCCGTTTGTTTCATGTTGACCGAGTTTGGTGGAGATTGAACAAATCGCCTACGAGGAGAACGTAAAAACTCAAAGCCTGATTAATCAAAAAAATGTACGTTCAAACCAAAATATCTGACTGTATATCTTATCTTGACCAAAATATCTTCCTGTTTGTCGGAGCTAATGACTGTAAATTAGAAAGTTGTCCGGGTCGATGAGAACAATATATATACCGAGTTTGATGACTGTAGATGAAACTAAGCCCCCCACATTTGTCAAAAGGTGGCGCTATAGAGCTCCTCCAACACACCCATTTCTGAGGCTTTGCCCATTTCCACTGACTGACATGTCTGATGTGTGTGTTGAGTTTCAAGCAATTTCAAGCATGCTAAGAGTCTCAAAAACAGCCAAAAAGATGATTAAACTTTGACACGTTGCCATGGCAACATTATTTAAAATATCAGGAATCCATTCATATGTCTATATCTGCCATGCTTTGACATTATACTGATGAAGTTTGAAATAAATCGGGTGAAAATAAGACAGTGATTTAAAGCATTTTTGAAAGTGACACACTTCCTGCTGCCAGTTGGTGGCACTATAACTTTGAATTTGGCATGTAGATGTCTTCAAGCCAGGACTCTTATAAAACATGTGAAGTTTGTATGCCCGAGTTACAACAACTTCCTGTGTCATGGCGAAACATCAAAATTTGTCAGGCCGCCACGGACACGCCCTTCAGCGTAAACCCAAGATCTTCGCAATTTAACTTCGCAAAGGCCTTTAGATTAGACAGTGCAAATGTGATGTTGATCTGAATAAATCTCTAGGAGGAATTGGTTAAAGTACAATGTCTGGCAATGGCAAAAAACTGCACCAATTTAGGAAAGAAAATTCAAAATATCTCACTTCCTGTTGGTTTTTCAGATCTGCAGACTTTTTTGTAGGTATTGAGCTGTTGAATGCGTCTATCAAATTTTCATACTCGTATATGAAACGTAGCATGAATGGCGCTTAGTTGAAATTTTGTAGGTGGCACTATCGAGCCATTTTGCCACACCTAATTCTGAAAATTCATATCAGACGTAAATTTTCACTACTTCTGATGTGTGTGCAAAGTTTCATGAGTTTTCGAGCATGTTTAGGCCCTCAAAAAGGCAATTCACTTGGGATAAGAAGAATGATGGGCTGAGCAATTACAATACGGTCCTCACACCTCAGGCCCTAAATATCTAATTTCCTGTTGTTCGGAGCTAATGACTGTACATTAGAAAGTTGTCCAGCTCAAAGAGAACAATATATATACCGAGTTTGGTGTAGATAAAACTAACCCCCCCACTTTTGTCAAAAGATGGCGCTACCCGTTTTTAAGTCTTTGCCCATATCTACTGGATAGCATGTCTGATGTGTGTGTCGAGTTTCATGTAATTTGAAGCACTGTAAGAGTCTCAAAAGCATCGAAAAAGAAAATTATAGTTTGATGTGTTGCCATGGCAACAATATTTAGATGATCAAGAAGTGCTTACCAGGTTTACATCTGCTATGTTTTGACATCATACTGATGAAGTTTGAAGTAAATCGAGTAAAAATAAGATGATGATTATAAAGCAGTTTGAAAATGACACACTTCCTCCTGCCAGTTGGTAGCGCTATAACTTTGACTCACAATAGTGAGACCCATGTGATCGGCCTCTTAAAACGAACACACAGCTGAAGTTTCATCCAAATCAGTCAATGTTTGCAGAATTTATAACACACTTTCTGTTTCACTTTTCTGGCCATAAATTTGTCTCCTCGCCACGGCCAAACGTTTGAGATATCAAAAATCCTCAATATGTTCACTTCATGCTGACCAAGTTTGGCACTGATTGGGTGAATCTTCTAGGAGGAGTATATCAAATTCCAGAGTATGCGTTTTCCGAACAACCCATAATAGCTCACTTCCTGTTGGGCTGACGTATAACATAGAGCACAAAAGTTGTTCGGCCAGATCAGTTCCATATGTGTACCGAGTTTCATATATGTACGTGCAAGTGTGTTTGATATATGGACCAAGTTTTCAGACCCCACTTAAGGGGGCGCTGTCAAACCCCCCTGCCACGCTCGGATACCAGCTTTGGTCCGGCCCTGATGGCCGCAGATTCTGATGTGTGTGCAAAGTTTCAAGAGTTTTTGAGCATGGTAAGGGCCCCAAAAGTGCCCGAATAGTCGAAAAAACAAAATTGTCCTTAGATGAACCTTTCAGGGCTTGGGCCCTAATTAGTGTCACTGTCACTTGATGGTGGATCTGGTGAAGAAGCTGTCAGTGATCACAATATTGATTTTGAAAATGTTGAAAATTATAGTTTTGAGAATATGTTTGAGATCATGAATATGAGCCAGATGCTGAATGTACTAGGAAATGAGCTCTGACAAGGACAGTGATGATGGTAAACATCTGCTCAAACTGAACCCTTCCAAGCTCCAAAAAGTAACAAAATCTGCTTCGTTTTATTCTTCTGTAATTGTTACTCTAATATCAGGAGAGTTTTATATTATAGAGGTATATAGATCCGGGTCGCTAAAGACCTGAATATGTAAAAACGATCGGCGGAACATTCATGCATTTAAGGGTTAACTTGTTTTGACACAAAAACGGGATGTGAGATACGAACATACCATATTTTCTGGAAAAAAAATATTCCCTCTACAAACTCATCTCTCCCACTCTGACAGTGAAATATGAATAAACTCTTTTCTTGCAATGCCAGGATATGTGTAAACTCCATCCGTCTTCTTTTTTTTTTTTTTGGCCAGCCCAATGTTCACTTCTTAAAAAGAAATCGCTCTGTGGTTGCCTCATGGTTGCTTCTAAGAGTCCCATTAGTTGCTGTTGAAGGACAAATGTGGCAAATTTTGTTTTACTGTTTTAGTTTCCTACAAATATTAATGAGTCTCTGTGCTCCCATTGGCTGCCTCTGGCACTGCAGAGATGTCTGCAGGAAGTAAATAATGAGGAGACAGATCCATTAACCATGAGTCTAAACTTCATCACGGAATTAATATATGAGCACACAGCTGACATCAGTCATGTGCAGGCTTAAGATTCAATAAACTTAATTTGTATGTTGAACATAAACATTTTGATTCCAGCTTCAATATTTCACATAACTTCTATATAAGTTTCACTCTAAAAAAAATCTTGGGTTATTTTGTCTACCTAAATCCTGGGTTATTTTTTCAGTGTTTGGGTCGTTTTTGTGTTACCCGGCTCCTGGGTCAGACGTAACAACCCAGGGGGTGAGTTATTTATCAAGTTGGTGCATATCTTTGGTAAAATACTGGGTTGTGTAGATTTTATTTTATCTATGCATTTGTTATTGTGCTGTATATTGTTTAATTTTATGCAAAGAAACATACAGGGGTGTGATGTGAGTCACAGAGTGTCGCGCCAGTATTTTGGCGTGATGAAAACGCCTAATGCCTTGTATAAAGTTTTAAGATTTTATTCACTATGTGAGTCACAGAGTGTCGCGCTAGTATTTTGGCATGATGAAAACGCCTAATGCCTTGCATAAAGTTTTAAGATTTTATTCACTATGTCCTCAGAGCTGTTCACTGCTTGTTTATGCACAGGTTATGGAGCCATTCATACAGTGGCCCAGTAGTGCACAACACAACGAAATTTAAAAAGCAAACATAAATTCACAACGAAATCAAGCCACAACACAACAAAATCAAGCCACGACACAACAAAAATGCCCCAGACCACTTGGGGGCACTCGAAGCACAGTGAAGTTAGTTTTCCTTGCCCTTCTATAGATTTGGCAGTCTTACAAAGATATCAATACTACGGTCAGTTTAAGTGTATGTAACCATTGTATATCAACATGAAATATTCATTCTAAATCACCTGCATGCATTATACCTGCATATTTATACTCAAGAATGCTTTGACCCGCTACTAGTGCGCAACACAACTTTGGAATTTGAACGTGTTGCGACTTGATTTCATTTCAATTTGAACATGTCTTTTTTTGAATTTGAACATTGTGTTGCGACTTGATTTCATTTAAATTTGAACATGTCTTTTTTAAATGTTAAAAGTAATTTTAATTAATACAAATTATACGTTTCAACCACTTGGTGGAAGTGACAGACATTCCGTTAAGCATCATGTGCCATGGTAGCGGGTCAAAAATATTTCATTTCAAGACTGCTGAATCTATAAAATAGTGGCAAGGAAAACAAACTTTACCGTGCTCTGAGTGCCCCCTAGTGGTCAGGAGCATTTCCGTTGTGCTGTGGCTTGATTTAGTTGTGTTGCGACTTGATTTCATTGTGTTGTGACTTGATTTCATTGTGTTGTGGCTTGATTTCGTGTGTTGTGGCTTGATTTTGTTTTGTTGTGACTTGATTTCATTGTGTTGTGGCTTGATTTCATTGTGTTGTGGCTTGATTTCGTTGTGTTGTGGCTTGATTTCGTTGTGTTGTGGCTTAATTTCATTGCATTGTGGCTTGATTTAGTTGTGTTGTGGCTTGATTTAGTTGTATTGTGGCTTGATTTAGTTGTGTTGTGGCTTAATTTCGTTGCATTATGGCTTGATTTTGTTGTGTTGTGGCTTGATTTCATTGTGTTGTGGCTTGATTTCATTGTGTTGTGTCTTAATTTCATTGAGTTGTGGCTTGATTTTGTTGTGTTGTGACTTGATTTTGTTGTGTTGAGGCTTGATTGTGTTGTGTTGTGGCTTGATTTAGTTGTGTTGTGGCTTGATTTAGTTGTGTTGTGGCTTGATTTTGTTGTGTTGTGGCTTGATTTCATTGTGTTGTGGCTAGATTTCATTGCGTTGTGACTTGATTTCATTGTGTTGGGGCTTTTTCATTGTGTTGTGGCATTTTCATTGTTTTGTGGCTTTTAAATTGTGTTGTGGCTTGATTTCGCTGTGTTGTGGCTTTTTCGCTGTTTTGTGGCTTGATTTCGTTGTGTTGTGGCTTTTTCGTTGGGTTGTGGCTTGATTTCGCTGTGTTGTGGCGTTTTCATTGTGTTGTGGCTTGATTTCATTGTGTTGTGGCTTTTTCGCTGTTTTGTGCCTTGATTTTGTTGTGTTGTGACTTGATTTTGTTGTGTTGGGGCTTGATTTCATTGTGTTGTGGCTTTTTCATTGTGTTGTGGCTTGATTTTGTTGTGATGTGGCTTTTTCATTGTGTTGGGGCTTGATTTCATTCTGTTGTGGCTTTTTCATTGTGTTGTGGCTAGATTTCATTGTGTTGTGGCTAGATTTCAATGTGTTGTGACTTGATTTTGTTGTGTTGTGGCTAGATTTTATTGTGTTGTGGCTTTTTCATTGTGGTGTGGCTTTTTCATTGTGTTGTGGCTTGATTTCATTGAGTTGTGGCTTGATTTTGTTGTGTTTTGACTTGATTTTGTTGTGTTGTGGCTAGATTTCATTGTGTTGTGGCATTTTCATTGTTTTGTGGCTTTTACATTGTGTTGTGGCTTGATTTCACTGTGTTGTGGCTTTTTCGCTGTTTTGTGGCTTGATTTCGTTGTGTTGTGGCTTTTTCGTTGGGTTGTGGCTTGATTTCGCTGTGTTGTGGCGTTTTCATTGTGTTGTGGCTTGATTTCATTGTGTTGTGGCTTTTTCGCTGTTTTGTGCCTTGATTTTGTTGTGTTGTGACTTGATTTTGTTGTGTTGGGGCTTGATTTCATTGTGTTGTGGCTTTTTCATTGTGTTGTGGCTTGATTTTGTTGTGATGTGGCTTTTTCATTGTGTTGGGGCTTGATTTCATTCTGTTGTGGCTTTTTCATTGTGTTGTGGCTAGATTTCATTGTGTTGTGGCTAGATTTCAATGTGTTGTGACTTGATTTTGTTGTGTTGTGGCTAGATTTCATTGTGTTGTGGCTTTTTTATTGTGGTGTGGCTTTTTCATTGTGTTGTGGCTTGATTTTGCTGTGTTGTGGTTTTTTCGCTGTTTTGTGGCTTGATTTCGTTGTGTTGTGGCTTTTTCGTTGTGTTGTGGCTTGATTTCATTGTGTTGTGGCTAGATTTCATTATGTTGTGACTTGATTTTGTTGTGTTGGGGCTTGGTTTCATTGTGTTGTGGCTTTTTCATTGTGTTGTGGCTTGATTTTGTTGTGTTGTGGCTATTTCATTGTGTTTTGGCTTGATTTCATTGCGTTGTGGCTTTTTCATTGTGTTGTGGCTTTTTCATTGTGTTGTGGCTTGATTTCGTTGTGATGTGGCTTTTTCATTGTGTTGGGGTTTGATTTCATTGTGTTGTGGCTAGATTTCATTATGTTGTGGCTACATTTCAATGTGTTGTGACTTGATTTTGTTGTGTTGTGGCTAGATTTCATTGTGTTGTGGCTTTTTCATTGTGTTGTGGCTTGATTTCGTTGTGTTGTGGCTTTTTCGTTGTGTTGTGGCTTGATTTCATTGTGTTGTGGCTTTTTCGCTGTTTTGTGGCTTGATTTCATTGTGTTGTGGCTAGATTTCATTATGTTGTGACTTGATTTTGTTGATTTGATTCTTGATTTCATTATGTTGTGGCTTTTTCATTGTGTTGTGGCTTGATTTCGCTGTGTTGTGGCTTTTTCGCTGTTTTGTGGCTTGATTTTGTTGTGTTGTGGCTTTTTCGCCGTTTTGTGGCTAGATTTCGTTGTGTTGTGACTTGATTTTGTTGTGTTGAGGCTTGATTAAATTGCGTTGTGGCTTGATTTTGTTGTGTTGTGGCTTTTTCATTGTGTTGTGGCTTGTTTTCGCTGTGTTGTGGCTTTTTCGCTGTTTTGTGCCTAGATTTCGTTGTGTTGTGACTTGATTTTGTTGTGTTGTGGCTTTTTCATTTTGTTGTGGCTTGTTTTCGCTGTTTTGTGGCTTGATTACGTTGTGTTGTGGCTTGATTTCGTTGTGATGTGGCTTTTTCATTGTGTTGGGGCTTGATTTCATTGTGTTGTGGCTTTTTCATTGTGTTGTGGCTAGATTTCATTGTGTTGTGACTTGATTTTGTTGTGTTGTGGCTTGATTTCATTGTGTTGTGACTTTTTCATTGTTTTGTGGCTTTTTCATTGTGTTGTGGCTTTTTCATTGTGTTGTGGCTTGATTTTGCTGTGTTGTGGTTTTTTCATTGTGTTGTGGCTTGATTTCATTGCCTTGTGGCTTTTTCATTGTGTTGTGGCTTTTTCGCTGTTTTGTGGGTTGATTTCATTGTGTTGTGGCTAGATTTCATTGTGTTGTGACTTGATTTTGTTGTGTTGGGGCTTGGTTTCATTGTGTTGTGGCTTTTTCATTGTGTTGTGGCTTGATTTCGTTGTGTTGTGGCTTTTTCATTGTGTTGTGGCTTGATTTCATTGCCTTGTGGCTTTTTCATTGTGTTGTGGCTTGTTTTCGTTGTGTTGTGGCTTGATTTTGTTGTGTTGTGGCTTGATTTCACTGTTTTATGGCTTGATTTTGTTGTGTTGTGGCTAGATTTCATTGTGTTGTAGCTTGATTTTGTTGTGTTGTGACTTGATTTTGTTGTGTTGGGGCTTGATTTCATTGTCTTGTGGCTTGATTTCATTGTGTTGTGGCTAGATTTCGTTGTGTTGTGACTTGATTTTGTTGTTTTGATTCTTGATTTCATTGTGTTGTGGCTTTTTCATTGTGTTGTGGCTTGATTTCGCTGTGTTGTGGCTTTTTCGCTGTTTTGTGGCTAGATTTCGTTGTGTTGTGACTTGATTTTGTTGTGTTGTGGCTTGATTTCATTGCATTGTGGCTTGATTTTGTTGTGTTGTGGCTTTTCCATTGTGTTGTGGCTTGTTTTCGCTGTGTTGTGGCTTTTTCGCTGTTTTGTGGCTAGATTTCGTTGTGTTGTGACTTGATTTTGTTGTGTTGTGACTTGATTTTGTTGTGTTGTGGCTTGATTTTATTGGTTGGGGCTTGATTTTGTTGTGTTGTGGCTTTTTCATTGTGTTGTGGCTTTATTTCGCTGTGTTGTGGCTTTTTCGCTGTTTTGTGGCTTGATTACGTTGTGTTGTGGCTTGATTTCATTGTTTTGTGGCTTTTTCACTGTTTTGTGGCTTGATTTTGTTGTGTTGTGACTTGATTTTGTTGTGTTGTGGCTTGATTTTATTGGTTGGGGCTTGATTTTGTTGTGTTGTGGCTTTTTCATTGTGTTGTGGCTTTATTTCGCTGTGTTGTGGCTTTTTCGCTGTTTTGTGGCTTGATTACGTTGTGTTGTGGCTTGATTTCATTGTTTTGTGGCTTTTTCGCTGTTTTGTGGCTTGATTTTGTTGTGTTGTGACTTGATTTTGTTGTGTTGGGGCTTGATTTCATTGTGTTGTGGCTTTTTCATTGTGTTGTGGCTTGATTTCGTTGTGCTGTGGCTTTTTCGCTGTTTTGTGGCTTGATTTCGTTGTGTTGTGGCTTTTTCGTTGTTGTGGCTTGATTTCATTGTGTTGTGGCTTGATTTAGTTGTATTGTGGCTTGATTTAGTTGTGTTGTGGCTTAATTTCGTTGCATTATGGCTTGATTTTGTTGTGTTGGGGCTTGATTTCGTTGTGTTGTGGCTTTTTCATTGTGTTGTGGCTTGATTTTGTTGTGTTGTGTTTTTTTTCCGTCTATCTATTTATCTATGCTCACCAAGACTGCATTTATGTAATAATGTCAAATATTATTACAGCTTAATTTAATTTATTTTAAAATGTAATTTATTCCTGTGATGGCAAAACTGAATTTTCACCAGCCATTATGCCAGTCTTTCATTTTAATATGCTGATGTGTGTGTTTATATATTTATAGTTGTGTCTATATGTATTTATATATGTTTATTTTTTAAATGTTTCTATATGTATGTATGTTTATTCATTCAATTTTTTAAAATCTCAATTGAGTCATGCAGTGATCACCTTCCTTTGTAGTTTTTGGAGTAAAAGAGCAACTTGACATTTTGAGAACTGTTGCATAACTCCCTTAAATCTGAAATAGCATGTATCCCATTTGAATGAGCATGCATGATGCTCCTATTTGCGTTTAGATGTGTATATTAGAAAAAAGAACAGTGAACCTTATGTGACAACCAGTAATGTAACATTTGCCTGCTGAGAATGAGTCGAACAATCATATATTACTGATAAATTAAATTTGAAAGCTAAGTAACTCAGGTAAAGTGAGTGAGATGAGAGGCCCTGGGCTCATTCGGAGTGAGACTCATTGAGACTCACAGTGAGACTCATTCGGACTCTGACAGCTCACTGACAGACTTTATGAAATTAAGCAGTACTTTATCATTTCATAAGTTCCAAACCTCGTACACTACTGACTCCGGTTTCCATAAACTCATGTCAATTTCCATCTACAAAAATGTTTTGTGATTTGCTAATCTGTTTTAGATGTTGTCATTAATACATAAAATGATTCAATACATTTTATGTACAAATTGTAATCCTGGACTTTCACAATATTTTGATGTCAGTATTCAAAAATCTAGGGTGGAGAGATGGGCCCAATTTTCTGATCTGCTGTATGGTCCACGTCCTGATTTAGTTACAGTTTGTTTTAGAGTGATTGATTGTAATTGTTTTAAACTAAAAGTGATTCATGCTTTAATGTGATTTATGAGACAACATCAGCAGCGAGTTGTGCAGCCTTGAGTATCAAGAGTGGGTGGGCTGTGTCGTTTTTTGACCTTTCAATACAAGTATTAAAAAGAAGTATGTCTTTTGATTCATTCTTAAAAAATTGAGAGATATGCTAAAAACAATGTCCAAAATGATAGAAGAAATGCCTGCATTTTATTGGCAGGATCAGGCAAAATAATCTAATCTCTATAATAGCCTTTAAAAACGAGCCTGCTAACTTTTGGAAATCATCCAGTCATTTTTAAAAACATTGGAAGGAGAAACTTTTGCTTTGCTTTGGACTGCAAAATCAATATGAGAGTTCAAGATAAGGTTTGCTTTAAATTCAAGTGTTACAAAACAACAGAAGAATACTTTCTGTTTTCAACTCCTTGGTGTATGTACAATATACGTCTCTGTCTTGTCACCAATTTTTTTTTTATGATGGCTGTTTGCTCTACATGAAACGAACAAGAAATGCAAAGCAAAACTGAAATATATATGTTTTGAAATATTCATTTTCTGATATCTAAAACTTTCTGGCTGCATTTTCCATTTGCACAGGCCTCTCTGAAGCTGTTGATGTCACAGTTTGAATAAGTGCTGTTTGCCATATTCCTCTGTGGCTGTGAACGCCATCAAATCAGATATACTGCGTTTTCCATACAGATCAGATATTGTACCTATATCAAGGAACTTATGAAAAATTGAAAAAGCCCCTAAGCTGAGCCTATCAGTCTTTCCAGAGTTGAGAGTGAATGAATAAAACATAAACAGATATGATGATGAGGGGTAGGAAGAGAGTCTCTGGACAGACTGTGACTGACTGAATCAGCAGCATTCACTTGACCTCTCCCCCCGATGGGGTGCTCACGCCTTCTGCCTGGAACTCATTTACGACAGCTCGCCATCATCAGAGTAATAGCCTGACAGGAGAATAGTTAACCCTTGACCTCTCCCACTATACAGTCACTTAAAGCCTGAATCTTACTCTGGATTTCTCCATCAGAACGTGGCATGTTGACATTTTGCTGATGAGAAGCTTCTGTACACAATCTCACAATAGTGATCTGGTGTAATGATATTAAAGGGAGTGATTAGCAGATTAACCAGGTCAAAAAGCCACCCTTTTAAATGTCTGCACGGTCTCATTGGTTGAGCTAGCTGACCAAGATAGTCCTGCTGGTTAAAATACACTCAAAAATCCATATTCTGTAATTATTTATTCACCCTGATGTCAAACCTGTATGCTTTTTTTTTTTTTTTTTTTGTGAAAGAGGCATCAGGGACCTACATTTTCTGGCTGTCAGCTTTATCTTAAATATTTCTTGAAAAAAAAAAAAAAATTATAATAATATAATATATATATATATATATATATTGACTGTGACTGTGGGGGCCATTTTAGTACAGTGAACTCATTGTCATGTTCAAGAAAACAATTTGAAATGATTGGAGCTTTGTGACATGATTTTATTATCCTGCTGGAAGTAGCCATCAGCGGATGGGTACATGGTGGTCATAAAGGGATGGACATGGTCAGAAACAATGCTCAGGTAGGCCGTGGCATTTAAACGATGCCCAATTGGCACTAAGGGGCCTAAAGTGTGCCAAGAAAACATCCCCCACACCATTACACCACCACCACCAGCCTGCACAGTGGTAACAAGGCATGATGGATCCATGTTCTTATTCTGTTTACGCCAAATTCTGACTCTACCATCTGAATGTCTCAACAGAAATCGAGACTCATCAGACCAGGGAACATTTTTCCAGTCTTCAACTGTTCAATTTTGGTGAGCTTGTGCAAATTGTAGCCTCTTTTTCCTATTTGTAGTGGAGATGAGTGGTACCCGGTGGGGTCTTCTGCTGTTGTAGCCCATCCGCCTCAAGGTTGTGCATGTTGTGGCTTCACAAATGCTTTGCTGCATACCTCGGTTTTAACGAGTGGTTATTTCAGTCAAAGTTGCTCTTCTATCAGCTTGAATCAGTCGGCCCATTCTCCTCTGACCTCTAGCATCAACAAGGCATTTTTGCCCACAGGACTGCCGCATACTCGATGTTTTTCCCTTTTCACACCATTCTTTGTAAACCCTAGAAATGGTTGTGCGTGAAAATCCCAGTAACTGAGCAGATTGTGAAATACTCAGGCTGGCCCGTCTGGCACCAACAACCATGCCACGCTCAAAATTGCTTAAATCACCTTTCTTTCCCATTCTGACATTCAGTTTGGAGTTCAGGAGATTGTCTTGACCAGGACCACACCCCTAAATGCATTGAAGCAACTGCCATGTGATTGGTTGATTAGATAATTGCGTTAATGAGAAATTGAACAGGTGTTCCTAATAATCATTTAGGTGAGTGTATATATGTGTATATATATATATATATATATATATATATATATATATATATATATATATATATATATACACACACGTTTCAAAAAATTATATATAATTATATATATATTTTTTTGTTTTCAAAGAAATTGTAAAACATTTTAAAAAAAGTATGAACAATTATATAATCATATACATAATTTTTTTTCCAAATATTTTTGAAACCTGTTTTACAATTTTTTGGACATACTAAAACAGCCCCTAAGCTAAAACCTCAGTATTTCCAGAGCTGAGAGTGCATGAATATACATAGTGATGATAATTACATTATTAATTTTACTTAGATATGAAAAGTATACATTTTAATAGATCATATAATATAATAATATTTAATATAATATTTGTATTTATTTATATAAACCAAGCAAAATCAATACTGACCTTGAAGTTCAGTGACCACTACATATTTTCATTGTATGAAATAGAGCAGATTTGACATTTTGATAATAGGAAAGAGTAAACTTTTTATAAAACTTTTTTCTCACTGTTATAATTAATGTCTTACAGACACAATTATCTTTATTTTGCCTGAATTTTGCCAGAAGGCCTGCAAATTTTTACCTACAACAATCATGTTTATTAATTTTCAGAGGTAAATATCTGCCTTGTTTTGTTGTTTTAGAAGTTGCATTAAAATCCATTTGGCTTTAAAACTCTACACATACAGGTTTGAATTGACAATGAGTGCATAATGACATAATTTTCATTTGTACATTTATATTTACCACAGACATGTATATCCAAAGTAATTGCGTTTAAGTTATTCCGTATCGTCTCTGGGAATTGAGCCCGATCTTCACATTGCTAGTGCCATACTGTTTCAGCTACAGAAAAATTTTGAGGTGAGCTATTCTTTTAAGTTAATTAGACTCTTATGTGACCAGCCATGTTGACAGATGTAGAAAGATATTATGAAACAAGAGACAGTGTTGAGTTTACAGATGCCAGAACATTGTGATCTGAACGTATCCACAATTGTGTACTCGCCATGAGTCCTGTGTTGACATTGTAGATTCTGCTCACTTCATTCCAGCTGGCCCGGCTCTCTTCACCATATCCACTGGTGTGTTAAGTGGCTTCTCAAAAGCAATCCACCTCTGACACACCTCAGCACACATGTATTTTGTGGGTAAATAGGTTGCCTGAAAGCAACTAGGTGACATCGGATCATTCCAAATTCTTTCTAACCGAAGTGGGAACCGTGTCCTTGCCTCTGATCTCTCCTCTTAGATTCTGACCATGATACTGCGAATTGGTCAGATGAATAAATGATTCAAAGTGAGAAACTGAGCCGGTGTGCACAACTCTGAAAAAGCAAGAGGGATGCCTTCCTGTACCCACATTTTTGCTTTTCCATCAGCCTATTTTTATAGCTATAGAGCCATTAAAAAAAAAAAAATCCACATACCCACATGTTGCATAACGCATGAAGACAGAGTGCGTGTGGTGTTAGTATATACAGTACATATACACCAATCAGGCATAACGTTATGAAGTGAATACTACTGATTATCTAATTAGCAAGTGAACATTTTGTCCTCAAAGTTGATGTGTTAGAAGCAGAAAAAATGGGCAAGCATAAGCATTTGAGCGAGTTCGATAAGAGCCAAATTGTGTTGGCTAGACTGGGTCAGAGCATCTCCATAACTGCAGCTCTTGTTGGGTGTTCTCAGTCTGCAGTGGTCAGTATCTATCAAAAGTGGTCCAAGGAAGAAACAGTGGTGAACAGGGTCATGGGCGACCAAGGCTCATTGATGCACGTGGGGAGCGAAGGCTGGCCCGTGTGGTCTGATCAAACAGACGAGCTACTGTAGCTCAAATTGCCCAAGAAGTTAATGCTGGTTCTGATAAAAAGGTGTCAGAATAAACTGTGTATCATAGTTTGTTGTGTATGGGGCTGCATAGGCGCAGACCAGTCAGGGTGCCCATGCTGACCCCTGTCCACCTCCGAAAGCAACAACATTGGGAATGTGAGCATCAGAACTGGACTACGGAGCAATGGAAGAAGGTGGCCTGGTCTGATGAATCACATTTTCTTTTACATCACGTGGATAGCCGGGTGCGTGCGTTTGAGGAGCACAACAATGAGTTTGAGGTGTTGACTTGGCCTCCAAATTCCCCAGATCTCAATCCAATCGAGCATCTGTGGGATGTGCTGAACAAACCAGTCTGATCCATGGAGGCCCCATCTTGCAACTTACAGGACTTAAAGGATCTGCTGCTAACATATTGGTGCCAGATACCACAGCACAACTTCAGGGGTCTAGTGGAGTCCATGCCTCGACGGGTCAGGGCTGTTTTGGCAGCAAAAGGGGGACCAACACAATATTAGGTCATAATGTTATGCCTGATTGGTGTATTTATACATATATACACCTAATTACATTTCTGAGGAAAGTTGAGTAACTTTGAAGGGCAACTTAAACTCTTCCCCTCTTCTTTCTTCTGCAAAACTTTATCTGTTCAGTAACTGCTGAATCAGCATTATCTCCTCTCATCTCTGATCTGTGTACCTCATAAATTAATTTATACCAAGCGGCAACCTCCCGCAGTTTCTCTTGAAGCCAATGCAGAAGTGCCTTAAATTGCAATTCATCGACTGGCCGCTAGGGACAGGCTCCAGAAGGGAGCAGAATCTCATTGAGCCCCATGTTAAAATGGCCAACTTTACAGCAGATTAAAACATGTTTACAGCCTGGTACAAATTGTGGTTTTGGTCTATACGGTTTGCATTATATAAAGCATTAAAGTTCTGCATAATTAAGGGCGTGGCCACTTCGAGTGACAGGTGGATAGCCATTTATCTGCTGTGTGTTAGTCATCGCGTCACTTAAGCTCCGCCCACGTTCCGCCTTTTTGCCCAGTTTCTGTTATCCGGGAGTGACGCGCGATGACGTGCTGCCAAGATGGTAACGGCCATCTCGTCCATACTTTGTGCTTCAGAACGGCTCATCAGAATCCTATGGGTGACGTCACAGACACTACGTCCATATTTTTTTACAGTCTATGATTTATATAAGCTTTGAAGCCATTTATTTTCATTTTACATTCCATAATGCCAGACTTTTAGAAAAGACTGTACCAAATATGCCTGGATCATTAAGATCAGTGAATTATCAATGCAAGCCCTCATGTACAGTATGGAGATACTGTGCGAGACCAACACAATACTGTGCTGCGTTAATGTTCAGTATCAGTAAATCATCTTGTCAGGCAAAATTAACATTTTGTCATAATTTACTCCACTCCAACATCTTAATCAGTCACATGACGTGGGAACCAATGATGTTTGGTATTAGCGATGTTAAGCTCAGCCTTTTTCTTTATTGAACACAAGCAAATAACATTTTTAAATTTCTGTCTGTTCCACACATATAGTTATTTTTATATTAATCATATCAAAGTATATTTTACATGAATAATATGGACTATTTGTATGGTGCATTTTGTCCTTTAGGAGTATAAGGGTGCTTTCACACTAGTAGTTTTGGTGCGCACCCGGGTTCGATTGACGTCAGAGTTCGGTTCATTTGGAGGATGTGAACACGGTCTACCGAGCTCTTGAGCGCACATGGGAACCATACCTGAGTCCGCTTAAAGGGTAACTTCAGTGATTTAGCATTAGGCTTTGTATCAGTAGAAACCCGGTAGTATATTGAAATTATGGTACTTTCCACCCTCATATCCCCCTGAGACGAGAGAATTATGCATTTTATTTCTGGAAAAAATCCTCCGATGACGCGAATATCATCATTTTGCGTCATCGGAGGATTTTTTTTGGCCAGAGGCTAAAGACTACAGCCAGTAGATGGAGCTGTTTCGCATGTTATCAACCTGCCCATAGGGGAGAGATCTCATGCACAGGATGTAAGACACAGACGGCCTACGGACATTCATAACGTTGCGATGCAGAGCAAAGTGAGTGTTTCAACTTTTCAATGAATTCCTGGTATAGTTTAGCTTCCATATGCGATCTGAAAATGTGCCAGACTGGCGCTTAACATTACCTCAGTTCTGCTCAGCTCTTCGTGATGAATGAAATCTGACACTGCTGCGTCTGTGACGTGACTTTCGTTCGGCTCACTCACACTTTATTGAAAAGACACGTTCAGTTTTTAATTGTAGTGTTTATTCTCTAACTGAACAAAATGATTGTATTACTATGAAGATCAAAACGACGGTGTACGGAGTGGCCTCGCAGGGCAGAGAAGCAAGTGCATTCTGGGAGTTGTTGTCTTTCATCCACATGAGACAAAAATACATTTTCTGTCTTTTCTCAGTCTGGAAGGCACCAAATTCAAAAATTATTTCACATTTCTACTACATAAATGACCCAGTTTAAATACAAAGCTTAATGCTAAATCACTGAAGTAACCCTTTAAAAAGGTTGGTCTGGGGTACAGTTCATGTGAACTCCGGTACGGTTCGTACCGCTATTGAACCGCTATTAATGACCTATGATTTGATAGAAATGTATGTTTGTGTGAGTTTCACTCATTTTCCTGGCGAGCGGGACTGGTGTAGTACTGCACGCAGAGAGCTGTATATCTAATTTCTGCTCATCTTCAGCATTCTTTAGAGCATTTGCAGTACATTTGTGGCAGATAGACGCAAGTGCCATTACGCAAGTGCCATTATTTCAAAAACAAAAATATAAAAGTGAGGTGAGCCTTCATGCTCGCTGTCATGGGTAAACAGCTGCTGCTTTGATGCAAACGCACCCCGGTTCGGACCCAAATTATATAATATGAACGCAGTCCAGCGGGGGCAGGGGGAGTGGGGAGCAATCAAACTCTGGTTCGGTCCAGGCAATCAAACCAAGTGTGAAAGCACCCTTAATCACCATCCACCTTGTGGTATGGGGAAGTGCAGCTTGGACATTCTGCTTAATATTTCATTATGTTTTTCACAGAAAAAGAAACAATAATAATGACATGCAAGTGAGAAAAGTATGGCAATGTTAATTTTTGGGTAAACTATCCCTTTAAGTTTACACATCCTATAACCTCTATGACAGAGTTTATGCCTATATACTTAGTTAGCATGAATATTAAAACTAAAAGCTGATGTAGATGGCAAATTTAATGCGACAGAGACTTATTTATAATTCATGTATATAATTATTGATTTTCCATAGATGACTCATGATTTTACGCTTGTTCGATGTGTGTGTGTCTATCTCAGTGCTTTTTGCCAACAGCAGCCACTGCGGCAACAAGGACACACAGGGGCACATCATAAGCATCGCCTTTCAAGAAAGGATTCTTTCATCTCCATCAAAAAAATGAACCATCAAAGAGCTGGCGCTATTGTCTTTGCATTCTTTTCACCAGCTAGTCAGTGCTGTGCTTACAAAGTGAGAGAAGATTACAAGGTGATGAAACCTTAGAGACTCTAACAGCTATCCATGTCAAAAGCGCTGTTTTATGATTCTAAATGAGATGCACACAAGCTCTGCATATAATAAGATTCTCAAAGTCCCAAATGTCGTGAAGACATCAGGTGCCAGCAGCTGAAGGTAAAACTATATATATATATATATATATATATATATATATATATATATATATATATATATATATATATATATATATATATATATATATATATATATACACTCACCTAAAGGATTATTAGGAACACCTGTTCAATTTCTCATTAATGCAATTATCTAATCAACCAATCACATGGCAGTTGCTTCAATGCATTTAGGGGTGTGGTCCTGGTCTCCTGAACTCCAAACTGAATGTCAGAATGGAAAAGAAAGGTGATTTAAGCAATTTTGAGCGTGGCATGGTTGTTGGTGCCAGACGGGCCGGTCTGAGTATTTCACAATCTGCTCAGTTACTTGGATTTTCATGCACAACCATTTCTAGGGTTTACAAAGAATGGTGTGAAAAGGGAAAAACATCCAGTATGCGGCAGTCCTGTGGGCGAAAATGCCTTGTTGATGCTAGAGGTCAAAGGAGAATGGGCCGACTGATTCAAGCTGATAGAAGAGCAACTTTGACTGAAATAACCACTCGTTACAACCGAGGTATGCAGCAAAGCATTTGTGAAGCCACAACACGCACAAACTTGAGGCGGATGGGCTTCAACAGCAGAAGACCCCACCGGGTACCACTCATCTCCACTACAAATAGGAAAAAGAGGCTACAATTTGCACGAGCTCACCACAATTGGACAGTTGAAGACTGGAAAAATGTTGCCTGGTCTGATGAGTCTCGATTTCTGTTGAGACATTCAGATGGTAGAGTCAGAATTTGGCGTAAACAGAATGAGAACATGGATCCATCATGTCTTGTTACCACTGTGCAGGCTGCTGGTGGTGGTGTAATGGTGTGGGGGATGTTTTCTTGGCACACTTTAGGCCCCTTAGTGCCAATTGGGCATCGTTTAAATGCCACGGCCTACCTGAGCATTGTTTCTGACCATGTCCATCCCTTTATGACCACCATGTACCCATCCATGGCTACTTTCAGCAGGATAATGCACCATGTCACAAAGCTCCAATCATTTCAAAATTATTTCTTGAACATGACAATGAGTTCACTGTACTAAAATGGCCCCCACAGTCACCAGATCTCAACCCAATAGAGCATCTTTGGGATGTGGTGGAACGGGAGCTTCGTGCCCTGAATGTGCATCCCACAAATCTCCATCAACTGCAAGATGCTATCCTATCAATATGGGCCAACATTTCTAAAGAATGCTTTCAGCACCTTGTTGAATCAATGCCACGTAGAATTAAGGCAGTTCTGAAGGCGAAAGGGGGTCAAACACAGTATTAGTATGGTGTTCCTAATAATCATTTAGGTGAGTGTATATTATTTATTTAATATATATATATATAAAAAATTCTCTTTGGAACGTAGTGATAACATTTCCAACAGTCCTGCTTCTGTTGTTTTTTTAGAAGTTGGTCTCTGTTGATTTATGCTCAGAATTCACAACAATATCAAACCAAACAATGTTTTGCAAAATGTTTATGTGCTTTTGTCCATCAAAAGCTTGTCCTGAGTAGTGAAGCTGAATTTTAACATCATAAAAAAGAAGCCACTGTTGAGAAGAACTCAAATTGACAGAGGATGCAAGAAAACCAAAGAATTTATAGTACCTGGGCTGGAAGATTTTTGTTAAGAAGAAGTGTAGGCAGCTACACTGCTCAGGATGAACTAGCAGGGGCAAAACTACTCACACAAATTACTCCAAATAGTCATTGATGCTTGAGGCAACACACTATATGAATAATAACAATGACGACAATGATGATTATTATTATTATTATTATTATTATTAATAGTTTTATTAAACAATTTAATAAAGTATATACACCAGGGCTTGTCATTAACACTTGTCCAGGATAAGTGGATTTTTTGATAGCCTCTCAATGAGAAATCGCAACAAATGAGCACAGATCGCACAAAGAAATTCTGTTAACTTACAGCGGTAATTTTCTCTTGTTTTTAACAAACGATAACATATGATGATAGAAAGCTGAATACCATCACGGTTGAAAATTTGATACTGATTTAATTTCATCTTTTGAGTGAATGACTCAATGGACCTTCATACACCCAGCACAATGCGACGCCAGAACGTTTTTTGCTAGTTTCAGCCTGAAGCAGTTATCATTTTCATGTCCAGCGCCACGTTGCTTAAATAGCAAATGCATTCGTACGTATCTGTTCACCCATGGGTGTGCTGGTCTGAAAATGAGGCGTTCAGGCACATTGTTGGCGCATTGCTATTTTAAGGCAACTGAAAACGACTGCGCCATTGATCAACAAAAACCTGGTCTAAAGTCAATAGCGCAGTATTTTTTGTGTTATTTAAAGGGCGTGTTAGTAATATGCGCCTATAGGGCGTGTGCATATGACACACACAGGGACACGCAGAAGCACACAAAAAAAATTAAATATTAAAAATAAAAGGATTCCTCTCTTGAGAAGCATGTCTTTCCACTCACAAACATTGGCATGTCAATAGCGAATCCGCCATTGTGCAAGCTCAACTGGCTTTTAAAGGGAATGGGAGATGAGACTCTGATTGGTTTATTTCACGTTACACCCAAAACACAACCATGACTCATTAAAAGACTAGGTACAACCCTTTTGGACCATGCACCTGGTCATTAAACTAGCAAAAGTGGATCCGGACATGTACTCAGAACGTTAAAATAGGGCCCAATGATTCACACATTAAGACGGCCACCTGCTGCCACCTATTGGTGGTTTAGTTTCATGTTTTAAAGTATCATTCTTTACAACATGTCTTATTTGTATATTCAAAAAAATATTTAAAGCAATCTCATAAAATGTTTTAATGCAGTTGTGATTGTTCAGTGTAAATTATTTAATTTGCTTGGTAAGAGCCCTATAGTGCCTTATTTTTCTAATTTAAATTATTGATAAAATGTAAGAATTTAAAATAAAAGATGAAGCATATATTGAAAAAGATTAGGACAAATGCCTTTTTAAAGGTAAAAGATAAATAATACATTTGCATATTTAAATATGTCAAACTGATGCTTCTGATGCTGATGCTTATGACTGAACACTGATGCTTCCGAATAAATTATATTTGCTTGTCCTATTTTTTTCCAGACAAGCTAATTTTTTTTCTCGGAAAAGTGAATGACCGATTTAATTGTCCGATGGACAAGCACATGAAAAGGCTTAATGTCAAGCCCTGTACAGTATACACACACATGTACATGAATACATATACACATCACTGAAAAAGTATGGAATATTTTTATATGTTTTTGAAAGAAATGTATTTGATAAAAAATACAGTAAAAATACAGTAAGAAATGTATTATTACAATTCAGAATAACTGTTTTATGTTTGAACATATTTAAAATGTAATTTAATCCTATGATGGCAAAGCTGAATTTTCAGCATCATTACTCCAGTCTTCAGTGTCACATGATCCTTCAGAAAGCATTAAAATATATTCATAATACATAATGCCTAAATATGCGATTTATAGATGATCTGAAGTTTTATAATATGATGGAAAGGCCACTTTTAAAGGTTAGGTAAAATGCATTGAGATGAATTAATGAGTGATTGAATGCTTATGTTGACTTCTCCCAGAAGAAACTGAGGAAATGTGTAGAAAAAGATTCTCAGCCCAAGATGCCTCAGCTTACTGGTAAAGCCTTTGTACTTTTAATTCATTTTGTTATGTAAATGAGAACAGCATGCATGTGTTTCCAACACTCAACATATGTTTATCTATTCAAACAGCTCTGACTTTGACATCTGTCGGAAGGGTTGCGAGCAGAGTGGATGCTTCCCACACAGATGCTTGCTGCTAAATTCTTATTCTGCTTCAGAGGGTTAGACATACAGAAACAGATTTTGTACATTTTGTATCATTTACGGCTAGATTTCAGAAGAGTGTTATTAGTTAGATTACAAAGTTGAGGGTGAGATTTTCTGAAACATCTGTTGAACTGCCTTTCTTGCATGTTAACAATGAAAAAGTTTATTGGAAGGCTATACAGGTGAGTCCTGCTGGAAGATCCAGCTTAAGATTGTAGCTGTATTTTTAGTTGCTCATTAGCTTTTTTTTTCCAGCATGCACTGCACTTTGTGCATTTAGCTCTTGTATAATGACTTCCTATGTCATATACTCTGCCATTTTCAGGCCTTTGACATGTGTACATGAACTCAAACAAACTGACTGATAGTGCCTCATATAGATTTGACATGCTGTCATTCTAAAAGGTCTAAACTCGTCAATGTTTTTGCACAGTTGAGTTTAAAGGGAAATACCTAGCTGGTGAGTTTCTGGTGCCATTTTTTTTTAATAGGCATTGCAGTCGAGTGAAAATTGAATGAAAAGATCCAGTGTATCGTGGGTATGATCAACACCTTTCCAAGGAGCTATCATTAGTTGGGATAATGTTTGGATTTGGTATAGTTTTAGGCCAAACGTTTGACTTGACTAATGAAACATTTTGTAGTAAGGTTTTATTAGGGATGCATGATTAAAGCACAGATAATAGTTGTAAATTTTCCCTTTCACCTTGATTAATATTTTTTATTATTACTTGTGGGCCAACTGCATGACATACTTGATGTTCAAATGGGGAGAACAAGTATTTGATACACTGCCGATTTTGCAGGTTTGCCTACTTACAAAGTATGTAGAAGTCTGTCATATATCTGTAGTCTGTATATATATATATTGTTTAAATATTGCCTATCACGTTAAATTTGACATCGCTAGCTTTTAATCTAAATCACCATCACACGTTAGCCTGTTAGCTTGTCATCTCTGCACCCGGGTCTCCTGCTCTCTGAGTTCATTAGTTGGATTAGTAAATAGTGTCCAGCAAACAATTGTGGTAAGTTGGATTAATCAACAAACACGGTAAGTCATGTCATCTCCTGTCATTGCCACTTGCACCGCAAGCTACATGTTCAGTATAGGCTTCTCCGCTGGCGAACAGGGCTTCACATGTGATAAATGTAAGGAGATAGTTAGGCTGACAGAGAAGATTTCAGAATTAGAAACACGCATCCATACTTTATCTGAGAGTAGTGAGGATGTAACAGCTTTAGATACTGATTTGGATGCGAATAGCTTAGTGAACTCTGTACATTCTTCGGTTCCGGCTGCAGGGCCCCCGCAGCAGGGAAACTGGGTAACGGTGAGACGGCATAGTCACGGACCAAAAAACTGCTTTTCTGTTCCGGTTAGAACATCAAACAGGTTCTACCCTCTCAGTGAAGCACCCAGCGAGTATCCTGTTGAAAGTGCCCTAGTCATTGGTGATTCTATTACACGGAACGTGAAAATAGAGACACCAGCCACCATAGTCACATGTTTACTGGGAGCCAGAGCGCTTGATATCAAAGTAAATTGAAAAGGGCTGGCTAAAGCTAATCGTAAATTCTCTACGATTATTATTCACGTCGGCACTAATGATGTTCGACTTCGCCAGTCGGAGATCACCAAAATTAACATTAAAGAGGTGTGTGAACTCGCTAGTACGATGTCAGAGGCTGTTTATTGTTCTGGACCGCTCCCTGTTAAAAGGAGTGATGAGATAGTAAGCAGACTATCATCACTCGATGGCTGGTTGTCTAAGTGGTGTCAGCAAAATAACATAGGGTTCATAGACAATTGGAAAAGTTTTTGGGGCAGACCTGATTAACCTGATGGCACCCATCCCTCCTGGGATGGTTCCACTCTTCTCTCTAGTAATTTGGCACATAGTCTTAGAGCTAAACCTTGACTCACTCGGGCCCAGGTCAGGAAGCAGACAAACTGGCTAAACCGACCGTCTGCTAGCTGTCTCACATCACCGGAGTCAGATAAATCCCAGCACATAGAGACTCTTTCACCTAGATATTATCATATAGAGACTGTGTCTGTTCCCCGAATTAGTAAATACAAAAAAACATCAAAACCATTCAACAGTAAAAATGTAAATAAATAAACAACAGATATAATACAGATGAACAATTGATAAAGCTTGGGTTGCTGAATATTTGATCCCTTTCCCCAAAAGCGCTTATTGTTAATGATATCATTACAGATAATAATCTAGATGTGCTGTGTTTGACAGAAACCTGGCTAAAACCTGACGACTACATTACTTTAAATGAGTCCACTCCCCAAGATCATTGTTATAAACATGAGCCGCGTCTGAAAGGTAAAGGGGTTGCTGTAATTTATAATAATATCTTCAGTATTACTCAGAAGTCTAGTTTCAAATATAATTCCTTGGAAGTTTTGGTGCTTTATGTAACGTTATGTAGTGTACATGATAAAACCTGTTTAACATTTGTGTTAGCTACTGTATACAGGCCACCAGGGCATAATACAGACTTTATCAAAGAATTTGCTGATTTTCTATCAGAGTTAGTACTGGCCGTAGATAAAGTACTAATTGTTGGTGATTTTAATATACATGTAGACAACGAAAAAGACGCATTGGGATTAGCATTTAAAGACATTCTAAACTCTATTGGAGTTAGGCAACATGTGTAAGGACCCACTCATTGCCATTATCATACTTTAGACCTAATATTGTCACATGGAATAAATGTTGATACCGTTGAAATTCTCTCTATTAGCTGTATCTCTCTATTAGTGTTACTCGATCTTAGCACTGCATTTGATACTATCGACCACAACATTCTTTTGAATAGACTCGAAAATGATGTAGGCATTAGTGGAATTGCCTTGTCATGGTTTAAATCATACCTATGTGACCGTTATCAGTTTGTAGCAGTAAATGAAGAGATGTCACACCGATCACAAGTTCAGTATGGAGTACCACAAGGCTCAGTGCTAGGACCGCTTCTCTTCAACCTGTACAAGCTACCACTGGGAGATATCATTAGGAAGCATGGCGTTAGTTTTCATTGTTATGCTGACGATACTCAGCTCTATATTTCTTCGCGCCCTGACGAAACTTACCAATTAAGAAGATAAACGGAATGCATAGCTGATATAAAACATTGGATGACCATTAATTTCCTGCAACTGAATTAAGAAAAAAATTAATTTTTAATTATTGGACAAAAAAGCTCCACAAGTAGTAACCTAGAATACTGTCTAACACTTGATGGCTGCTCTGTCAAGTCCTCGTCGTCAGTGAGGAACCTGGGTTTGCTCTTTGATACCAATCTTTCGTTTGAAAGCCACGTTTCTAGCATCTGTAAAATTGCATTCTACCATCTTAAAAAATATATCTAAATTACGGCACATGATCTCAATGCAAAATGCTGAACAGTTAGTTCATGCGTTCATGACCTCAAGGTTAGATTATTGTAATGCTCTACTGGGTGGTTGCCCTGCTCGCTTAATAAATAAACTCCAGCTGGTCCAAAACGCAGCAGCTCGAGTACTTACTAGAACCAGGAAGTATGACCATATTAGCCCAGTTCTGTCAACACTGCACTGGCTGCCTATTAAACATTGCATACATTTTAAAATCTTGCTTATTACTTACAAAGCACTAAATGGTTTAGCTCCCTAATACTTGAGCGAGCTCTTAACATATTATACTCCATCACGTCTACTGCGGTCTCAAAATTCTGGCCAGTTGATAATACAGAGAATATCCAAATCAACTGCAGGTGGTCGATCCTTTTCCTATTTAGCACCTAAACTCTGGAACAGTCTTCCTAACATTGTACGGGAAGCAGACACACTCTATCAGTTTAAATCTAGACTAAAATCACATCTCTTTTCTGTGGCATACACATAAAACACTTTTCAATAAATTGATTGTTAGGCTGCATTAACTAGGTCAGCCGGAACCGGGAACACTTCCCATAACACCTGATGTACTCGTTACATCATCAGAAGAATGGCACCTACGCTAATGATAGTCTCTCTGTTTTATCTCGAGGTTTACTGCAGTCAGCCGGATCCGGGCCGTATCCAGATCAGATGGTAGACCTGCGCCCAGAGAAGACCAACGCAGGACTCTGAAGGCATCCTCAATAAACCCGTCTCCGGCGTGATGACTCCGAATGTTTAAATATTACAATTTAATAATTCTTAAATCGATATGTCATCCTCAATAAACCCATCTCCAGTGTGTTGCCTCCGATCTTTCGAATATTCCGATCTATTATGACCTCTAACCTGTAAAGTTTCCAGAATAATAATCATACTAATAATCATACGCTGTTTGTTAATTGGCCAGAGGAGAACTGGCACCCCGACTGAGCCTGGTTTCTCCCAAGGTTTATTTTTCTCCATTAGGTCACCTGATGGGGTTTTGGTTTCCTTGCTACTGTTGCCTCTGGCTTGGCGTGCTCAGTTGGGGACACTAAATTTTTCAAAAATTTTCAACTAAATATCCAAATAAATCTAATTATTAAACTAAATTAACCATACAAACTAAATTACTGATCTAATTACTGATCTAAAGCCCACACTGTCACTGTATGATAATTGAAATTAACTGATGGCTCCTCCATGAACTGCCACCTTAACGTGGTGGAGGGGTTTGAGTACCCGAATGACCTTAGGAGCTACGTTGTCCGGGGCTATATGCCCCTGGTAGGGTCTCCCAAGGCAAACAGGTCCTAGGTGACGGGTCAGACTAAGAGCAGTTCAAAAACCCTTATGATGCCAAAAAAAAGGAGGACCGTGACGTCGCCCGGTATGGCGCAGCCGGGGCCCCACCCTGGAGCCAGGCCTGGGGTTGGGGCTCGTATGCGAGCGCCTGGTGGCCGGGCCTTCCCCCACGGGGTCCGGCCGGGCTCAGCCCAAAGGAGCGACATGGGGACACCTACCCGTGGGCCCACCACTCACGGGAAGGACCATAAGGGGCCGGTGCAAAGCGAATCGGGCAGCAGTCGAAGGCGGGGGCCTAGACGACCCGATCCCTGGACACGGAAACTAGCTCTTGGGACATGGAATGTCACCTCGCTGGCGGGGAAAGAGCCTGAGCTTGTGCGTGAGGTTGAGAGGTTCCGACTAGAGATAGTCGGAATCACCTCCACGCACGGCTTGGGCTCTGGAACCACACTTCTCGAGAGGGGATGGACTCTTCACCACTCTGGAGTTGCCCATGGTGAGAGGCGGCGGGCTGGTGTGGGTTTGCTTATAGCCCCCCAGCTCTGCCGCCATGTGTTGGAGTTTACCCCGGTGAACGAGAGGGTCGTTTCCCTGCGGCTTCGGCTCGGGGATAGGTCTCTCACTGTTGTGTGTGCCTACGGGCCAAACAGCAGTGCAGAGTACCCGACCTTCTTGGTGTCCCTGGGAGGGGTGCTGGAGAGTGCTCCGACTGGGGACTCCGTCGTTCTACTGGGGGACTTCAATGCCCACGTGGGCAATGACAGTGAAACCTGGAGGGGCGTGATTGGGAGGAACAGCCCCCCTGATCTGAACCCGAGTGGTGTTCAGTTATTGGACTTCTGTGCTAGTTACAGTTTGTCCATAACGAACACCATGTTCAAGCATAAGGGTGTCCATCAGTGCACATGGCACCAGGACACCCTAGGTCGTAGGTCAATGATCGACTTCGTGGTCGTTTCATCTGACCTGCGGCCGTATGTCTTGGACACTCGGGTGAAGAGAGGGGCGGAGCTGTCAACTGATCACCACCTGGTGGTGAGTTGGATCCGATGGCGGGGGAGGAAGCTGGATAGACTCGGTAGACCCAAACGTACTGTGAGGGTCTGCTGGGAACGTTTGGCCGAGTCTCCTGTCAGAGAGATCTTCATCTCCTGCCTCCGGCAGAGCTTCGACCGGATCCCGAGGGAGGCTGGAGATATTGAGTCCGAGTGGACCATGTTCTCCACCTCCATTGTCAAAGCGGCTGCTCGGAGCTGTGGACGCAAGGTCTCCGGTGCCTGTCGAGGCGGCAATCCCCGAACCCGGTGGTGGACACCGGAAGTAAGGGATGCCGTCAAGCTGAAGAAGGAGTCCTATCGGGCCTGGCTGGCTTGTGGGACTCCTGAGGCAGCTGACAGGTACCGGCAGGCTAAACGGACTGCAGCCCAGGTGGTTGTGGAGGCAAAAACTCGGGCCTGGGAGGAGTTCGGTGAGGCCATGGAAAAGGACTATCGGCTGGCCTCGAAGAGATTCTGGCAAACCGTCCTACGCCTCAGGAGGGGGAAGCAGTGCCCTACCAACGCTGTTTACAGTGGCGATGGGCGGCTGTTGACCTCAACTGGGGATGTTGTCGGACGGTGGAAGGAATACTTCGAGGATCTCCTCAATCCCGCCGTCACGTCTTCCATTGAGGAAGCAGAGGCTGGGGGCTCAGAGGAGGACTCGTCCATCACCCAAGCTGAAGTCACCGAGGTGGTCAAGAAACTCCTCGGTGGCAAGGCACCGGGGGTGGATGAGATCCGCCCTGAGTACCTCAAGTCTCTGGATGTTGTGGGGCTGTCTTGGCTGACACGCCTCTGCAACATCGCGTGGCGGTCGGGGACAGTGCCTCTGGGATGGCAGACCGGGGTGGTGGTCCCTCTTTTTAAAAAGGGGGACCGGAGGGTGTGTTCCAACTATAGGGGGATCACACTTCTCAGCCTCCCCGGGAAAGTCTATGCCAAGGTACTGGAGAGGAGAATTCGGCCGATAGTGGAACCTCAGATTCAGGAGGAACAGTGTGGTTTTCGTCCTGTTCGTGGAACACTGGACCAGCTCTATACCCTCTACAGGGTGCTGGAGGGTTCATGGGAGTTTGCCCAACCAGTCCACATTTGTTTTGTGGATTTGGAGAAGGCATTCGACTGTGTCCCTCGCGGCGTCCTGTGGAGGGTGCTGGGGGAATATGGGGTCCGGGGTCCTTTGCTGAGGGCTGTCCGGTCCCTGTATGACCGAAGCAGGAGTTTGGTCCGCATTGCCGGCAGTAAGTCAGACTTGTTCCCGGTGCATGTTGGACTCCGGCAGGGCTGCCCTTTGTCGCCGGTTCTGTTCATAATTTTTATGGACAGAATTTCTAGACGCAGCCAAGGACCGGAGGGTGTCAGGTTTGGGGACCACACGGTTTCGTCTCTGCTCTTTGCGGATGACGTTGTCGTGTTGGCCCCTTCTAACCAGGACCTTCAGCATGCACTGGGACGGTTTGCAGCCGAGTGTGAAGCAGCTGGGATGGGGATCAGCACCTCCAAATCCGAGGCCATGGTCCTCAGTCGGAAAAGGGTGGCTTGCCCACTTCAGGTTGGTGGAGAGTTCCTGCCCCAAGTGGAGGAGTTCAAGTATCTAGGGGTCTTGTTCACGAGTGAGGGGAGGATGGAACGGGAGATTGACAGACGGATCGGTGCAGCTTCTGCAGTAATGCGGTCGATGTACCGGTCTGTCGTGGTGAAGAAAGAGCTAAGCCGTAAGGCGAAGCTCTCGATTTACCGGTCAATCTACGTTCCTACTCTCACCTATGGTCATGAGCTTTGGGTCATGACCGAAAGGACAAGATCCCGGATACAGGCGGCCGAAATGAGCTTTCTCCGCAGGGTGGCTGGGCGCTCCCTTAGAGATAGGGTGAGAAGCTCAGTCACTCGGGAGGAACTCGGAGTAGAGCCGCTGCTCCTCCACATCGAGAGGGGACAGCTGAGGTGGCTCGGGCATCTGTTCCGTATGCCTCCTGAACGCCTTCCCGGGAAGGTGTTTCGGGCATGTCCAACCGGGAGGAGGCCCCGGGGAAGACCAAGGACACGCTGGAGGGACTATGTCTCCCGGCTGGCCTTGGAACGCCTCGGTGTCCCCCCGGAAGAGCTAGAGGAAGTGTCTAGGGAGAGGGAAGTCTGGGCATCTCTGCTTAGACTGCTGCCCCCGCGACCCGGCCCAGGATAAGCGGAAGAAGATGGATGGATGATGGCATCACCGTTTTCTCCAGAATGGCTATACGGCTGAATAAAATTATGTTGGATTATTTTCCTGTTTAACACTGTAAAGCTGCTTTGAAACAATCTGCATTTATATTAATATATATATTAATTTAAATTCCTTAATTAATTTAAAGTCCTTAATGCGTTAAAATAATTTATAGCAATTAACGCAAATAAATTAAAGAAGTAGGGGAGAGCTGGGCACAACCTAATGCTTTTTGACTTCATTTTGTGTAAATCCACTTGGGGTTTTTTCCCCCCACATTAATTTCCCACATGTCTAGTACAGCTATGTGGTTTTGCACTTTGTCTGAATAATTGTATTACTATTTATTAGCAGTAATTTAAGTATTTGTTCTCTTTTTAGGTTTTTTTATTGTTTATTTATTTTTATTTATTGTATATGTTATGTTGCCTTGTCCTGTGTGAGCCAATTCACCAAAATGAATTCCAGGCGATGTGGGTCGCTCTGGCAAAATAAAGACTTGAACTTGAACTTGCTTCATTAATACTTTTTTCTTGATTTACCCCGGAAGAATGGAAGTGAACTGTGACAACATGCCCCATAGGTGGGGTACATTATAACATGTGAGGGGCACATTGTAACATGACCAAATGACAGCTTAAAATGTTACAACATCGCTAAATACAGCTATACAGCATAGTTAATAACATAATAATAATTAATAATTTCGGAACATTGACTCTTTTTTTTATGGTTCATTGACTCTCAGTCATTATTCACCTTTTTCTTATGGTTTCTCAAAAGAATTAATACAAGTATAGAATATAAGTGTAGTTTTAATAAGGGCTCATTGTAACGCAGTGTTACGCACCCCACCTGCGATTTAAACCACGGCTCACGTCTTCTGCTGGTTAGATCAGCATTAAAGGCCCACTGAAATCAAAATAAAGTTTTTTAGCTTTTAGTATGATTATCTTAGCCTTAAGGTTATGAATAAGCTGGTGTGTTCCAAACAAAATTTGCATTTAGGAGATATAAGCATTCAAAACTTACAGTCTCTACTTCCGTTAAAACGAATCACAGATTTTGATGACATCATCGCAGACTTCACCTTCTCATCAAATCTTCTGTCCAATCAAATGCGCTCTAGAATCTGAAGTCCCGCCCCCTGCATTATAAATAGACCCTGAACTGCGTCTGAAAACGGTCAGTTGTTCACGCATTTACTATTTTCTACTTGGGGATCTGCACATAGCGCACTATATATGTGATAGGAAACTATTCCGACATTGTAAATATGTTTTCAATGGAGGTGAATGAAGTCCGTGCGTGGATCATATGCGCGGGCGCGGACAACAAAACATATCAGACCGATTTAAATGCTGCACAGAATGCTGTATTTCAAAGAGATATGGAGGAGATTATGATGATAAACGGTTAGAATCGGAGGAAGCTGGCTTTAAAAAAGCAGAAAGGCTCTAGTCAAACTGTGGTAATAACGGAACTCTATTGGCTGTTTCAAAAAAGGGGAGGAGCTGCTAACAGCTGCAGCCGTTTCAGGGGAAATTACGTCAACACATTGAATAATGCTGCACTTTCCAAGGCACTTCAGTGGGCCTTTAAAGAATTATCTAAGATATGATTAAAATAATAACAGATTTGTCTTATTTAAAATAAACACACGATGACACATGAAACACAGATGAAAAAAAAACTTAAATAAGAAATGTACCTTTGCTATGGTTAAATAAATGTTCAGTGATATCTTCCAAAGATGTTTTTAATTTTTGCGGCAATGTGCGCTATGTGAGGCTGCGTCATTAACATAGTTTTCATCACGCAGTCAGATGATGTTGGAAGTCGTGAGTTTATCACAATCACACTGAGCATCTACAGCACCTGTACCCTTGGTAGAAGGAAATTTCCATTCTAACTCTTTAGCTCAATTCTGCTTCTTTGTTTGTGATCAGGCCATTTTAAGCCATTAAACTCTGGGAAAGTTTTCATTGATCCAGTAAATGAATTCAAAACAGTCCGAAACAGCGCTAATGTAAAGAAGGCCAGGCTGTTTACATCAGACATAGAGAGAATAGAGACTCACATTTTAGTGAATATATTATTAGTCCATTTTTAGTGAATTATTAATTCCAGTGTGGGCTTCGCTTTAAAACACGAGCTCTGCTGTATTCTGCGATTGTTTTTGAAGAGTGCAATTTGGTGACGTACAGTAATGTGTGAGTGTCTGACAACAAACAAACAGTGTATGTGCGCGCTCTCGATCGCTGATCGCACGCTGCATTCATGTACAGACACATTTCAGTACATTCACGTTGTTTCCACAAACACTCGGTAAGGATAATGTTTGTCATGTGTTCATGCACTCAAAGCGGTTGATTTAGAAGTTGTTGGTGTCTTTGTGTAGTCATGTTCGGTATCGCAGCTTGACTCGTCTAAAATAAAAACAATCTCGTTGTTGTTGGTCTATACACTGTGATTTCTGTATTATGTAATGGTTTTTTTCATGGGTGCTTAGGTGTGTATACATTTATTATATAATATAATTATATGGACTCCTTATATTTGGTTATTTGGTGTCATTTTAGAGTCTCCAATGATCCTTGAAGTTTGCAGAAAATACAGTTTTGTGAGAATCACCCTTCAGTCTGATTGTTTATTTTGGATATAGCAAATTATGACAAAATTAATGTGTTTAATGAGATAAATGGCATACGCTTAGTTTCCTGATAAGTGTGCGAATGCGCGATTAATCACGATTAAAAATGTTTATCTATTTACAGCCCTAATATATATATATATATATATATATATATATATGTTTTATGAGCAGGGTTCCGTAGGACACCGCTTCAGACAGCGCACAGCCATGTTGAGTTCTCTTTCACGCTTGAACGGACAAAAACACACAAAAGTATGCCAAAATGTCCGCTTTGTTGAGTTTCCTTCTAAGCACAGTCTTAAATGAGTTAAAAAGTGTTATACGAACGCAAAGAGCTGTGAAGACAACTTTGTGACAGATGCGGATGCGCATCTTGTGCTTCCAATCCTAAAGTGACAGCAGCCTAATAAACCGGTTGCTGTGAAATCGGTCATTAATGTAAATCAAGAATCACTGCTCTTGACTGAACTGTTGTAGCTTTAATTAAAGGATTAATCTATGTTTAATTTATAATGTATGCAGAGAAGACTCAAGTGTTTGATAACTACTCAATTTCTGGATATTTTCTACCTGTTAGATCAAATATTTAAAATATACTGTCTTTTTATTGTTTCTACATTAATTTGGAGATTAAATGTGAAATTATTACAATATAAAAATGATATGTAATTTTTTTTATTGTCATATGCACCTAGGATGACATCAAAAGTAAATCAAGGGCTAATTTTCATTTTTGGGTGAACTATCCCTTTAATTGTGTGAGTGTGGGAAGTGTTCTTTGCTTTTTTCAGCAGCTAAAAGCAACTAAAAATAGAAGAACAATGTTGAAATTTGAAAATAGGAAACCCATTTACTCAGTGGTTTTTGTTTACCCTTGCAAATCTCGTTCCCAGTTCTGAGTCTTATGTTAAAAATGAAGGCTGTGTCACCATGGCACACCCTCTTGTAATTTGTGTTTGTTTACACTGACTCAGCTGAAGTTTGTTCACACACTGATCTATCTCTCTCCCTCCAGAGAATATTCTGCCAAGCTTGCAGTGCCCACTGTTTGTGTACCAATCTGTGGTAGCATAATTCCCCACATTGTTAATCTGCATCTAGTCAGGGAAGCTGAGAGATTCATGTGAATTCATGAATTAATAAATAGAAGCAAAGCTTAAATGCATCAACATGAGGATATTACACACAGAATATAAACTGTCAGAGATGAGGAGAATGGGCTAAATTGTGGTGTGATAGATGTTCTCCTATGACTTCAGACCGCTGTGACTCCAATATTAATGTTATGACAGTTCACACAAAAAGATAATTTTGCCTTTCACCGAGGTCTGGGGTTAAAGCTTCACAAGGGATGCAAAAGCACCATAAACGTCTGTGTATCACACATCATGTATACCAATACCACAGCAATTCATTCTATGTAGCATTGGAAAGTCTGATTCATTCAAGTGAATTTGTTCACTCAATTTCTTTTTGTTTTGTTGGTAAATTAGCAAATTCAACGAAAATCACAGATTCGAGTCGGTACATGGCAGGGTTACTAAAACTAAAACCTAAAAGACAAAAAAATCAAATAAACCTTAACTGAAATTAAATGAAATACACACACAAAATAAAACTTATTTCAGCCAGTTGCCAAGGCAACATTTCCCATTTTCATTTTTAACTTAATAAATACATAAAACAATAAATATAAACTATTTTAGACACATTTAAAAAAAAAAAGGCACAAACACACCAACATGTACTAAAACTTTACAATGAAAAAAGAAAATATAAACAAAAATATGAATAAAAACGAGACTAAAATAACTGCTACATGACATCTATCTATCTATCTATCTATCTATCTATCTATCTATCTATCTATCTATCTATCTATCTATCTATCTATCTATCTATCTATCTATCTATCTATCTATCTATCTATCTATCTATCTATTAGTCAGAACGTTTAGTTTTTTGTTGTATGTTGCTCAGTTTGATTAATTAATTTAAACATTCAATTATTCATTCAATTAAAAAAATGATTTTGTGCCAACAAAGGATCTGATTAAATTATAAATTATATAATTTGATGGTTATATATTTAAAAAGATATTGCACCCTTAAGTAGCTTCAGTGTAGTTGAAACAACTTGCAGTGCTAGGTACTATCAAAGTATTTATTTTTATTTTTTGTATATTGACTGTAGTTGAACTAATTTATATTGTGATTAGCTTGTATAGTTTTACAAGCTCCAGTTTCAAAATAGCTCCCACAACACTGCAGACCACACATATTGAAAATATGTTTTACTCACAGCTAAATAGCAAATTACATTTGTGTTCTCGGCAAACATGACAATTTGTTTTGAAATTTGTAGCTGTCGAGATAATGATTCTATATGCACATCACCACATAGATAGACAGTTAAATATATAATAATGAGCATGCAGGGCATTGTGTACATGGTAATGATTCCTTGATTGTGATGTCTTGAAATTAAAATCACATAAACAATTAAGTATTTAAGACAAGTGCACTTTTGCAAAAAAAAAAAAAAAAAAAAAAGACAAAAAAAAAAAAGCCAAGCATGTAGGTATTAGGGAGACATGTGCATAGTGAAGGCAGTTATTCTGGTGGGTAATATTGTTTATTTATAGCCACGTCTTTTTCTGTTCACATACTAATGAGGTGGATTGGACCATAATGGGATGTTTTACTAAATTATAGATAATGCTGTTTTTACTGCACCAGTTTGAAATACAACCTTTTGCTGCATGTTGTGATTGGTGAGAGTTAAATTATCCGTAAATCACACAACAGGAGGCAAATGAACAGAAGATAGAAGAAAAAAAATGGTAGTTTTGCTTAAAGATAGATTCTATCTTGCAGTCACTTTTTGTAGCCACAATACTGAGGCATGTTGTCACAGTATATAAGTATATATAGCCTGCCATTGAACAGTCTATTATAGGGGGAGCAGAATATAATATGCAAAACTTATCCAATCATAGTGTAGCGATTATGGTCGCAGACCTTATAGATGAATGAATCTTCCAAATGATTAATCAAATGAACATCCCTTTCACAAAGCCCCAATTCAGCTCCAGAGCCTAGGAAATCGATCATTTATCACGAGGCTCCATTCTGCCTGGGGCTACCACTTCTATATTATAATTCCGTGATTTCCTATGGACTTTTGACCAAAACTTAGACAAAGAGGACAAAGACTCGTTGTGATCGCAGGACAAAGAAACAAACCAGATCGTTGTCTTTTCAATGACCGGTAAATGAACTCCAAGTGACACAGCTAGAACTCCAAGCAAACTCCCAGAAAATGTTACATATTGGAATGCATCAGATTTTGATTATTGGACTTTCACTCAAATAGCCTTCGACATAGTTTGTTAGCGTGTTTACAACTGATACACGTGACTATTATGCATGTATATCATTCCCAAATTCATGCAATTATGTAACTATTGAATGAGTGGATGAAAAGACACCGTGTTTGATACCTTTGTGTTCAAATGGGTATAACTAAACAGATGAGCTGGATGAAATCTTTATATAATTGACCATGTCCTCATAGTAAGAAATTAGGTCTAAATTTACTCTCTGCTTAAATGGTTAGTTCACCCAAAATTGAAAATAAAGTCAGTAATTACTCACCCTCATGTTGTTCCAACCATGTAAGACCTTCGTTCATCTTCGGAACATAATTTAGTATATTTTTGATGAAATCTGAGAGCTGTCTCACTCCTCCATAGGCTTTCAGAGGGAATGAAACTTGATGGCCCAGAATAGTAAGTAAAAACGTAATTTAAGGAGTCCAAATGACTACAGTGGCTCTGTATTAAGTCTATCATGCAACGAAAATACTTTTTGAGCGGAAAAACAACAAAAATAACGACTTTATCCCACTATTATTGTTGTTCAATTTGAGCCTCTGACGAGAGTTCGTGGGAGTGCCACGACGCATGCGCGAGAACTGAGATTAGTAGTAGTAGAAGAAGAACGCCGTAATCTCAGGCTCAAATTGAACAACAATAATAGTGGGATAAAGTCGTTATTTTTGTTGTTTTTCCGCTCAAAAAGTATTTTCTGAGATTACGGCGTTCTTCTTCTACTACTACTAATCTCAGTTCTCGCGCATGCGTCGTGGCACTCCCGCGAACTCTCGTCAGAGGCTCAAATTGAACAACAATAATAGTGGGATAAAGTCGTTATTTTTGTTGTTTTTCCGCTCAAAAAGTATTTTCGTCGCATGATAGACTTAATACAGAGCCACTGTAGTCATTTGGACTCCTTAAATTACGTTTTTACTTACTATTCTGGGCCATCAAGTTTCATTCCCTCTGAAAGCCTATGGAGGAGTGAGACAGCTCTCAGATTTCATCAAAAATATACTAAATTATGTTCCGAAGATGAACGAAGGTCTTACATGGTTGGAACAACATGAGGGTGAGTAATTACTGACTTTATTTTCAATTTTGGGTGAACTAACCCTTTAAGAGCAGGAAACTAAATTACTATAGATAACCCAATTTTATGGGAGGGGTGGAGACACAGTCACCCCTGAACCCTAATTGGCCAGAACCCATCCAGGGGATGGGTAAATATTTGAGTTTAACCTCAGAACACAGACGTTCACTGTGGTGTTCACGTTCTGTTCATTGTTCAGTCAAGAGCTGTTCGCAGCGCGGTTCCAGAATCCGCCAAGGCGACGATCGGATGATCGTGGCAGACCATCAAATAAAATGGGTTAACAGATTTCATTCAGGCCATCTGCTCTTCTCTCACTTTCCTTTCTTTTACTTAAAGTTTATTTTCTTTCCGTTAAGTCTCGGGTTCTGTTAAGTTTCGCCGCAAAGTTACTCAATGAGTCTCCAACAGCGGCTTCAAGCAACGCCCACAAGACTTCCATCCAGCCGCCGACACGCCACGTGATTGGCTTCCCAAGACGTCGATCAAAGACACGACCAGACCTTCAGCGAATCAAAGACCAGAGGGAACCCCTCTCCAGCCAGGAGGAAAAGGGAACCCCCCTTGCCAGAGATGACACACGAGACAAACGCAAGTAACATCTCTAGATTCCAAGCTGAACTGGTGCATTAGATCAAATTTAATAACCCCGCCTAAGAAACGATAGGAGGATAAATTACTGATCAATGGTTTCTTCAGGTCATGTGTCATAAATGCATATTGCTTGGGATTTCATCATTTCTTTCTCTTAAGACTTATTCTTTCCTCACTTTCTTCCTTTCTGCAACGTGTGAATGTGTGAGTGTGTGTGTTTATGTTAGATATTAGTTTGATGTGTTAGAGTAATCAATAAAGTTTCGTTTGTATTCAAGGATAACTGTTCTTGTGTTATGTGCTTATGAATTTAATGTCTTGAACTGTCGATCTAAGTTACCTGGCTGTTAAATAGTGTTTCACTATTGTACGGATATTAATATCCGCTGCAGAGTTGATATTTACGGCCCGTTCAAATGAACGCTCATTTGCTCGGCTGTAAATTAGACTCTCGCAAAATTCCCTATGAATTCATTAAATTCATTCATTTGAGCTACATAGACTTGTTTCCCTTTAACTGACTCCCCTTTAAGTTCTTACATATCGGTGGACGAATAAGTTAAGGTGTAAACATTAATTCTGAATTATTTATAAATTATAGCGTAATTCGAGTCTCTTTCATTTTAATTCAAATTCCCCGTTGAGTTATTATTTTATCTGACTCATTGTCGCTACAGTAGTAGTGTGCGTATACTTCCAAGTCTTCAGTGCGGCACACCCATAAAAACTGAGCGTTCCATGAGAGAGGCTCAAAACCAGGGTAGAAAATAGCCTATTACTTACTCATTATGATGTTTTGTATGTGATGTAAAAACCATGCGAACATCATAAGTTGACCTCAGACAACAGTGTATATATATATATATATATATATATATATATATATATATATATATATATAGAAATATATAGAAATAAAAAGCCAGTTCATGACCCATTTAAACAGTGAAGCAATTATCAAACATAAAGGTAAAAATATCATGTATATATCATATGTATAAATTGTATAAAATCATTTTTACTCTCGCAATTTTTAAATTCAATACATTTATTGCCCAATATTTTTTTGTTTCTCGTAATATTACCATTTTGATCTCATAATGCTATAATTTCATTCTCGCAATTTTTAAATTGTATAAATTGTCCCAATACTTTCATTATATATTTCCCATTGTTATTATTAATTATATTTACTTATTTTTATTTATTATTTATACATTTTATTTACTAAGACAACACTTGTGACAACTATCCCCAGTCACCCCTTTAACAGAATGTGAGCTGTTGCTAATGGCTATCAATATTTATGTTTACAGACGAGGGTGGTTGGACAAAATGACCACTCGATAAATAGGAAGGTAAAGTCATGTTTTAAACAAGCTCACGGCACAACGTCCTTTTCCGTGGTACGTAATTAAAAAGCAATTTACTACCATCTTCTGGCAACTTTTGCACAAGTGCTGAGATCATTAACTCATTTTTATTCTGTCAAAGACAAAAGGATGGGGGATTGTCAGCGTTGGCCTCGTGTGGGATCAAAGCCGAACGCCTGTCTTTGCTACTGAAGTCCCTCTCTTTTCACAAACCTGTGAATCCAGCTCTTTGTTCTGTCTAACCGTGTTGAACCTCAGAGGAGAACATGGTTGGCAAGGATGGACTTGTTGGTCAAATACAATTAGCCAGAGTGCTTAGGATGCTCTCTATTCTTTTATCTTTCTTCAAAAAGAGAATTCTGCCTCTGCACTCAGCCTGACAGCCTCTCTATATGACCAGCCTCTGCTGGCGGAATTAGAATAAGGATTTAGAGAGTCAGACAACATTAGAGAAAGTAATGTTTGCAAAGAATGAATTCTATAGTTCTTATGGCATCTCGCATGACTATAACGTAATTTATATTATCGTTTTCTTTCAAATAGTCATGATGATGTGTCGCTGTAGTATAGTTTTGGGCTCATTGTAGGTGCTTTTAAGTAAATAATTAGTTGTCACATTGTAAATTTGGAATGTGTTATTGTCATGGCCTAGCCTAGAAATCGAGACGCACCCTAGCGGCAGAACATTTATTTTGCCGCGAGTGTAGTCTAGCAACTCTCGGTAGACCTGAGAGCTGGAAAAACCAAACTCTGGTCAGGCCAATCACAGTGTGTGTAGAGTCGGTGGGCGGGCTTAACATAATGACGGCACGCCACGGCAGAGTTGCAGAGGTTCTGTGTGCTACTCGTAAACAAAGAAGCTGGCGAACAGCGGTCTTTTGAATCGGCTTTGGCCGCGACTCTGGAAGACTTAGAGTTAAGCTTTTCTTTGAAAAAAGAACAAAGAACGGCACTGAAGTCATTCTTAAGAAAATAATATATGTTCGAAGTTTTGCCGACCGGATACGGCGAAAGTCTATCAACTAACATTAGCTCGGCTTCACCTTCTTCTTTGCTCTGGTTGGTTGTGGCGCTCATGGCGCTATCCAATTGCGTGTAGAGGGAATTTGAAAGACAACCGTTTATCCCGCTCCTCAGATTGAGCCCTGTCAATGGTGAGTTTCCAGACCCAACATCTTGATGTGGGTCTGGCTTATCAGGCTAGTCATGGCCTATTCATGACTGCCCTCTATTGAATAAACATCATGTGTGCTACCTCATTTATGGCACAGTTACCGTATTTTCTCAAATAAAAGCCGGGGCCTTTATTTACCTGAACTACAGAAGGTCACCGGCTTTTATTTGAAGCAGGCTTTTATTAGGGGCAGGCCTGTATTTCGAATTCCATCTATTTGAAAAAAATAATTGTTTTAAATAAACTGTTTTAAATGAAAAGCGATAGCGTTCCAGAGGACAGATATCATCAGGGGCACGGGAAGTGGGGTGGTTTCAAAGGATTGCAAATGCAATGCAATTTTTTGTTCATTTTATTCATTTTTAGAATTTAATAATTTATTTGTAATAAACATTTTAAGTGGCCCATTAAAAAGTATTATTTATAAGTTGAATTGTGTTTTTAAAACATACATGAGGTCATATTGTGACTGTTGCGGTGTGTGCGTTGAAAGAGCGGTAATATTTCCTCCAGAGTGCAGAGCGCCTTTATTTCTGAAGCTCTTTCCGCTCAGCGCCGCGCGCTCAACCCAAAACTCCCTTTGTGACATGCTGGATCAAATATAGGCCTATCTGAAATAAATAGTAAGGGCTGCCCCTGACTAAAGTTTTTTCTCCATGTCATTATCTGCTATAGGCTATTGCTTGTTATTTATTAAATCTGTGCAATTTGGTTGATAAAACATAGATTAAAATTAAGATACAATTTATACAAAACGAAATTCACTTTAAAGAAAGTTTTTTGTGATATATTTGTTGTTCTTTCGTGTTTTATAGACTCGATATAAACCTCTCTAACCCAACTAATGTGCTTTCTATATTCCACGTGAGGGAAAAAAGCTTCCTTCCACTTAAGAAGAGTTGTGTTCCTTTAAGTACTTTTTATTTTAATATATATCTCTTTACATAAATATTATTTTCTACTTAAAAAAACCCAACTATAATTTTGTTATTTTTCTATCACTTTTCTCAATCCATGCATTGGGACGATATAGACACACGTCCTTTTCCAGGCAGATTTAGCTTTAGCTATTTTCTTAAAGCCACTTTCTATTTTGTGAAGCTCAACAATCTTTTGCTGCCCATCAGAACTATATTCTTTGGTTTAACGTTGGTTGATTAAGGGAATTTGGCCTTTGTGTTTCCATAGTGGGTATTTTTGTCCATTGTTTATGTAAACTATTGAAATTGACTAATTGTCTGATGTATAGTAAATGTGTTTATGGACTTTTTTCCCACCGCATGGTATGTTTTAACACAAATGTAGTTGGTTAGCACATAGACTCCCATAGATAGTTAGGTTAAACAGTGTAACAAGCCTTGTGGCTTAAGCATTTAGTTTTGTTATTTATTTCTTGACCATGCCGTGGGTGGCTTTGAGTCATAACGGTGGAGTGTTGGCGTGCAGTGTTGATGAATTCTGTTGTCTCATTTAGGAGTTGGAGAATTAAAATGGTTTGTGGAGCAGCTTTTATATGTTGCTTTCAAGTTCACTTCTTTATTGCAATGGAAATTTTAATGAACATGCATTGAGCACGTCTCAGAAAGACAAAAGAGATTTTCTGTTGAGTGCCTTTTTAGGCCATATTTTTGGCATTTATTGCTAACAGCCTGGGAAATGTACTAAACAGAATGTAAGAAGTAGAGGGCAGTGTGTAGAGGATAATTAGCAATAATGAAAAATGAGATATTTTTCTTTCGCAACCCTTGCATCTCTATGAGAGCACAAAGCTGACAAATGCTGGGGCATGAAATTGCCTGATGCTGCTGGCCTATACGAACGATAATGACTCGGATAATGGAACCGTCTATTTGTCCATTGGGTGAGTAATTACAAGCGGGATGGAGGAGGAAGCAGAACCCTTGAGTGTAGAGAGCTGTTGGGAGGGTGAGATGATATTTGGTTCCATCTGGAAGGACGGACATGACGGCAGATAATGTAGAAAACAAATGCCAGGCTGGATCTTCACCAAGCTCACAGGGAGGGAAGTGCTGGTCACAGTGAGAACTGACTAAATGACAGAAATCAGCTGTTTTATTACGTACATTTACTTAATTACATTGAAGTAGCATAATATCAACAGTATTACTCAAAGTTGACATTTTTAGTTGAATTCATTTACTTGACTGTTTTAAGTAAATGTCTTGACTGAGCTATTTTACTTTTAATTTTAATAACTTGACTGTGTTAATTGCGTTCCTGAAAGTTGCATGCTATAAGAGCTTCAAAAGTGTAAGTAAACGAAATAACTTTTTCAGTATTATTTTATCTAAATAATTAATAGAACAATTAATGAGAAAAAAATTCTCAATCCACTAAAGACAGCAGAGTTTGTTCAGCGCATTCAGACTTATTTTCGCACTTTCACAAATACTAATTTGTGATTGACATTATAAAGGGAATGCTCTTTCATTCTTTGCTCGCTTTCTGTATATAGTTTATTCAGAATTTAAATAACCGTTCTGTTTTTTTGTCATTGTTTTTCAATGTGAAGCTGACTGATTAGTCACAGTCTTGATTTGATCTAATGCATAAAGCAGCAATAAACTAATTCAGAAATGGTTCTCCAATCTTGTATGTGTAGCTTATAAAGAATATGGCACACACACAAAACTTATGTCAATTATATATTCCACACTGTGTGCGTTCCTTACTGGCCTACATACAGATGTGTATTAGTCTGATTATTTCCCTTAAAGGCAGGGCTGTACAGTGCGACATATATGTCACACGTGCTACAAAAAAATTGGTCTGTGCGATGAATAGGCCTATATTTACCCCAGTAGCAGGTGTGCGATACAGTTTAGCATGTGAGACAGAGCTTGTTTGAGTGAAGGGAGAGTTTGTGCTCGTGTAAGGTTAATCTAGGGCTGCACGATTGACTGAAATTCAACCAGAATCGAGATTTGTCTTTGTGAAATTATGAAAATCGCTTCAATTTTTAAATAAATAAATAAATATATGTGCAGATGAAGCGCAGCACTGTTCATGGCGGATCGATCGGTTCGCAATAAATGCTGCTCTATCTCTGCATGCACTGTGAGATGGAGTCATTGACATTTTAGTTCGAAAAGCGGCACGGTTGCATGAAAAATTTCTAATAAAAGCTGTCAATCGCGGGCTCGGTGCACACCGAACCCGAGACTCTGAAGGAGGTGGCACTCGAACTGTCCCGCGATTCACGTGAATCACGTGAAACGGACTCGGGTGCGCATTTGTTCAGGAAGAAACGTAATTTGCATATGTGTTTTAGCGTATTACAATGTATTTAGTCAAATAAAACACATGTAAGGGATGATGGTGTTGATGATTTACCTTGGATACTAGTGGATTCGCGCATATGCGTGCAATAAGGGCAACAAATGAACTTCATGCGACGCACATACAGTAAACCCAAGAGTCGTTTACACAGCTGCGCATAATAGCACCCAATTAATAAAAACACAGGCAGTGTGTTTTCTATCATTCGCCGTGCACATTTTTGATGACGTAAGATGAACAAGTGCACCAGGGTTCGATAGAATCAAGTTGAGTGTGAAACCAGACCAGCGCTGCGGGGGACGCCGGGAACAATCGCATTTGGACATTACCACAGCAAACGTGCCCAGTGTTAAAGCCCCCTTAATGTGTATTAGAAAAAGTAACAACCTCTTTCCAAACTTGTAATGAGAAGCGTTTACAAACCTGTTGTCCAACAAAAGAGAACATTAATCGAGTGTTTGAAATAACCTACTTTTGTAATCTGACAGGCTTCACATCACAGAATGAGGCAGAAATTATATTATTTTATAATATTCTGTAGTACAGTGATAGATTCGCGGTGTAGAGACGTGTACAGTACTTTTTTTATTTCTCAGTGAGTACATAAGATAAAATAAGACCGAAATTAAGACATTACAGTCACATTTTTTTATCATAATTTAATATTTTATTATAAAACCTTAGACCTTTCTAATGATATATGTTTTCTTTAAAATATAATAATAATAATAATAATAATTGTTATTATTATTTTTATTCTTAAATATTTGTTTTGTATAGCACTTTTTGCATTTTTCAGACATGGTAACAGACGTTTTATACATGTGCTACAATTTTGTGGGCTGTGCTACAAAACTTTCAACCTCTGTAGCACCAGTGCTATGTGCAAAAAAAGTTAACCTACAGCCCTGCTTAAAGGGATAGTTCACCCAAATTGTTGTCATCATTTAACCAGACAGTTGATGATTGACTTCCATAGTAGGAAAAATAGTTGACTACTGTCAACTGTATTGTCACCAACGTTCTTCAAAATATCTTCTTTTGTGTTCAATAGAAGAAAGGAACTCATACGGGTTTGGGACAACGTGTTGGTGAGTAAATGAGCTATTCATTTAAGAAAATAAAAAATTATTTAAAATTATTAGTAGCCTCCCTAGAGAGGAAATCATATACAATAATGATCATCCTAGCAGTTGTCACAGGGTGTTTTGGTGTTGGTTCATGTTCATTGTTCTTGGTTCTGTTTTGTTTATCATGTTCATGGTTATGTTTGAGTTTGTCATGTTCACAGTCTTGTCATGCACTTCCTGGTCTTGTCATGTGACTCCCATGCGCTCATGTGATCTTGTGTCTTGTCCTGTCATTGGTTCATTGTTTAATCACTGTTCACAGGTGTCACTTGTCTTGTCATTTGTCTGTGTGTATTTAAGCCCTCATGTTTGCCATGTGTCTTTGTCTGATATTGATTGTTGTAACCTGCTGTTGGTGAGTTTTTGTTTAGCCATGCCATGACTTTGTTTTATGTTTTGCCAAGTTAAGCCAAGTCTTTGTTTTAAGTTTCGTTTATTATAAATAAAGAACTGCACATGGGTTCAGCAACTTGCCTCCAGTGGATACTGTGTTACAGCAGTTTTGAACCCTTGATTTTTGTTAGCAGATGGAGATGAGGTCCACAGGAAATCATGACATGCTCTTGATCAAAGTTTTCTGCCATTGGCAATTAAATGCAGGTAACGGCATACACTGGTGAGTGGGAGGTGCAGAGCTTGTGTCTTGGCTTCTGACTGCCTCACGTCTGCCCAAACTTTAATAACACCATCTGGCCAGCAGTGGGGCCTGTTCTTACCACCTGAACAGAGCATATTCAGTGGTGCACAAAGGCTCCTGGACTGTGACTGTTCAGTGGGTTTGGATCAGCCTCCTCTACGCTGCAGCAATTCTCTGATTAGATTGCCTCACATATGACCCAGATGCCAAGAGGGCTGATGAACCGCCACTGCCCCGGTTATAAAACATGAATGCTGACGGGACTCGGCTGGCGAGAGGAAGCTTGTCAAGGTCACAGGAGCTTTTTGGAAAGGACCAAATGCTGATTTGCTGGCTTCCAAAGTAATGGGATTCATTGTTTTTGCACCATCTTTAGGTTGTGTTCACATTCACGTGACACCATGTTTTTGGCATAGGGGGTTGGCCAAAGTACCGTTTTGGATGTGTTTGTGGTCCAAAAGGTACAGATTAATTTCCTCTTTCTAAATAGCAGGTTGGAGAATAACATCAAATGCGCCTCTAAAATGTAATTCTGCTGTGAGTCACTGTTTACCAAAATGTTTCTCAGCATCTGTCTCCTAACACAAAATGTAATTTCAGCAGGAAAATAGATTATAGCATGATTACAGCAGACATTTAGAGGTCTGAAGTATACAGTGAAGGTGATAAAAACACATTGCAAAAAATGTCTGCAATTGTATTAGAAAAAGGATGTAATACAAATGTAATAATTTAATGCAGTAAATTGGTTAACTGTAAATCACATTACCATGTCAGTTAATGAAGTGCTGTTTTTTATACGCTGTGTAATATTCAGAAATTGCATCCCTTAACTGTTCTACATTTTACCATTGCCAACCACGGCTGTCATTTGTTTTCTTCATATATTTAACACATTTTTTTTCTGCAGTACAAAAAATACTCTGATATGTAAATAAGTTCCTCTGGAACACACCACTCCTTTTCATTCAAAACCTCAAATAAAGAGCAGAGTTTGCTCTGTATATGGAAGATTTCACTGTTTATTTACCTTCTTTCACCTTATGTGGAATTATCAAGCGTGTGCGTGTGAGTTTGAAAACCTCGGATAGAGTTGGTGACACCATAGACAGAGGAAGTAATCACTATCATGAAGCGGCTCTCTGAGGAACAGCATTGAAAGCGCAAGGGCTAATTAAACGGATTTGAGTAATAACCTAAAGGCGTTCAAAGGCACATTCTCGACTGTCTTCTCCTGAGGGATGGACAGCATGAGCACTCCATATATGAGGATCACAGAAAGACAGATAAGCGTGAGAAATTTACATTAGAGACGGGCCTCCTAATAACCGTGGTTTTGTATTCACTAATATCTCGCAATCACACAGATGATGATTTGCCTGACGTATAATATGGTGTGACAAATAATTGAGAGATTAATAGAGTGATTCACACACGTTCATTTCCTCAGCTTCGACTGTTGATTTTTGGGCATGGTTGGTTGTTCTGAACCTTGGAGTCGCAATGCATGTGATGTTGCTAGGGATACAGATACACAGGATTTATATGAATTTACTTATTTATGGCATATTTTTCACCCTTCAACTGCTTTTTCATTACAGATTAAAGTGAAGCTCACAATATTGATGTTTACGATGATTAAGCAAGGGATAATGCATGCCGCTCCACATGGGGATCTCGATCATTCTGACGTTTTTTATAATGACCGACTGAAAGAAAATTAAATAGTTCATTAAAACGTTTGAAACAATCGGCCTAGCAACAAGATGAACACAGCCACAATATTACAGCAAGTCCTCTAAAGGATATTTTCACTAAACTCTAAACTGAGACGTGAGATGCCACCAATTTTGTTTGTATGAAACAAAAAAGTGTGGTGTGATACGTATGACAGTATCCTGACAAGCCAGACCCACATCAAGATGTTGGGTCTGGGAACACAACATTGGCAGGGCTCAATCCGAGGGGCGGGATAAACGGTTGTCTTTCAAATTCCCTCTGCACGCAATAGGATAGCACTGCAACCAACCAGAGCAACGAAGAAGGTGAAGCAGAGCAAGTTGATAGATTAAACTTTCGCCGTATCCGGTCGGCAAAACTCAGAACACATCTTCCTTTCTTAAGAATGACTTCAGTACTGTTCTTTGTTCTTTTCTCAAAGAAAAGCTTAACTCCAAGTCTTCCAGATTCGCAACCAAAGATGATTCGAAAGACCGCTGTTCGCCACCTTCTTTGTTTACAAGTAGCACGAGGAACCACGTCAACTCTGCCATCATTATGTTAAGCCCGCCCACCGACTCTATACACGATGTGATTGGCCTGACCAGAGTTTGGTTTTTCCAGCTCGCAAGCCAACGGAGAGTTGCTAGACTACCCTGGCTGCAAATTAGATTTGCTGCCGCTAGGGTGCGTCTAGATTTCTAGGCTAGTATGGAAGCCCATTTCTTCCAAATAAGAAAAAAATCATTCTTTGGTAGGCCTAAAATATAATTATGATCGTCGAAATAAGAAAAAAGGTTTTAGAAAATTATGAGATAAAACGTCTCGGTTACGTATGGTAACCCTCGTTCCCTGAAGGAGGGAACGGAGACGTACGTCGGTTGTACCAACGAATTGGGATCACTTCAGGGAGCCCCTATCAGCTTCGAGATATAGAGAACAGGTCAATGGGCCATTGGTGTGCGAGATTTGCATCTCGCGCTCCGCCCCGCGCCGCGGGTATAAACAGGAAGCGAGAGCAACACACTGATGTTTTTCACTTAGGAGCCGAACTAGTGACTCGGCCATGCAGTGATGGTAAGGAACTGTGGCGACGGGACGTACGTCTCCGTTTCCTCCTTCAGGGAATGAGGGTTACCATACATAACCGAGACATTCCCTTTCAGTCGATCACATCGACGTACGTCGGTTGTACCGACGAATTGGGATCCCTTTGGAAAACGCCACAGTTACTACCATTTCCAGCGCCCAGCGAGAGCCCCTCAGACCCCATTCTGATGCGGGCGGGGAAATTCACGCAGGGAGAGTCACACTGCTGTTCCGCAAGACCCACTCAGCAGACTTAATGGATAACACTGGGAAAGCGTGCCCAGAGGGACGCTGCGGAAGCCACATCATGCCCGGAGGGAGTTACCATGTGGAGAATACACGTATGGACTGGCCTTGGGCAGTGCAACATACGGAAGTCCCAGGGGTGGCCCCGGCCTGTTGTAGGCGGGGGAACGACACCGTACTGAGACGGCAGAGGAACTCTGCCAAGGGAAAGACAAAAGCTTGCCGTAGGGAGCTGTACCGTGGAGAATACACATATGGGACCGCCGTAGGGGTCACAACATACGGAACCCAGCCTGACACAAGTTCCACCAATGCATACAAGTGCCAGACCTGGCATCGGACGCTCCGCCACATCTGACTGCTGCGGGTTGCGGAGGACTCAACAGGGTTCGCCAATTCCTGGGGAACTCGACTGGAGAATATAAGCGCAATTTTCCGTTCCATGGGGAAGGGACTGGCGCAGCAAGCCGACACTAGAAAGGGGACTTCAGTGTTGCTGACTATGGGAAGCGAGTACACGAGAAGCAACCGGTTCCACACGTAGGCTATAAAACCTAGCGAACGTGTTTGGTGTCGCCCAGCCCGCAGATCTACAAATGTCTGTCAGCGAGGCGCCACGAGCCAGCGCCCAGGAAGAAGCTACACCCCTGGTGGAGTGAGCTCTAACCCTGAGTAGGCAGGGCACGCCTTGGGATTCATACGCCAAGATGATGGCATCCACTATCCATTGGGCCATCCTCTGCTTGGAGACAGCCTTTCCCTTCTGCTGTCCTCCGTAACAGATGAAGAGCTGCTCTGAGGTCCTAAAGCTTTGCGTTCTGTCAACATAGCTGCGCAGGGCGCAAACTGGACCGAGAAAAGCCAGGGCTGGGTCTGCCTCCTCCGAGGGCAGCGCTTGCAGGCTCACCACTTGGTCCCGAAAGGGAGTAGTGGGAACCTTGGGCACATATCCAGAGTTACCTGAGAGTTGCCAGGCCTGAATTCCAGGCACGATTTGTCGACCGAAAATGCCTGCAGGTCCCCTACCCTCTTAACCGAGGCCAATGCAATCAGGAGTATTGTCTTTAAAAGACAAGATTTTCAGCTGACTGCAAAGGCTCGAGGGGCACCCTCTGCAGAGCGGTCAGCACCAGAGTTAAGTCCCAAGAGGGTATAGAGGGAGGACGAGGCGGATTTAGTCTCCTCGCCCCCCTCAGGAACCTGACAATCAGATCGTGCTTGCCTAAGGACTCACCATTAACCAGGTCGTGATTCACGGCAATAGCGGCATCGTACACCTTGAGAGTGGAAGGAGACAGCCTTCTCTCCAACCCGTCTTGAAGAAAAGAGAGCACAGATCTGACCGAACACTTTTGGGGGTCTTCTCGGTGAGAAGAGCACCAATCGACGAACAGGTTCCACTTCAGCGCATACAGCCGTCTCGTAGAGGGGGCTCTGGCGGAAGTGATGGTGTCAACTACCACTTGTGGTAGGTCACCTAGAACCTCCGCGTCCCGTCCAGGGACCAGACATGGAGTTTCCAGAGGTCCAGACGCGGGTGCCACAGGGTGCCCCGTCTCTGAGTTAGGAGGTCCTTCCTCAGAGGAATGGGCCAAGGAGGTGCTGTCGCGAGGAGCACTAGTTCCGGGAAGTCCTGTTGGGCCAATACGGAGCTACCAAGAGGAGCTGCTCCTCGTCCTCCCTGACCTTGCACAGTGTCTGTGCAAGAAGGCTCACTGGGGGAAACGCATATTTGCGTAGGCCCCGGGGCCAGCTGTGTGCCAGTGCATCCGTGCAGAGGGTGCCCTCGGTGCCCACAGACCGATCTGTGCGGCACCCAAAGCGACTCCAGATCAGCTGGACCCACTGGGGGTGGAGTCTCCATTCTCCGGGAAGCACCGGTAACCGTGACAGCTCGGCGGCCGCACGATTGAGCGGGCCCGGAATGTGAATGGCACGAAGGGACCTCAGATGCTTCTGACTCCACAGGAGGAGAGCGTAGACCACCCTGTTTGTTGATGTACGCAGCGGCCGCAGTGCTGTCCGTCCGGACCAGAACATGCTTGCCTTTGAGCGGCGTTTTGAAGCGACTGACAGCAAGACGAACTGCCAGCAACTGCAGGCAATTGGTATGCCATTGCAGTTGGGGCCCCGTCCACAGACCCGAAACTGCAAGCCTGTTGTACATGGCACCCCAGCCGGTGGATGAGGCATCCGTGGAGACAACAGAATGCCAGGACACTTCTTCTAGAGGCACTCCTGCCCGTAGAAAATGAAGGGTCCGAAAACGGGCTGAAGGTTTGGCGGAATCTCTGTTTCACTTGGACACGGAGGGACCCGCTGTGCCACGCCCATCTCGGGACTCGGTCGTGTAGCCAGCGTTGAAGCGGTCTCATTTGGAGCAGCCCTAGCGGCGTTACTGCGGCTGCTGCTGCCATATGCCCCAGGAGCCTCTGAAATTGTTTCAGTGGTACCGCTGTGCTGCGTTTGAATGAATTCAAGCAATTCAACACCGACTGGACGCGCTCCTCGGTGAGGCGCGCTGTCATGGCGACCGAGTCGATCTCCATCCCGAGAAAAGAGATCCTCTGTACGGGACAGAGTTTGCTCTTCTCCCAGTTGACCCGAAGACCCAACTGGCTGAGGTGCCGAAGCACCATGTCCCTGTGTTCGCACAACTGAGCCCGTGACTGGGCAAAGATCAGCCAGTCGTCGAGATAGTTGAGAAGGCGAACACCACGCTCTCTCATGGGAGCAATGGCCACCTCCATGACTTTTGTGAAGACACGGGGCGACAGGGACAGCCTAAAGGGCAGGACATTGTACTGATATGCACGTCAGTCGAATGCAAAGCGTAGAAACGGTCTGTGTTGAGGGAGAACCGAGACATGAAAGTACGCGTCCTTCAGGTCAATCGCTGCAAACCAATCTTTGGGACGGACGCACCTGAAGATGCGTTTCTGCATCAACATTCGGAACGGCATCCTGTGAAGGGAGCGGTTCAAGTATTGCAGATCCAAGATTGGTCGTCACCCGCCGCCTTTCTTGGGTACAATGAAGTATGGGCTGTAGAACCTGGACTTCATATCGGCTGGAGGGACCAGCTCTATCGCTTACTTCGCCAGTAGGATAGCGATCTCCGCCTGAAGTACAGGGGCGTTCTCCCTCGTTACAGATGTGAAGTGAACGCCCCTGAACTTGGGGGGATGCCGGGCAAACTGAATCGCATAGCCGAGTCTGATGGTGTGGATGAGCCAGCGAGACGGCCTGGGGAGCACTAGCCAGGCCCCCAGAGACCGTACCAGCGGGATCATCGGCACCACAGACATACCCGCAGCGGGGCAGCGCAGCGGAATGCAGGGACCCGTGGACGACATGGGAGTGGTTCGTGGAGGGGTCTGGGTGTGTGACACACAAACCTGCATCCGCTGAGGGGGCGGACGAGTGTGAGGAGGCACAATGTGTGCATCCCGACAGCCAGCGCCCCATGCTGGCGATTTGGAGAGGCACCAGAGGTTGACAAGGCATGGGAGCGTTGTACACCACCAAGTGCGCTCCCCAAATGAAGGAGGGGCTGAGCGTGGCAAGGCTTTGTGGTGTTGCACACGGTCTGCCTCACCTCCTTCCTCAGCGGGGAACAACAGTCGTCCACGCAGTCGTCAACCTCGGCCAGAACTACCCTCGTGCACTCAGTAGGGTGGAGGTGGCCTGCCAGTGGTTTTTGGATTATGGCCCTATTGGTGTTCCATATTTTGGCACCAATAGTTCCACGATGCCAAAGCCTTCCAATGCACATCCAGGGAAAAGGCAAGGGGCGGGCAAGGCGATTTATGCGTTTTATGCGATTTATTGACATCTGTCCTCTGCTAGAGCCCCAAATGAAACGCTAGGTCCCCTTTTTTTTTTTTTTTTTAAGGACCAGCAGTCCCATCTGAAGCTACCAGCAGACATGCGAGCTAGTGAGCGTGGCGGTGAGACGGCACACGGCGCGCTGAACACTTAAGCCTTTATGAAAAAGGCAAGACGAACAACACGCCGACGTGGCTATGCTCTCATGAGAGAACATAAACCACCCACAAACACAGTCTCAACATGCTTGAGATGCGATAGAGGAGTGGGGGGCCCACGGAGGTGTACTCGGCAGGGAAGCCTCACTGTAATCCTCAGGTCACCCAGGCTTGTCAGCCAAAGTAGGCCCATTTCTGGTGCACCAAAAAAGAGACTAGATCGTACGTTGAAGTGACCGACTGAAAGGGAAAGTTAATTATGATTTAAAAAGTCATAATTCTGACAAAAATGTCATCAAAAATCATTTTTACTTTTCTAATAATTATGACTTGTTTCGACGGTTTCACTTTATTTGATGGTTCCTTTAAAACATTCTGTTGACTATAACTAACATTGCACCTATATGTCTATTAGCTCTCACTAGAGTTTTAGTAGAGTATTAGTAGATTGGTAAGGTCAGGGTTAGAATAAGTTGACATGTAATTGCAAAGTTGCATGTAGTCAGTAGAATGTCTGTTGGTGGACTATCACAATAAAGTCTTAACACAAATTAAGATATTTTAGTTGAAATCCGATGGCTCAGAAAGGCCTCCATTGGCACAATGCACTGTACACTCTCAAGACCCATAAAAGGTACTAAAGACATCACTACAAAGTCCGTCTCACTACAGTGGTTCTACAATAACTTTATGGAGCGACGAGAATAGTTTTTGTGCGCAAAAAACCCCCGTAAATAACGACTTAGGTAGTGATGACTGATTTTAAAACAATGCATTATGAAGCTTCGAAGCGTTATGAATCAGCGAGTCAAATCATGATTCGGATCGCGTGTCAAACTGCCAAATTGCTGAAATCATTCATAACGCTTAGAAGCTTCATGATGCATTGTTTTGAAATCGGTCATCACTATATAAGTCGTTATTTAGTTGTTGTTTTTTGCGCACAAAAACTATTCTCATCTCTTTATAAAGTTATTGTAGAACGACTGTAGTGAGATGGACTTTGTAACAACGTCTTTAGTACCTTTTATGGGTCTTGAAAGTGTAAAGTGCATTGTGCCAATGGAGGCCTTTCTGAGCCATCAGATTTCAACTAAAATATTTTTATCTCAGGGTAAGTAATTAATGACAGAATTTTCATTTTTGGGTGAACTAACCCTTTTAAGCAGACAATCTACTCTAATGAGAGTTAGCTGACAAGTAGTTACTTATAGTCAACAGAATGTTCAAAACGGACCATCAAAATAAAGTGTTATCATTTCGACTTAAGCCATTGACTTTTTATGTCATAATTATGACTTAGTATTTCATAATTTCAGCTTTTTATGTCAAAACAACATTTTGTGATGGAAATGGGCTTTCAGTGATACAAGGGACTTGACAGTAGCACCAGAGTCAGGATAAGCGTTCTCATATAGGCTAGTGAATATTAGGAAATATCAAGAGGATGAATGCAGCGATTGACCAGTCAGAATAAAGAAGCCCAGTTCCATATAGCTGTGTAATAAAAGCAGGGATATCAATGTGTTTTTGCTTCCACCTGCACTTAAAAAAAATATATTTGACAGTTTTGGCATGACTGACTGTTATTTTGGCATTTATGAAAATATCCAAAAACCAGTAGAACAATGTTATATATTTTATTGACTTGTGTACTTGCATTATCCTAAATGATTCCAAGAATGGTTCAATGTTTAAAACTGTGTCCGTGCCTATCAATGACATCATACCCGAGTTACCCTTGATTTCCATGGAAACACCAAAGACACTTTAATATATAATTATGTTTTATTAGACAGGTAAGCAACTGTTTGGAAACATTCATTAACAGAAAACGAATCATTGTTATATAGCTCAACACAGTTAGTCTTATTGTTTAAATCTTGTTTTCTTGATTTATTGCGAGTACCATGTTTTACCATGTCTAATCTCGATCTACAGTAGCTTACTGCAGAGTGCAAAAAAGGGTCTCATAGTAGCAGCTGAACGAATGCACAGTGCAGCGTTACCCCACATCGGCCTGACCAGAAAAAGTGGAAACGGTCATCTGTGGCATAATAAAAGCTCAGCGAAATCAAGGCGTCATCAAGTTACACCTTTGTTATGAATAAGCAACCTCTAGCGGTGAAAAATTACAAATTGTGGCTTTAAAATCTATGTCTAAGTCTAAGACTTCCGTCTTAACTCAATATGCATCACTGTCAGTTTTTGGACCAATCAGATTAATCAGTGGGCAGGTTTAGCATATGTCCAAGCATAAAAGGGTGTTGACATGAGCAAAGTGTATAAAAGGTGTAATGTACACCAATCAGGCATAACATTATGAATAACACTGATTATCTCTTTATCACGGCACCTGTTAGTGGATGGGATATATTAGGCTGCAAGTGAATTTTGTCCTCAGAGTCGATGTGTTAGAAGCAGGAAAAATGGATTTGCGCGAGTTTGACAAGAGCCAAATTGTGATGGCTAGACGACTGGGTCAGAGCATCTGCAAAACCGCAGCTCTTGTGGGGTGTTCCCAGTCTGCAGTGTCAGTATCTATCAAAAGTAGTCCAAGTAAGGAACAGTGGTGAACCGGCTGAATCAAATTGCTCAAGAAATTAATGCTGGTTCTGATAGAAATGTGTCAGAATACACAGTGCATCGCAGTTTGTTGCCTATGGGGCTACATAGCCGCAGACCAGTCAGGGTGCCCATGCTGACCCCTGTCCACCGCCCAAAGCGTCAACAGTGGGTCATAATGTTATGCCTGATCGGTGTAAGTGTCAATAAATGCTCCTCCTGTTCGGTTTGGTTGTGCTCCGTCTAGCTGTTTACCGCAAGAATGTATTATGTGTGAAGGGCTGTCCGAGTTATCCTCTATAGGAACAGAAGTATTTGGTCTTGGAGAGCTGGGTAAATGCTCAAACTCCCAAGAAGAGGTTTTCTCAGAACTCTTATTCAGACATCAGAGATTTGTCTTCTTTGACCTGCTGTTCAAGGGCATCTAATGAAAACATGCAGTAAAGGAAGAAGAGTAGCACTTTTTTTTTCTTCCAGATTTAAAATTGGATTGAAATATTATTGCTTTAATAAATGTTTAATTTATATTTATTTGTGGTCTTGGTAATATTTTTTTATTTTTTTATTTTGCCTAGTAGTGTCTACAAATAAAATGTTGCTGTTTAAATTTAATGTTCAAAGTTTGGTTGCTTAAATTCAGTTTAAAAGTCATCAAAAATATTATCCTAATTCATACCATATACTGTCTGCATATATCGGCATATTAGATGATAAACCAAGTCTTTGAATCTTTTGACCTCTAGAGTGTTGCATTCATTATTATTACTAAATGATATGTGACAATGCTCTTGTGTGTGGACATAAATGCAACCCAATGAGTTATTCATATGTTTGTGGTACAATTTATTACAGACCCAGCACATCCCTCCGTTTCTCTCCATCAGTTGGCTATGCAGAGAGAGCAGAGGAAGTTTTTTCTTTTGAAATGCATCAAATTGGTTTCCAGCTGCTCTGCCTTGGCACACATTTTGCATGCAACAGCAACAAACAGCCAGCAGGCAGAGTTTCATATATGTGTGTGTGTGGTATGTGTGTGTGTGCAGGAAGACTGAACTCTGGGGATGGAGAGGGAGGATTGCAGCCTGCGATGCTAAACTATTTTAAAGACAATAGAGCAGCTGAGCATGAAAGATGCCTCATGAAAACCTTTGGGGTGGGTAAATAAAGTCTGGAGAATGTTAATATGAGGGTCCAGAGCTCTAAAGAGAGATGATGGGAAGGAAATCAAGATTGTATTCACTTCCAAAGTGGACAGAAGATTGAGTTGGCAGCTGACATTTCCTCACTTTCTGTAAGGCGCAAGCTGATCCACAGGATCAAACACTGCTGAGTTTCTAGAGTTTGATCAAAAATCAAACTCTAAATTGTTTGTTCATCGATTTTGAAAGGTTTCTGTAGTCTTCTCAATCGATATAATTGTTAACTCATTAATACTTTGAATATTGACTCCATAAAATGTGAAAAAATATATATATATATTTCACCTTTAGTTAAAGTTGACATGACATTCAAAATCAGCCTTATTCTTAATACATGTCTTAGGTCTATTTTAAAAAATATACTGGTGCACGATAAAAAAAACATTTGTCTTTGTAATTTTGAATCAAAATATAATAACTTTACCCTTATTTATAACTTTGCCCTTTCCTTTTCTGCTAATATCACATTAACAGGCCACATGTGTTAGCTGCATTGTTGGAGGCATTACAGTTTTTTTAATTAGCTTTAGTACTATTTTCACAAGCAAGGTGTACATTTCCAAAACGCATAGTGCTTATATCACAACACATCATCAAAAGTGCACTTTTTTCCAACATTTCGGCATATTTTCAATTGTGTTGAACAAAGTATCCTTTTCACTACACAAAATAAGTGTTTCATCTTTATAAATATTTCATTCGCAGTAACTGCCTTTCATAAAGCTCTTACTATCAAACTTTTGATTTGCATCTCTTCTCATTCAGTTGAATACATTTGTCTGTTATTAAATCCAACGGATCTTAATGGTTAATCAATGTATAATTTGGTACACCAATAGATTTCTATAGATATTGATTATATAGACGTATTTTACAGAAATATTTGCAATTTGTGAATGGAGCAGAATAGAGTTAGCCTGGTCTTACCAGACTCTTGTACATTTCATTTGTACAGAGAGTCTGGCCAGTCTCCATTGACAAGCGTTTACTTCCTTGAAGGCGGGTATTCTGTGGAAGTTTAAAACTATTGGATCTGCCAAGAACCACTCCGGATCTGCCATAACCAATCGCTAACGTTTGGTCGTGACGCAAGTCATGCGCCATTCGCCTTTTGTTTCTCACATGGAACTCCGTAAAATAAATGTGCACGCCACCTCAGTGATAAAACCTAAAACTTGTGCATTCGTATTGTGATTTATTCACGGTGGAGGGTGAAGTTTTGTGATCGGGAACGTGCTGCTCATGTGGTCCGTAACATGATTGTATGCTGTAAATAAAATGTCATATGATTGGCATGATAAGAATAAATACGTGCTTTTCTTCCTTTTATTTTTTGAGCGTGATGAAATATATTGCTCTTGAAAATACTTGCCAGCATTTAAAGAAATACAAGTCTAGAAATGTATCCAAATTACAGCGAAGTGCAACCGCACGGTGCTCTGCAGTGGTCAGAAAGGATATAAACAGTGCATTTTGAAGTGATATATTCTTGAAAACTCAGATGTGGATTCGGACAGCAATTAAATTACCACACGACCTTGGTGTTTTTCAAAAGCAGTAGGTAATTTGGCCGGGGATTTTTATGCGGGTTTTGGGAGACGGACAGCATTAAAATCACCACCACTGTAAATGATGACAATACCTTGCGAGAAACAATTACCGTCTCCTTCACCACTAACGGAGTGAGCTGGAAAATCAAACTTTCCCAAACCAACAGAACTCAGCAAAGATTGTTCTTGCTCCGGCTTTAACTTCTGGATATTCGGCAACGGTGCCACAACGGAATGAATGGCTTCGCTCGCATCTTTCTCCGCCGCCATTACTGAACTGAACTACAACTCAAACTAGCACACGACATCAACGTCATCATTCTCAGCCACTCCCTCTGTTCGCCAGAACAGTTAAAAAAAAAATGGACCGGTTAAAATTTGATCTGAGAAAGTCCCAGACGGAGTATTGAAGGAAAATGAAATTTGAGCGGAAGTACAAAGGAGGGCGGAGCCAGGCTAGAATAGAGTATAAGGGAGAGGAAATAGTCAATGACGGTATAACATCAGACTGATCCGAAATCAGAAGAAGGGAGACAGATGGTATGAAATATAGCATTTTACATTACAGTATGTATGCCATGTGATACTGTAAATAGAATACCATGGTAGAGAGATCGGAAACTGACATCCTCAATAAACCCGTCTCCGGTGTGATGACTCAGAATTTTCCAATATTCCGATCTAATATGACTTCTGATTTGTAATGTCACACCTTTTGATAACACACTGAATACTAGGCCTATTACAAACATTATCGATTCAATTACATAAGTTAGGTAAGTGTATTTTCTAATGAGGCAAATGTAGCCTGTGTTACTGTAGATAATTCAGCAACGAGGGAGATTTGAAACATGTATCTTGCATTGTTTGCTGTTGGATAAACTGATTGTTAAAAAGTACTAAACTGAAAGATCATCACACTGTTGTGTTTCGGTAATTAAACCAAATGTTCTCATTACATATTATAATAATCTTGAGTTTGAAAAAATTAATTACTCAACATGAATAAAAACCATGAAATGCAATATCAGAATATTACACAAACTTGCAATAATTAAATATATAAAATTACACAAATACACTTTATGTATTTAATCTCACTTTATAAACCAGTGTCTTTGCTGCTGACTTTCGATGATCCACTTCAACTATATTGATCATCAAAAATGACTTTAGAGAAACATCAAATATGTGTTTCATTTACATTTTTTATTGCTGAAGTTAAGCGTGTTAAACTTTCTACTCCTGCGTCCTATTCTTCGTCAATCCAGAATGGCTGAACATATGACTCTACCTCTACTGTACAGGCTTGAATTTGCTTTTTTTTGTTCAGCCTGAGACATTTTCCCAAAATAGAAAATATATTTTTTTGTTGTTATTAAAAACAAACAAGCAAGCCCGCCCAGGTAAGAAAAAGTAACGCAAAAGAAATGTAATGCTTTTTTAGTTACAATATTCTAATTATAACTTTCATCAGGCAAGTCACTGGATGCTCTAAGACATTTTTTAATACGCACAAGATGTCCCTACCTGTCACTGAATTAGGTGTTCTGAGGCAACATTCATATTGTTTATTTTTAACCACATGTCATATGAACAACCAGTCAGTAACTACACCTGGCTGCATTTCCCAAAAGCACTGTAAGCCTAAGTACTGTAAATCTATCATCTTGGAGACCATTATTCTAGTGGGTTCTATGATCTACTTAGGCTTACGATGCTTTTGGGAAACTCAGCTTATTAGTTAGTTGTCTGTGTGCTTGATTCACTAAAAAGAACTGAGCCATTAGAGTTATTCATGTGTGATTTAAAAGTACCAGCTTATAAGAGTCATTGATTCAAGAGTTGGACTACACTGGTCATCCTGAATGCTTATTATTCGCTAAAAAGAACCGGGCCGAAAGAGTAATTCATTTGGGAATCAAATAGTGCAAGCTCTGTCAGAGTATTTTAGTATGTTGTACGCATCGGTGAAAGCACACACACACGTGCAAGAACCTTTAACAGAATTGAACGTCATTTCGCTTCTTGGGTTCCTAAACCTGATTATAAGCTTAGAGGTCTAAGCAAGAATGTTTAAAATGAGCCAATGTTTATATGTTTTACATTTGCATATTTTAAAGGGATTGTTCACCAAAAAATGAAAATGATCCCATAATTTACTCACCCTCAAGCCATATAGGTGTATATGACATTCTTCTTTCAGATGAATACAATCGGAGTTATATAAAAAAATGTCCTGGCTAATCCAAGCATTATGGCAGCGAATGGCACCCCAAAATTTAAAGCCCAAAAAAAGTGCATCCATTCATTATAAAAGTAATCCACACGGCTCCGGGGGGTTAAAAAAGGCCTTATGAATCGATGGGTTTGTGTAAAAACATATCCATATTTAAAACTTGCAACGAAAACACTGCGACAATCACAGTATCAAAACGCTTAAGCTATACGTCCGATGTCATACATCGTGCCAGTTACGCTTTTTTAAGTTGAATGCCTAAGGCGGTCTGGCAGAAGCTAGATATTTTACTTTATAACGTGTTAAATATGGATATTTTTCTTACACAAACCCATGGATTCACTTCTGAAGGCCTTTATTAATTGTGGAGTACTTTTATAATGGATGGATGCACTTAGCCAGGACATTTTTTAAATATAACTCAGATTGTATTCGTCTGAAAGAAGAAGGTCATTAAATCATGGGGTAATTTTCATTTTTGTCCACAGCTCTTGGAAACATGCTGTGATCAAAATGTTTGGTAATTTTCACTTTTGGGTGAACTAACCCTTTAAGCATGTATGTCTATAGAATTTCTGCCGTGTTCTGGTAAAGTCTCATGTTTTGTGACTGCAGAATTCACTGTGGAGTGACTGTGAAGAATTGTTGTTGTTTTTTTAATGACAAACAGAAGGCCAAGTTGTGAGAAAAAGATTGTTTTTCACACTTTATTGACTTCTTTGTTCAGACGGAGACTCCTTGTGTGGCTTCTTGGAAAGTAAAGTTATTTATTACATTTTTTATTTATTTCTCTACAGAAACACATCTGCAAGACGCTTGTTTTGTCCACAGCTCCTGGAAACATGCTGTGATCAAACCGAAGGATAAATAGTGATGCAAGGGCAAAGTTGTCACAGAAAATTTGATTCAGTTTTAACAACCAATAAGCAGATGGCTCATGTCAAGTAATAGCATTAATACATGTTAAAATGAATTTTTTGATTAATGATCCATAATCACCTTTCAGAATACCTGAGATGACAGCTGTGATTAGATATGTACTTCATTATGGACCCATTCAGGATGTACAACTGTACTGTATTGCAGTGACCCTGTTTAGACCTGGTATTAATATGCGTCACAAAATGTCCTGCGTCAGATGAGCGACTGCCATTGAAATGTATAAGAATGCTAATGGATAGCCTGACAGGTATTATTGACTTTCTTGGCCTCACTTCACCCAAGATGGATGTTAATACCAGGTGTAAACAGGGCCAGTGAGTTTCAGGAATACTATAAGTAGTTATTAAAAAGGATAAAGAATCACATTTCTCAAGGTTAAGTATTAATGCTTCATTTACCTACAAACTTTTTTCTTATTTGATGAATCTCTGGCAGTGTTATTGATTTTTTCCAGCACCCCTGAATACACCTGCATCTCCTTCATATTTCATCCTGGGTGCGAGCCATATGACGACTGTGGGCCCAAGTCCAGATCCAGTTGATAAATGGAGGTGCCAGTGATCAATGGGTTAGTACTTTGTCAAATTTCTGGATGAGACATCAAAGTACCTGGGAAAAAATGCAGAGGTGGTTAAAAAAAAAAAAAAAAAAAAAACATTTCTTAAAGGTGCAGTACAGAGTTTCAGCCTCTATGCTCATGTGTGTTTGAAACATAAAATTGCAAGATATTTGCAGAGTTGCTGTTTTTTAGAAGTTTGCAGCACTAATAAAATGATGTATATATACCTACCTAAGTACTTCTGAATGGACTGAGGCTGGGATTTAGTGGGTTTGAAGTCGAAGTATTTTATGAACGTATACAATATGCAGAGAGCATTTACTCAGTATCATTATCTCATTTTTGACCGAAGTGGCTTTTAGACTATTTGCATTAAAATAAACATGTATTGACGTGAAAATCTAGTAATTTCACCACAGATACATATAATGTAAAGTCTACTCTGTTTCAAAGTCAACACAGTTTTTTGCCTCGGGTAACGCAAGGAAAACATCACCTTACCTGGCATTTAGGTAAACAAGGAGACATAATGCATAGCACTCGTCCTTTCTTGGAGGTGGAAAAACAAAGTTCTTTATGACATGCAGGATTTCGTGTAAAAAGATTTTAAATAACGAAAGAAAAGACGAGAGTCGGCTGTTTTTGTCTATTGTAAGTTCTCATTTTAACATAGGCTAGCCTATGTTTTGCCACTTGCGTGAGCAACGTAATATATAAATTTAAAGTACAAGGCTATATAAATATAAAGCAATGAATTAAATAAAACGTTGTTTAGGCCTAAATGTAATGACATCAATGAAAGAGTGTATACAAAGAGAATTTGCAATGCTGACAAGCCATGTTCAGTAACACCTGCACCGCATGCATACTGAAACACGCACCACATATGGACTGCAGAGTATGTGTGAAACAGGCGCAAGTGCACTTTAGACCATACGCTCAGATTGTTAAAATCGGGCCCTATAAGTGAGTTTCATATGCGACTTGCGAAAATAGTTTTTTGTCCCCTATTTGTATGAAAATGAGAATGTTTGTTTGAGATGATTTTGTCTTCATGGAATTCATTACCAGATGTGTGTGTAAACAATGTATATAGTTAAGCAGTACACTCTAAAAAAAAAAGGTTCTATATGGCACCAAAAATGGTTCTTGGCTCGTAATCATAGGGGAACCTTTTTTAGTGCTATATAGCACAAATTTTGGTTCTTCAGTGGTTCTTCAGAGGTTCTTCACCGGTTCTTTGACTAAGGTGCTATATAGCACCGCTAACTATGGTGCTATATAGCACCGCTACCATATACAGAACATGCTAAGATATGGTGCTATATAGCACCAAATATGGTTCCCCTATGATTACGACGAAGAACCATTTTTGGTGCCATATAGAACCTTTTTTTTAGAGTGTATCTCACAAGCAAGATTACTGTTTTACTGTATAGCAGCATTAATTTCAGCCGTTTTCTTTCTTTTTTTCTCCACCAAAATATACAAATAAAAATGAAAACAGTTTTACCATAACTCCAAATGGGATTTCCAATTCCCGGTCTTTGATTCCTCCATGCTCACTGGTAAGAGAAAAACTGCTACAAATGAAAAACATTCAGCATTCTGCTGCATAAATACCTCAATTTTCTGCTTTTCATTTTTGTAGTGAAGACAAATTCCACTATGAAATTATTATTGTGGTCAAAAGAAAACATTGCTCTCATAAGAGAGAATGTACAGGAGGTAAATAAAAGATGGGGAAAATGAGTACGCTGGGTGTCTCTTTTGCATAATTTCTGTCGTTATAGTAACAGAACCACAGAGGACAGTGCAATTTGCAAGCAAACATGTTCCTTTACTTTTAATGAGACATCTGACTGTAGGACAGCTCCCTTTAGTCCAAAGTGCTTTGTCTGTTTTGTCATGACTATGAGATCTTAATGCTCATAGTGCAGCTCTGTCGCACTTTGTTTGCTCCTTCAGATGTACCACAACAGCATCGATCTGATGTTTAACTGGCACCTGTATTGCTTACCGTTTGTTCCCTCTCAGTAGGTGAAAGACATTCAGTGGGCACACACTGTCATGGGGATTTCATCTCAGTGGTCATACCTGACAAAGGCTTTTCTGACTGACTGACGGGGGAACTGTAAACAAGATGACTTGAATCAAACCCTGCTGCATCTGAATGAAGCCAGTCTCACAGTAGCTGTCCTTGCCCATCTAACCAAAGGAATTTTGGTATTCCAACCGAAGACCTTTATTCCTTTGAGCTGCCAGTTGCCTTTGGTTTTGTAGTGGTGGTTGTTAAGCAAAGCATTCATATTACTATTGCTCATACTTGAGGATAGTGATGTAAACAAACCTCTAACGCTAAGTATTAAACTTCAGGGCATCACTCGTCTCGCACTGTTTGTGCTACAGGCATGAATTTTCACCTGGTGATAAAGTCAATAAAATAAATCCCATAGGCTAAGGGCTACTTATATTATTGCATTTATTTGGAGGCGTTTACATTATTGAGGAGGACGCGTTTCTGTAGAGGTTGGGGGACGTTGCTGGGTGTTGTGTGTGAGACTGATGTCCCACCATGCCTAGGAGGTGGAGGAGCTTGTGGCTTCTGATGCTGGAAATGCTGAGGAGGTCCAGATCTTGCACCGACATTTTTGATAATGAGCACCAGAGGCTTTTGGAGGCAGCCTGGATCCTGAGTCTGTGCCCACATGACAGGAACGAGTTTCAGAGGCTGACACATGCCAGTCCAAGACTTTATGTGTAGCTGGTCCAAATATTCGACCAGGGACCAACAGCAGTTGTCGCAAATTGTTTCGACATAGCTCTGGCAAGGAAGATTGAGCCAACCAAACCTGCCATTGAGATTGCACGAGAGTGCCTAAAGTGGGATTGTTGACACAGAAATGTCAACATTGGGCTGTTTTACAGAAAGTCACCTGGATCATTGGAGATTGGTAACCACAAATCAGTGGCTGCTGACTACCCTTTCAAGAGGGTACGGTATACATTTTCGCTGTCGTCCTTATCTCATACTGGCGTGAGATAGAAAAAAGTACACGATCCACACCAGAACGAGGCACTTGTGCACAAAATTCAAGTGTTGCTGTGCGAAGGTGCTATAGAATTAGTTGACCTTCAAGTTCATCCCAAGGGATATTTTTTCCATTTATTTTCAGGCTTGACTTTAACACTCATCAACCCGCCAAATGCAGGTGGATTTCAGTAGTGGCGTGCAACACAGTCACTCCTACTAGCCACTTTGGCTGGTGAAATTTTACATATAAATATACATTTTTAAATTGTAGTTAAAAAAAAAAAACATGAAATAATAAATGCCTAGTATATGAGCGTATGGGATGCTGAGAGGGTTCGGTTAAGTACTAGTAGAAACGGTGGTGGGAGTTTCTGGTTAGAGAAACTGGAGAGAGAGACAGTGTCCCAGCTGAAGGGTTTTATTCTGATTATTTCTGCATGTATGAGGTACATGTGTGTTCTGCGATGAACAGAGAAAACTAAATACAATGTAAGTTTTCTTATATAAACAGTATTACAGATAACGTAAAACAAATAGACTGTACAAAATACTGTTATTGCGCTTAAACTGTCAAACACACACAAAATAATGGCAGTCTTGGTAAGTATTCACGTTAACACAGTCCGTTACAGTTGAGAAAGAATATAATGGATCCGGTGACCTTAAATTGACAGCAGCCTAATATACCTGCTGGAAAATAATGAGATAACATTAAAAATATCTATGTGGCAGTTTTCCCCCATGGTATCAATATCAAAATTGTGGCCAGTGAAAATACTGAGTAGCTAGTAACTTTGGAGCCACAGTGGCTGGTGAGCAAAAAAAGTTAAAGCCAAGCCCTGCTGGTATAACTTAATGGCTACTACAAGGAATAGAGACAAGAATATCACAAGCCAAGTACACACTGCAAAAAGTTTCAGGAGTGACAACCACTTTTAAATGCAGGAGTGAGTCCCGTAAATTATCCTTCTGTGTGTACGGAAAACAACTCACTCACGAAACTCTGATGATTGACACCTTTGAAACCATATAGCAATGTTCTGGCATCTTGCGTGTGTGGTATCTGATTTTAAACTAAAGTAATATTACAGCAACCAATGACTCATTATATTCTGTAGTTAAAAAAAAAAGAAAAACGCAGTCAGCAGCTGCGTCTTGCTCTGATTACGTTTGGAAGGCTGCTTTGCAAAGCTCTCTCATGTAGTGTTGCTAAGCCCAGTTATTATAGTTTTTGGGCTTGCTGTTTAGGTTTGGCTCATAAAGCATTCAAGTTCATGGAGTTACAAGTGATTTATAAATTTACTTTGACTTGTATTTCATTGCAGACAATATGAACACAAAATATTTCAGGTTTTGTCTGGTCAACTTCATGTCATTTGTAAATATGCATCCTTTCCTGTCATTCAGACCTGCAACACATTTAAAAAAAGTTGGGACAGTAAAGCATTTACCACTTTGTAATGTTGCCATTCCTTTTCACAACACTTAAAAGACGTTTAGGGACTGAAGACACCAAGTGATGAAGTGTTTCAGGTGTAATTTTGCCCCATTCTTCCTGCAAACAAGTCTTAAGGTGGGCAACAGTATGGGGTCTTCATTGTGGCATTTTGCGCTTCAAAATGCGCCACACATTCTCTATTGGAGACAGGTCGGGACTGCAGGCAGGCCAGTCAAGTACCCGTACCCTCTTCCTCCGCAGCCAGGACTTTGTAATGTGTGTAAACATTGTCTTGTTGAAATATGCATGGTTCTCCCTGGAAAAGATGTCTTCTTGGAGGCAGCATATTATGCTCCAAAATCTCTATGTACTTTTCAGCATTAATGGTGCCTTCACAGAAGTGCAAGTTACCTTTGCCAAGGGCACTGACACAACCCCATACCATGACAGACCCTGGCTTTTGGACTTGTTGCTAGTAACAGTCTGGATGATCCTTTTCTTCTTTGGTCCGGAGCACACGGCGTCCATTCCTCCCAAAAAATACCTGAAATACTGATTCATCTGACCACAGTACACGTTTCCACTGTGTGATGGTCCATCCCAGATGCCTCCGAGCCCAGAGAAGTCGACGGCGCTTCTGGACACTGTTAACATAGGGCTTCCTTTTGGCACAGTACAGTTTTAACTGGCATTTGTGGATGTAACTACGTATTGTGGTACTTGACAAAGGTTTGCCAAAGTAGTCCTGAGCCCATGTGGTGATATGGCTTATAGATGAATGACGATTCTTGATGCAGTGCCGCCTGAGGGATCGGAGATCACGGTTGTTCAGCTTAGGCTTGCGCCCTTGTCCTTTACGCACTGAAATTCCTCCAGATTCCTTGAATCTTTTAATTATGTTATGCACTGTTGAATGTTACATATCCAAATCTCTTCCTATCTTTCTTTGAGGAACATTGTATTTAAACATTTCAATAATTTTCTCACGTATTTGTTGGCAAACTGGCGATCCTCGGCCCATCTTTGCTCCTGAAGTATTAGACCTTTCTTGGATGCTACTTTTGTACCAAATCATAATTACAATCACCTGTTGACATCACCTGTTTCAAATCACATCATTATTTAACCATTTTACCTCATTACTAGCCCTAAATTGCTCCTGTCCCAACTTTTTTTTAAATGTGTTGCAGGTCTGAATGACAGGAAAGGATGCATATTTACAAATGACATGAAGTTGACCAGACAAAACATGAAATATTTTGTGTTCATATTGTCTGCAATGAAATACAAATCAAAGTAAATTTAGAAATCACTTCTTTTGTTTTTTATTTGCGTTTTCCATACTGTCCCAACTTTTTCTGATTTGGGGTTGTAATAAAGTGGGCCGGTACAGGTCGCAATATTTTTGTCGTGTTTTTAATATAAAGCATTTGGATTTATTTTGGTTCTGAACACATTGCATGGATTTTTTTGCATGCAGTTGTCACATATCTTCAATTTCCGAGAGTTAATTTGGATGTAGAATGTAGTTGTCACCCCTGTAAATTACTGTGTGTGTTAACTGTGTGTGTGCAGAACAGGATTAAGCAGTAAAAGGTGACTTGGCAAGTGAATTTAGCTGCACTGTGTACTGTATGTGGTCAATGTTGGCAAGGTTACTTTGGAAATGTAGCAGGTTACATATTACAAGTTACCCTATTTAAAACCGGTGAATGTTCAAATACTTTAATAAATAAATAAACACAAACTGAATGTAAAAAAATGCAGCCTCCTCACGGACGACTGCCGCACACACATAATAGAACATAAAGTCTATGTCTGGTCTTCTCTCGTCCTTCACTGTCGTCGCTCCTTCTTTTATGCATCCGAGCTCCTCCGTGAGATACGAGACCGGTGCGGTGCGCAGCTGGCACTCATTATCAATCACGTCACCAGCCTTGTATCGTTCAATCACGTTCCCTTGGCCTCGACTGCTTGCCACAATTACATTTGATAACTTTTTGATTACTTTTCTCATTTCCAGCACTGAAACACATTTTTATCACTCATCATGGTGGCAACTTTTATAGACAGATTGTATCCTAAAGCTTTCAGCGGCATCGGCTTTCATGTGGATCGGCAAAGCAACGAATTCATATTATTCAACATATCCTAGCTTGTTACAGAAATGATTCAGATGTAACCCCCTTTGTAATCGTTAACATTTTCATAAGGAACTATAATTTAATTCCATTACATGTAACTAGTTAGCCTACTCCCCAACACTGTATGTGGTCACAGAGACTCCAGAGTGGGTTTTTCTGACTTGACAGCTCCCTGGAACACCTTAGCAATGACATGGGCAGTAATCTGGCAAACTCCGACATGGGTTTGCTTAGATAAGCTTTCCTTTTCTTCGATTTGATTGTTTATGAGATTATTTGGATGAGCTGACAAGCTACAAAAACCCTGACGTTCTCTTGGGCCAGTGCTCTCAATTTGATCTGACTGCCTGTATTACTTTAATAAACTTGTTTTATTCAAGCGTAATTTGATGTTAAAATTGACCCTAAGGAACAAATTCCTCGCGATGTGTGACACATTTCAATTTCCAATTACTTGCTCTTGTTCATGGTTAGATGAACCATCTAATCAACGGTTCAGATATGCAGGTACTCCATCTGTGACAGCACATGATTAGAATATAAGAGCGTGAATTACTGTAATCCAGTCTGACATGCTCTTAAAATCACTTTCTCACTTTCTCATAATTTGACATAGCAGGAGCTGTGCCTGTAAGTAATTTGGGCTTGTGAACAGAGGGGTCAGTGAATAAGCCATTTTTCTCCTCACTATCAAGTCTGTACATTAAAACTGAGCATTTGATTCAGATTCACCAAATGATTACGCTTCTGACAGTGACCCAGCATTTCATAATATATTTATGTGTTGAAATCACTGTGCATGTTACCACAACGCTGAGACAACTCTGCCCCCTTGTGATACGTGCAAAACACAAGTCCTCAAAGGTGCTTAGTGACTCATGCACAGGAACTGCTGCGAGTTTGACTACAAATCACACTGCCATCCTTTACAAATGATCTGACAGTTCATCATATAAGTGTCACGGTTCATGAATGCACTGTCTCCCTTGCTCTATGTGTGGTTGTGTTGGAGGCGTGGTATCTGATTACCGATCACTCTGATCACGGCCACCTGCTGCACTAATCACCAGGGTTATTTATACGTGTGTCTCACTCTGCCTTGTTGTCAGACTGTTTGCAGTTGTCCGGTGGTACCTGTCTGCCCGTGGGTTCTGGGTTTTATGTCCGTTGTTCCGGTTTCCTGGAGATCTCCGTCTTCGTCTGTCCACTGCATCCCTGCGTCACCGTCTGTGCAGCGTCCTGGGTTCTGCCACCCTGCTTCCGCTCCTGTCTGATCCGGTGTTCGGTGCTCTTCTACCTAACGTGCCGAACTATTATGTATCTGAGAATCCTGAGTTTCGTTCACTGCCACTGAACGTTCTGAACTATTGTGTATCTGAGTTGAATAAACCACCTTGTTCGATTCGCTATTGGATCTTCTGTCTATTCTTATCTTCTGATATAAGTTCTGCTGCTTTTTTTTTAATGACCTCTTCTAATTTCCTGAAAAGATGTTGTTGTTCTTCTGCCTCTTCAGATAATCTGCTTGAAAATATTTGAACGATCCCATTCGGTTATACAGACCCCAAAGGTTTCACTGAGAAATAAGAGAGTGTGGGATATTATGAACATATATTAATACCTCTGGGAGACACATCAACAAAACAGAAAGGCACGTCATAAGAAACAAAACGGTTTGCAATAAAATAATAAGGCATATTAGCATTTGTATCCTTGTTTTATGTGACAAATATTATTCTGCCTCATCTACAGTAAATCTGTCATCATTGGTGAGAGGCTTGTGACGCATATTAGCTCAATTGTCAGTGTCTCATCATGCTAAAACAGCGGTCTGGAAATACAATGCACAGGAAGTTTGTTCTGGATAGAACAGTAAAAAAAATGACATAGAGAAGAGAAAATGTCTTTTTTAGGCCTCTCAGGTGTAACATTGAGCCCTGTATTGGTCGCATAGCTGTCCGTGTTTCATTAGGCTCAGGGCATTTACAAGAAAAAAATATATTTGTTCTTCTCGATAGGTGGTGGGGAGCAGTCAGTGTCTTATCATGCTAAAACTGCAGTCTAGTAGGTCCGGAAATACAATGCATATGTTTTAGATAGCAAGTTTGTTCTGGATAGAGCAGTAAAAAAATTACATAAAGAAGAGAACATTTCTTTTTTAGGCCTCTCAGGTGTAACATTGAGCCCTGTATTGGTTACATAGCTGTCCATGTTTCATTAGGCTCAGGGCATTAACAAGAAAACATATATTTGTTCTTCTCAATAGGTGGTGAGGAGCTGAGACCCAACAACCTTCACAGGGAGTCTTATCATGCTAAAATAGTGCAGTAGGCCTGGACGTGCAATGTATGTCTTTTAGATAGCAAGTTTGTTCTGGATAGAGCAGTAAAAAAATTACATAAAGAAGAGAACATTTCTTTTTTAGGCCTCTCAGGTGTAACATTGAGCCCTGTATTGGTTACATAGCTGTCCATGTTTCATTAGGCTCAGGGCATTAACAAGAAAACATATATTTGTTCTTCTCAATAGGTGGTGAGGAGCTGAGACCCAACAACCTTCACAGGGAGTCTTATCATGCTAAAATAGTGCAGTAGGCCTGGACGTGCAATGTATGTCTTTTAGATAGGAAGTTTGTTCTGGATATAACAGTAAAAAATGACATAAAGAAGAGAAAATGTCTTTTTTTGGCCTCTCAGGTGTAACATTGAGCCCTGTATTGGTTACATAGCTGTCCACGTTTCATTAGGCTCAGGGCATTAACAAGAAAACATATATTTGTTCTTCTCAATAGGTGGTGAGGAGCTGAGACCCAACAACTTTCACAGGGAGCAATTTAGACTCTGCCCCTTACCTTTCTTCTACCCCTAACTCTGACAACACCAGATATTTCAAAATGTTAATTATAAGAAACCCATCAAGATGTTAATTTGCAGCTCCTTAAAGGGATAGTTCACACACACACACACACACACACACACACACACAATTTTGTTATTTACTCACCCTCTTGTTTTTTACACTGAGGCTTAAAAGACAATATTATTCAACAAAAACTTCAACTGAACTGAGCTACTGTACATGGCGACACTATTGTCTTCTGTAGAGCAGTTTTGCAGCAGACATTGAAGTTGTTTCATAATTAATGAATTTTGCAACATTAATACTGTTATTTTCTTGTTTATTACTGTGAATCTGCTTCGAAACAATCACAATAACTAAAACAATAATACTTTATACAATTATTGTATAAAGTGTTAATTGTAGACTCAAATAAGTCTTGCTTTTCAATAAAATGAAAGTTTATACAGTTGAAATTCCTCATAAATAATGCTTTGGACTGGTATGGTGAGTTAATAATGAAAACAAGTGTGTGTGTGTGTGTGTGTGCGTGTGTGTGTGTGTGTGTGTGTGTGTGTGTGTGTGTGTGTGTGTGTGTGTGTGTGGGTGGGTGTGTGTGTGGGTGGGTGTGTGTGTGGGTGGGTGGGTGGGCCTGGCAAACCCTACATTATGGGGACAAAATGTTCACAAAAAGATGGCAATATTTAAAATCCTTGTCCTTGTGGGGTCATGGTTTGGTCCCCATGAGGAAAACAGCTTATAAGTCATACTAAAAAATGTAGAAAGTGTTCTGTGATGGGTAGGTTTAGTATAAGGGGATATAATATACCGTTTGTACAGTATAAAAATCATTATGTCTATGGAAAGTCCCCATAAAACATGAAAACATAGCGTGTGTGTGTGTGTGTGTGTGTGTGTGTGTGTGTGTGTGTGTGTGTGTGTGTGTGTGTGTGTGTGTGTGTGCGCATGAATTATACCAATTCTGCATGTTTAAAGATTTGTATAACTGATATTTATTTCATTATTTATGAATAATTAATCTAAAATAATTACAGGTAATACTTTGTTTTATAAAAAAAAGAAAAGAAAAAAAAATGTTTATTTTAATGAAATCTATGTAAAATCCAGCATCCTGTTTCATTTCTCACTCTTGTTTGATTGGTGTACATAATACAGACCGTTATGAAGGCATTCATTTTTCACATAATTCTTTAATTTACATTATGTATGTGAGAACCCAACAACTCCTACTAAATTGGTGTTTGAAAGTATATGCTAGTATTGTGGTGGATACTTGTGTTTCGCGTGTAAAAGAAACATTTTGCTTTTAACTTCTGCCAAAGAATAGAGAATGGTAATTTTGCATAATTGGAAAAAAAAAAAAATCAAAATTAAAACAAGACTTTGTTTGAAACAATCATAAATTAATCTTTGGAGTGTTGTAATTGCACATTCTTTGCAGCAAGGCGGTCATATGTTTATTTAGTCCTCCAGCTCTGCCCTTGAGCAGTATCATTGAAAAAGTGTTGAGCATCATGAAGGGGAGGGAGGGTTTGTTGACTGTCTTGAGTTTTTAACGTTTCCGGAACAGACCCCGAGCTAACAGGTGTGATTCATCACAAAGTGACAGAAAACATTGTTTGACGACTAGGCTTTAAGAATGATCTACACCACTCCCATTCTTATACATCGTTCATTTTTCCAAATGAAAGAATGTGAAAGGCCACTTAGAGCGTAGCTCATCGCAAGACTATACAAGCGAAGTAGAGTTGAAGTGGGCAGGGATACTGATGTCATTTCCTGTCTGGATTAATTAGGTTAGCTGTATCATGAGTATCCGTAGAATCATCCATCATTCGTGATGATGAATGGAGCGACAGAGTAATCAAAACACGCTTTCGAATGCCATGAGGATTTTGCAGTCCTCATTCATTTCATAGATGGCGTCACAGTCTGTTTAAATATGTGTGCCTGTGTTCTTCTCACAGAAATACTCTAATAGCATCATATGCATCCAATGGTAAATTGCAGTGTGGAAAGAAGTGGCACGTCACGGCGTATCAAGCCTCCCTCAGAAGCGGTCAGAGTCGAGCAGGTTCCCGCTATCAGAACAGACCTTTTAAAGCCCTGCCTTAGGGCCCTGAGACGATTCGCCTGAGCAGAGGAGACACGTGGACCAGATCCAAGAGAATCAGCACAGAGTGTGCGGTGCTGCAGTCTGACACATTCTGTGAGCTGAATTCTAAAGCACTGCCTTTAAGGGTTGACAGACTTCAGGGCATCTACTGCAGCAGCTCTTCCTCTGGAACATCTCCATGGTGGGAAATCTTTGACTGACTTACTGTTGATTTATGCTTTCCTCAGCTCTACTCCCAAGAATGACAGGCTTTACATTAGCGAGACTCATGAGCCATGCGACCCTCCACTCTCAAAAAGTCTTTGTTATGTGATTTGGGAGCTCACATCCACTGAGTTAACCCACATTTCCTCCGGTCGGATGAGGACATTTCCATGGCCTTATGCCTCTGTATAATTGGTTTCAATAAGTACCATTTCATTCACCCAGAGCAGAGTCTTTCCACTTTATTTATGTGTTACTGCTCTCAAACATGAAGGGATGATGCCTGAAAAAGCTATGAGAAAACAGTGATTAACTTGCATGCTACTTCATTTTGACCTTTTGGCAAAGTTAACAGGCAATTATAAGATACAACTGGCAATATTCTCAGTGCTCAATATTCTGTTTAACATACACTGTTGAACTGACCCCTTGCTAAGCCTGGGCTTAAAACAGTACTGATCAATATAAAAACATTTTATTTTTAAAGCCTCGTTTTCTCTTTATTATTTGACTGTGAAGGGATTGTCTCGATTCTGCCATTTTAAATCAAGTTATTTTAACAATTAACTTGAAGAAAAACGCAGGATTTTAAAAAAATGTTTTGCAGTGCCCCTATTTGTTCCAGCACTCAGAATAATATAAAAAATGTCCCATTCATGGGCATATTTTACATGTTTCATTGCTGTTAGATGTTAGTTAGCAACGTAGCTAAGGGTGACAGTGCTTAGAAAGTTCAATTCCAATTAAGACCTGTGGCCAGTTTCGTAAACATAGCAACCAAGGTTAGACTGTGGCCATGTCTGAAATTGCATACTCTCTTGAGTAGGTATTTATTTTGAATAATTAATTATTTCACAACCGTTAAAAAGTATGTTCTATATGAATGTGTGTAGTATGAATGTAATTTGGACATACTGCATTCGTCATGTTGTCATTATCATGTGACCTACCAGCGTCATTTACGTTGACTTCACTGTTATTCATACATTTTCTATCGTGGCCTTGTGGGATAGTAGTGTTGTAATCAAGACCACCTAAACAGAGACCAAGTCGAGACCAAGACCAGCATGTGCCGAGACCAAGACAAGACCAAGACTTTGTGGGGTTGAGACCAAGACAAGACCAAGACCAGCATGTGCCGAGACCAAGACAAGACCAAGACTTTGTGGGGTTGAGACCAAGACAAGGCCAAGACTTTGTGGGGTTGAGACCAAGACAAGACCAAGACCAGCATGTGCCGAGACCAAGACAAGACCAAGACTTTGTGGGGTTGAGACCAAGACAAGACCAAGACCAGCATGTGCCGAGACCAAGACAAGACCAAGACTTTGTGGGGTTGAGACCAAGACAAGACCAAGACTTTGTGGGGTTGAGACCAAGACAAGACCAAGACCAGCATGTGCCGAGACCAAGACTTTGTGGAGTTGAGACCAAGACAAGACCAAGACATTGTGGGGTTGAGACCAAGACAAGACCAAGACAGGACGAGACCGAGTCAAGACCAAGACCAGACCATCACTCCTTAAAAATTAATCTAAAAGATCCATATCTACTGTCATGAATAAATACAATTAGAATCGTAAGACACTATAGCACTGTTACCAATCAAATCACTAACAATAAAATTCATGGCACAGAAGTTGCATCTGAATTGGTACAATTACACCTGCATAAATAATGTTCAGATTACATTATTAAAACATGAACAGTCATGGAATCATTTATTCAACCGATTTGTTCAAAGCAGCTGATTCATTTAATAACGAAACGAATTAGCAAAGACACCGTTTAAAATATAATTTAATATTAACTTCTTGTTTATTGAAAGTTTGTATACATTTTCAATCACGCTTATATTCATGAAAACAGCTCTTTTGCTCTTGTGATATTGCTTAATTATATTCTCTGTTATATAAAAAACTAAATCTCAGAATTTTTGGGGCATTTATAATATTTGGGGCATTTTTGATCTGATTTTGAACCGGGCAGCACAGTAACACAAGAAATCACATTACAAAGAAGTTATTAATTGCATTTTAAGCAGTTTCCAACAGTTAACAATGACAAAAAAATACATACTACTCAGAGAGCTCTACACAAGACATGTTTGATTATACCATCTGGAAGCTCAAAATTGATCGGGAGAATGCACGCTTATTGTACAGGTCAGTTAGCCTGACGTGGTCATACTCAATTCTAGTCAGAATATGAGTCTGATACTGCTCCGTTGGGCTGTGATTATGGGGCGTGTTTAAACCGAACCAGGAAAGACCTCAATTGGATAGACCTACAACCAATCAGAGCAACGGAGCGACGCATAACGTTAGTTGTCAAATGTCAACAGAACTCAACTGCACTGTGTTGCCAAGTCCGCGGGTTGAAGCGACCCCAATTATGTGATATACAGGAATGCGATATTTAGCAGGCAGTCCAGCCAAAATAACACATATTTTACCCCACAAATGCCATTTTTCCCGGAGAAATAGTAAAGGTGAATGCATATACGAACAAGTTCTCTGTTTAGGATTAGAACAAATTCAACCCAAGCGCCTTTGATGACGTGGATGATTACCTTACTGTTTATCATCTGTCCATCATCGTCTAAAGCCCGCCCTGACAATTTCATTGGTCCGAACAGTTTCTGTTCGGGCATAATTATGCCGCGTTCCAGGCAACCCGTAACCCGTGTTTTTCCAACCTTCTACCCGTGAAAGTGCACTGGAACAGCAGTCAAACCCGTGACTTCCCACCCGTGAACTCGTACTAGATCGATGTACTCCCAGTTACGAGATCTGATGTCACATAGCCCGCGAAGCAACAATGGCAGCCCCTATGGACGCGGTGTTTATGAAAGTCGTACATTAAAAAACAAATATAAGGTATTGCTCTAATGTTATTTATCCGCAAATGTTATGCATTATCAGCAGCTCTTCTAGTGTTAGCTAGTTTTCAGGCCATGATGGAGTGCAAGAATAAATGAATACCAAATACATTTCCAAATATGCAAATAACGTCAAATAAAATGTATAACAGCTTCTCTTGCCTTATGCACCGTTTTTTCTCCTCCGTTTCCCTCAAATAAGCATGGTGTAAGCACCTTTGGCGATAGAAATTATTGTAAATGAGCATAATCCCCGTAAGGTTCGCCATTCTTTGTTTACATCTAGCTACCGCTCAGGCAGTTTGGCGTGACTTTGCCTGGAATGCTACAAAGTCGTGAGTCGTGGTTTGAAGTCGTAACTTACAGGCTCAAAAACCTGCCTGGAACGCAGCATTACTTCTCTATGGATCAAGTCCAGACCGAACTGCCCGTGCAAAAAAAATTGTGGGCGGGGCTAAGTTCGTTTGGCATCCAGGCTACAGGTCAGTTAATCACCGTTCTAAATGCAAGCTGCATTGTAATCAGAGCCGCCGCTACCACCACGTGCTGCGCGTAGGGCACCAAGTGCTCCAGGGAGCACCACAAGAAAATGCTCTCTTTACCCTCCTGCAGGTCAGCTCTGCAAAATTCGCGAACGCCGCCACCGCGGGCATCATAAAGTGATCGCGCTTAGGGCATCAAAACGGCCAGCGGCGGGACTGATTGTAACACACACACACACACACACACACACACACACACACACACACACACACACACACACACACATAGCTCGCACATCACGCGCGCGCGCGCCTTACACAAAACCATTCATAGCGCATTTTTCCCCCCAGACCTGCTGCTGTCTGCGTTTCCACTGCGGTCTGAAGTACAGAGAAGATTAGGCAAATTAGTCCGGTGACTGCTCCTCCCAGTCAGCGACGGACAGTAATAAATTTTGTGCGACACTGTCTGCAACAACAACAAGTGGAGGAGATGCAAGCAGCGCTGCTTTTGCTGGTTATATATTTGTTTACGGCGGAAAAGAGACCAGCACTGATACTAAAGCTTATTCTGAAAGCTCATAAAGCTAGATTTAAAATATGACAATGTTATCATCAGCTATTACGGACATTGACCGTGCAATGACTGAGACGAACGCGCGCCATCGGACAGAAAGAGCAAGACTGATAGTTACTGAACGCTGAACGATCCTCGCAAAAGACTAAAATGCCGGTTGAAATAAAATTCTGCATGAGCTCAACCAATCAGCATGTTCAGCGCCCAAGTCCCACCCCCGAAAGTTCCCGAACTTTGAAAAAGTACCACCTCGGCCTGTTGACATACATAGAAAGCTGCATGTCAATTATGTAACATATAATAATAAAGTGAGGCTCATTCCTAAACATTCTATTGTGACTTAGGCCTCTTAAAAACGGAATAAAATTGCTCTTTATTAACAAAACTGAAATCAGTGTTAGCTAAATTAAACAAATGGCAGGTGAGTCAAACACCCCCATACAGAAATGTAATATATGTCAATATATGTAAATTATATTGTCAGTGCCCATGTATGTCTGCTGCCTGTATGGGAATATATGCAATATTCATATATATAAAATACATATATGAAACATATATTTCAAAATATAGCAAAAATGGCCGTTTTCATGTAAGTGCCATATATTTTCCCGTATATGCACATAAATGTTTAATATATGTAAGACGCATATATGTATACATGCATATATGTACTTATTTCCATAGTATACTTTCACTTATATTAGGGATACAAATATGCTTCTAATATGATACCATGTACTTTCACTTATATTAGTGACACAACTATGTTTTTATACAGCCTGCACATATATTTGTACTCATTCAACAGAACACACAATTTCAAGTCTTTTCAAGAACAATCTTTACTGATTTTTTTATTTTTTTTCCAGAAAATACAATCAGGTAGTACAATCTTTTCAAGTAAAAACTTTATTTCATTTAACATTAGACTTTTTCTTTTTAAAACTCACTCACTGGGGAAATACATTTCCACATTTTAATTTTAATTTCTCATTTTCACTCATTTTTAAGTAAGATTTTTTCTGGATATTGCCAGTCTTAGTTCTGCCATCTTCCCATTCAGGGCTGTTCCAATCTGGCCAGTCGAAACAGCCGAGTGATTTGAAATTACTGCATCTGAAAAGGTAGATTTTAAAGAAAAAAGTTTTAAGTATAAAACAGACAAAACACTGGTGGATAAAACTTATCACCAAGATTTAAAAAAAAAAATCTTTATTGCAGTTTCTTCTAGTGCAAGTCAGTAAAATTGATTGACAAAGTAAGTGAGTATGCAAGTAAGGCCACACTTACACTGCAATCAGTGTGTAAGCATGGCAACCAGTTTTGCACCAATTTAATTTGCAGGCGAGATAGGGTCATAGTGCCAAACACCACCACAACCTCTCATCGAAAGATGCTGAGAGCTGCCTGAGGGCGCCTGTCTGTAAATAATGCTGGGGAAAAAATATCGGCGAACGCAGCAGCCTTGTATTGGCCGATGCCGCTACACGCAAAAATCGCAAATATCGGCTGGCCGATATATCGGTCTAACACTACTTCAGAGCCCCCAGGAGGAATTGAAAAACTAAAAAGTGCATTTATCTTGTAAGTTAGGGTTACTAATATCATGATGAGGTTATGATTTCACCTCATAACAAAATAACAAATTGTGCCATTTACTGTTAGCTTTGTATTTTCCAAATAAGTTTTATATTGTTTTCCTATATATTCAACTGAGCCCTGAGGGCTCCATATAGCTCTGATAATATATATGGACAAACATTTATCCTTTTAATTCAGAATCCAAGCTATATAGTGTAATAAGAAATATAAATCAAAACATACAACAAGTCCATGATTCTGCTCCAGAAGGGACAGACATAGCAGATAAAGAGCAATCCTCTTCCAAATCTCCAATAATCAGCTGGATCTGTAAAAGAAAGAAAGAAAAATACATTGATTCACTAAAAAATTTCCTTAAAAAGGGAGGATTTTGTTTTTGTACCTTTCCTTTAAACAACATTGAGATATTCTGGCTATATGAACACAGAGTCCGCTCAGCTTTGAGATGGTTATTGGTGATTATTGTCCATAAAATTTGGTCCAATGTAGCTTACATTATTCAAAATATTTTGTTTCACAGAAGAAAGTCATACAAGTTTGATAAGACATGAGGGTGAGTTAACGATGAGGGAGTTTTCATTTTGAGTGAGCTATGCTTTTAAACTCAAGGTACGTTTGAACCAGAGTTGTGTCTTTGTGCTGAGTTGCCTGTGTTCACATTTCCACACACATACCGTAACAGTATTAATGTTGGATATGACATGAATACTCACTTCCTCTGAAGATCATGTGGCAGATTTTCATTCCCAAAACTTCTGGATCATGAGGGGGGAAGCAACATACACACACACAAATGAATATTAACTTGTTTGATAAAACATTAATATTAATTATCAACTTACTGACAGAGACATGGACTTGCAAAATGTACTCACCAGGTCCATACAAAAACTTCACAGTAGATCCAAAATCCTGGTTTGCCTATAATTCTTCAGAGTCCAAGAATGGCGGTTTCCTGTCCTCTCTGTTGAACGAGTGAACATAACAGTGTGCTCAGATTACTCATTCCAACTTTACTCATTACTCACTCCTTTACTTTTTATGACAAGCTTGATCTTAAAACTTAAAACTAGCTTAAAACTTGATCTTAAAACTACCAGTAGGGATGGGCATTATGACCATATTATTCTACATACATGAGACATTTTATTTCACAATAACGATATCACAATATTGTTATTTTTTATTTTATAGATATTTTATTAAGAAATACTACAGAATAAAACTGCTTAGTCTTCACTGTATGATATTCTATGCATTAATATCACTTGATTCTTAAAAACGCAGAAGGTCTGCTCTTCTAGTCTTTTGTTGTTTGATTCAAATTTTGAGACGGCAGTTTATTAATCTGCTGCCCCTTTAAGAACGGATGCACAATGACACGCATCCTGGTTTCCCCACGTTAACTTGAACTGTTTAACTCTAAACATAACGTTAACTGACTGTTTAAATCAAGTGAATACCTCACATGACAGGGATTTTGACATAATTGTGTGCATTTTACCGAAAGGATAATTGATTTCGAGATCGCATGCTGTCTGAGAGAGGCGGCTTACTCTTTATTCTTCATTCATTTCTTTATCAAAATGTCAATAACTGTAAGTATTGTTAGTACAGTGCTACGCGGATATATTTCCATTCCGCGATATAAAAAGGAAACATAATTGTAAAATCTCTCACTATCATCGTCATAGCGCCCAGCCCTATTTTAACAGTATTACAACATAACAAAACGCAGAAACAGAATATTTAAAGTAATCGTGATTAGCAGAAATTATAACTTCAATGCACTATATATTGATGTGACAGTCGAAAAAAAATATAAAGGGATTTATTTACCTTCTGCCGTGTGTTGTCTGCCATTGGTAACTTAAATGTCTGTTCATTTTCATGTTTTTCGTTCTCAGTCGACATCCCACAATTAAAATTCATCCAAAATAAGATTTTAACAGATGTAAAATGATCCAATGCCATTAATGGACGGACCTAAGCAGTCCTGTTGCAGATTAGAAGAGCCGCGCCCACGAGCCACTCCAACTGCAACGGCTGTATTTTCAAACTTGATCGGATTCGGTAGAAGGCACGCACAGTTGTCATTGGCCAGATTTCTAGATGACGTTCAGATTGACCAATCACGCTCAAGTGAAAGACAGCAAATAACCTTGCTAATATAGAAATAACTTGTTTTAAACTACAGTTAGCAAATGTGTATATTTATTTTTATTTGCTGTTATATTTAATTAATTGGTCAAGTGGTGTTTTGTGGTGTGGGCAGAGGCTTGAAAGTTTCAACCTGGAAAGCAGTGCAGATTTGTACTCTATAAAAACAGATTATTGTTTGATATTTAGTTTCCTATATAGTTTGTTATATTTGTATCCAGAATTACAGTTTGCATGTAAAAATACTAAAAATAACTAAAATAAATTATAGTTGCCAGCTTTACAGCTGCCAAACAAAAACATACAATTAAAGTAAAATATCTTAATTTAAATAAGGAAAAATCTGTAAAATAACAGTTCTCTCTCAAACTTTTAATGTAAATTTACGTAAAGTTTTTGCACTTATTTGAATTAAGATATTTTACTTTAATTTTACTTTTTTGTTTGGCAGCCGTAGCTGCCAGTCATTTACCATTTTTTACGATTTTATTTTTACAGTGAAACTAATAAGATTTACTTTAAAATTACAAAGAATAATGTTAAATTGTTAGTATGGACATAAACCTTTAATATAATGAGCTAAAAAATTTATTACAGATTAGTTCTGTAATTTTACATACATTTGTATGTAATTTAAGAAAATTGAAAAATACTGTATAAATAATACAGTAATTTCCCTGTATAAAAATGAGAATGACTGTGATTTGTCATTAATGATTTAAATAATGGTCAAGTTTTTAATTTACAGATATTTCTTGTAATTTTACATGAATTTGTATGTAATTTATGAAAACAGAAAAATACTGGATAAATAATACAGTAATTTTCCTGTATAAAAATGAGAATTACTGTAATTTGTCATTAATGATATAATCCTTAAAATAACAGTCAAGTTGTTTATTTACAGATATTGTTTGTAATTTTACATAGTTTTAAACATAATTCAAAATTACAGGAAAATACTGTAAACAATTTAGTTATTTTCCGTAAAATTAGGATTTTTTTTACAGTGTTGTAATTAAATGCATATAGTTGGAGATTTTGTCTGTATTGTGTGAATACCAAATATAGTATTTTTAATACAATAATGCAGTGTTTTCTTTGTCATTTTTGACAAATACATCGACAAAGTACCATAACCATATGCCACAGCTTTAAAAATGCATCAGTATGAAATGCATGTATGTTTACATACATATATTAAATATGTGGAAAACAAATATGTATGTCATAATGTCACATATTATACTTAATGTTGTCCATATTTGCGAGAAACCAATACTATACTGTAATATATGCAGATATATGGTATCATATATGGATGAACTAAAATATTTTCTTAACATGTTTGCACACATAAATGTTCATATATGTTGCAGGCATATATTGTGTTCTCAGATAAGTCAAATATATGTATAGATATATGTCATGCTATTTGAAATATAAGTACATATATGGCCATATATTACCGAGGAGGCATGCCCATCTCCTCACTTCTCCAGATTATCCCCTGTGGGTATGTAGATCTAGGTGGTCTGGATCTGGCCTTACTACTTACACTTGTTAGTGCTGCAGGGGAATATAAACTTCTGCTCTCTTCTGGCTGTAACACCAAGTTTTTGGGGTGTGGGTAGTTTCTTGAGTGCATCACCTCTAGGTATGACTCCTTCATCGTTTTCTGTAAATGAAAAGATGGGCTTTCCATCCACAGACTTCAACTTGCAACTTTGGCACAACTTAACCCAGACCCTTTGGCCCAAATCACCCCAGACCCACAAGTTTGAAAAACTAGCATGATCCAGTAGCTAAGAGCTAACTTCATGTTAACTGTATAGACTCATTGTGTAGCCTGCTAAAGCACTAAAACGTGTGAAATGTTTTCAAACTTGTCTATAATTGTTCAGACACTACAATCAAAAAACCTTAATCATAGAAATTTTACTTTGAAAGGAAAAAAAACAGTTTTTTGAGCTAAAATGTGCTAACCTCTCATTCCATGTGTCTCTCTTCTTTAGAGGATGAGTAAAATGGATGGCTTTTCAAAATTCAAATTTCTTTTATGGTTTTCCAGAAACAATGGGTGGAACTACTTCCCCCCTGGCACAAATCACCCCACTCTCCCCTACATGCTCCATATGATTGGGAATTTCACTTAAGATTGCATATCTTATATATTCCGATCAGGCATAACTTTACAAGTGAAGTGAATAATACTGATTATCTCTTCATCACGGCACATATTAGTGCGTGGGATATATTAGGCTGCAACTGAACATTTTGTCCTCAAAGTTGATGGGCAAGCAGGAAAAATGGGCAAGCGTAAGGATTTGAGTGAGTTTGACAAAGGCCAAATTGTGATGGCTGGGTCAGAGCTTCTCCAAAAGTAGTTGAAATCAGATTTTTTTGGAATCCTAAAATGAATTTATATTCAACTTGTCAACCTCTCCATATTCAGACTTGCAGTCTCTTCATTTTTAATGATATTTATGAATGTTTCTATCGCATTAACCACAAAATAAGGCACTTGGCAATTAAGTGAGAAATACCTTTTTCAGAACACAGCGTAAGCGGAACACTTGTGCTGTTGCTCTCTGTTCGAATCAAAGGCCCTGTTTACACCTGGTATTAAAATGTGTTTTGGTCGATCAGATCACAAGTGGACAATGCTCAATACAGGTGTAAACAGGATCTAAAACGTTTTGAGCTTGTCCATTTTCAAACACTTCCAGAGGTACTCGAAAACGTATTAGACCGGATTGCTTTCGTGGTGTAAATGCTCATGTGGTCGAATATGTTTGAAAAAGACCGGCTATCTCTCTTAAAAATAAAGGTGCCACAAAGAACCAAAACGGGTGATTCACAGTGATGCCATAGAAGAACATTATTTGGTTACCTGAAGAATCGTTTTGTGAAAGGTTCTTTAAAGAAGCTTTATTTTTAAGAGTGTACTCTCCTTGTAACCGGTCCTACACGACCAGCTCCAAGTGGGATTCGAACTGGGGTCTCCAGCGCAGGAGGCTGGCGCGCTAACAAGGACACTAAAGACCTAAAGGACACTAACAAGGACACTAAAGACACTAAAGTCATTTGCTAGCGTGCCTCTTGGGGGCACAGTTCTTATTGGCCTACGTCTGTTACACTTCCCCCCCTAAACCTTACTCCCATCCGGGTCACGGCAACAAATGTAACCAATGTAGGTCCTACTCAACCTGCTTCGAGCAGGATTCGAACTGGGGTCTCCTGCGCAGGAGGTGCACACGCTAACAAGGACGCTAAAGACCGCAGCCTCTAGTGCACCTCTTGAGGTCAGGGGAGTGAGGTTTACACACACAGCTCTTACTGGCCTATGTTATATCCGCCTTCTGACCTAATACATAAACATTAAAGCGAACTAACAAGATGGGACCATCAACATTTCTGATTTCTAACACACACTTAAAGCTTTCGGCGTGATCTTGCGGCGATCAGAGCAGAAGCTGTTGCTCTCCATGTGTTTTTCCATCGTCTCTGGTCACATTCATGAGGAAATTGCACAAGCTTACTTTTTCCATTAAAAAAAAACTTTTACCCACCCATAGACCTTCCCCTCGAAGAAATCAGGACAGAAGTGGTGGAAAGTGTACAAAAGAGATTATCAGCAAATACAGTATTTAAAAGTACAAACCTGCTGGATTTTTTTACTCCCTCATAACCGCTGATAATAATGCTGTATGCTATATACATATAACTGTATATTTAATGATTACATATTATAGAAAATATTTAGTATTGAACCATGAACAATATTTTAAGTATTTTGCACAACCCTGTTGATCATGTTGTAGCACACTATGTGACACTCACTATACACTGACTAGTGAACCTTTGGAGTTCGTGAAATTAAAAACTGTAGCAAGACTTCTAGGGTCAAGCAGTCACCATAACACTTCCCTAGCATTCTCTACAACTCACTAATTGACCCTACATAGTGTCCGTGATTTCATCATGCGGCTAACGCTAGCCCATAATGCACTGCCTCTAGTCTGTATTGGTGACTTGAGATAAGAGAGGGGCAGCCGCAAGAATCTTCTGTACTGTTATGGCATAGACGCCATGTCTGGGGTCACACAGGCTAATTGGTTTATGCACAATGGGAACAGATCATTAACCATGTCACCCTCGAGAGAACAGTTCTCAAAGCTCCCATTAATGGGAATTTTTTCTACTATGAAGACAGCTTTAAGTAGACAGTGGGGCTTTTTAAGCTACTGTTTAATACCCATTTTCTATCTATCAAGGGCACTGTAACACCTGAATATGATCCCCTTTCTACCAATAATGCTCAATGTCATTTTGAAAGCAATTTCGCTATTTAAAATGTGCAATTTAATTATGTACTTGGCACACTGATTAGGGTGTGTATAAGTAGTTCTCTAATTTCAGTGTTTTGAAGGTTATTGTGAACTGCTACTTCAGGTCTTCTGCATCTATCTATCTATCTATCTATCTATCTATCTATCTATCTATCTATCTATCTATCTATCTATCTATCTATCTATCTATCTATCTATCTATCTATCTATCTATCTATCTATCTATCTATCTATCTATCTATCTATCTATCTATCTATCTATCTATCTATCTATCTATCTATCTATCTGTCTATCTATCTATCTATCTATCTATCTAGCTATTGTTCTTTCAATCTGTCTATCATTATTTTGATATATCTATCTATCTATCTATCTATCTATCTATCTATCTATCTATCTATCTATCTATCTATCTATCTATCTATCTATCTATCTATCTATCTATCTATCTATCTATCTATCTATCTATCTATCTATCTATCTATCTATTGTTCTTTCAATCTGTCTATCATTATTTTGATATATCTATCTATCTATCTATCTATCTATCTATCTATCTATCTATCTATCTATCTATCTATCTATCTATCTATCTATCTATCTATCTATCTATCTATCTATCTATCTATCTATCTATCTATCTATCTATCTATCTATCTATCTAGCTATTGTTCTTTCAATCTGTCTATCATTATTTTGATCTATCTATCTATCTATCTATCTATCTATCTATCTATCTATCTATCTATCTATCTATCTATCTATCTATCTATCTATCTATCTATCTATCTATCTATCTATCTATCTATCTATCTATCTATCTATCTATCTATCTATCTATCTATCTATCTATCTATCTATCTATCTATCTATCTATCTATCATCTGTCTGTTGGTATCTAATATCTTTTTTTTCTGTCTGCCTATTTCTCTCTCTATATCAAACTATCTATCTTTTTAAACCGTTCTTAAACTTTCAGGCTTTGTCACCCCATTTAAAGTTTGTCAAACTTTCCTTTTCTAGTTTATTATAAGCGCATTTATTCTAGAACATATTTCATAATTTAATTAATGGCTTGAAATTAAACTGCAGTAAATTAAAGAACCATAAATGATAATTTGGTTAAATAGCAGTTCAGTCGGAGGTCAAAGCAGATGCTGATAATTGAATGTGTTGTTTAGATGTATATTTATGATGCAGAGTTAAAGTGACAGTACGTGAAGTAGTTAATTAAGACGGAAAGAGATCAAAAAGGCAGACTGCTATATTAGTCTTCTTCTCTTCCTCATCATCATTTAAGTAGGAAGCAGGTTATCAGTGCTGTAGCTCTTCGTTTAGGAAGTATGGGGCAAGATAAATTCCACATCATTGCAATCTAATGATGGTGCGTCTAATGCCGAAGTATCCATCGTAGGAATTTATTAGAGTGAGGCTTCATTAGAGGCGGAGGGTCAAAGTTTGTGCGATTATCCAAAGAACTTCTACAGGATGTAATCTTGTTAACTCACCTAGTGTATTAAAAATAAGACACACAGTAGTGAGTCTGTTGCTGATCCTGAGTTGATAATGACTTGCTGGCTATTTATTCTTAAAAGTAGAGGATAGACTGTATAGTCGTAGACATTTATTTTAAAAATCTTAGCTCTAAATCTGTCACCGTGAAGTGAGCATTTCATTAGTTTCATTCACACAATCCTTGCCTGCAGCTCCTCTACAAAGGGCAGACGATTTTCAGACAAAACACCTAAGGCATTTTGTCAATGTTTTGGCACCTGTATCATGCAGCTCAATTACTTAGCAGCCTCATCCGTGCATGGGATTGGAATGTGTTCCATGGCAGATTCCCATTTTGCTCCTCATCACGGTGTAATTAGAGGGAGATGGTGGAGATTGAATTTGCGAGGCGCTCCGCGTGGCACCATCTACAGATCCCTCGCTGGGGGGAACAGTATCTGGTAATTGAGAGGTGAGCTGGGAAAGAAGTGGAGGTTGATGGAACAGCTGTATAAGACTGTTAAGACTCACTTAATGTAGATGGCTGACAGCGTTGAGGAAGGCAGGGGCTGGAAACAGCAGCTTGCTGCAACAGCATTCTTCAATTAGAGGTGCTTTGGCTCCTGTGGCTTCTCCCTGTGGATGTGTCCCCTTTTGATATTTCCCCTTTGAATACTGACATTGGCTGCAAAGATCTCAGCTTATAACAGCTCAGTAAATAGCTTTGAACACCAAAACCCCAGTCAGCCACACTCACAACACTGGGAATACGAGGGAACTGTGTAAAATATGATGAACTGAATTATCGATAGAATGTTTTTAGAATGAGTACAAGGAGGATAATAACATTTGGTCATTAATTGATTGGATTTTATTGACTGATAATTTAACATTTTGACTGCAAATACTGTAGCAAATCATATCTGCAAATGGACATATGAGCAAATTAAATTAAGTACTTTGTGTCTTTTGTTCCATCCCTAATAGCTTTGAGTCCAACATTTAAAATTGACTATACATTAACCATTTATAAAGAGCAGTATTTCTCTATTTAGAATATCGTGGAAGTCTGAAAAGTAGGCATCATTAGATACATTTATTTTCTTTCTGACATTGCATAGTTACAGTGTATTCAGTTACAAACCTCAAATCTTCCACAGGGTCAGTGATTTTAAATGGCAATCAAGCAGTTCTAGTATAAGAGAGATGCTTCAGTATTCAATCTTTATGAACAATAATTATACGTTATATTCTTACTAACAAATAGCAATTTCTCAGCAATTTCTACCTAATAACATATTTGAAAAATATATTTAGATAAAATTAAGATTTTTTTCAGGTCTAGAAATCACACTTTTAAAATTATCTCATAAATCGAAGCAGTCTATGATAGTGGGAACTCTGTTTCTTTTTCTTTTCTTTTTAAGTTGTTGAGAGAATGAATTAAAATAAGAATATGATGTCTGTTTACAATACATCTTGATTAGTAGCTGTTTCAGGTTGTTTAAAAAACAAAGCTTTAATCTTGTGGGCCCCTTGGAAGTGTGCTAAGGCTCCCTAGTTGAGAACCACTGTTATTGCTAATATGCATAGTAAAAGGGCGGTCTTTATCTCTAATATCATATGCCTCTCACTAGCAATAGCAAGTAGTTCTGCCATCTAGTTAATGAAACTATAGGATACATTTGACCTTAATAAATTGACTAATATAATGACAAAATAAGTACTATACAGTACATCCAAGTATTCACAGTGCTTTTTTTCATATTTTTGAAAGATTATTCCAAGATTGATTAAATTCATTATTTTCCTCAAAATTCTACAAACAATACCCCATAATGACAATGTGAAAGAAGTTTGTTTGAAATCTTTGCAAATTTATTACAAATAAAAAACAAAAAAAATCACATGTCAATAAGAATTCACAGCCTTTGTTATGACACTCAAAATTGAGCTCAGGTGCATCCTGTTCCCACTGATCATCCTTGAGATGTTTCTACTGGAGTCCACCTGTGGTAAATTCAGTTGATTGGACATGATTTGGAAAGGCACAGACCGGTATATATAAACCTGTAAGTCCAAGGAATTGGCTGTAAACCTCTGAGACAGGATTGTATCGAGGCACAGATCTGGGGAAGGGTACATATCATAGACTGTAAAAAAAATATGTCTGTGGGGTCACCCGTAGGATTCTGAAGAGCAGTTTTGAAGCGTAAAATTAGGGTCGAGCTGGCCGTTGCCATCTTGGCAGCACGTCATCGCGCGTCACTCCCGGATAACAGAAAGTGGGCAAAGAGGCGGGACGAGGGTGGAGCTGAGGTGACGTGATGACTAACAGACAGCAGACCACCTATCACTCATAGTGGCCACGCCCTTAATCATGCAGAACTTTAAGACTTTATATAATGTAAACGAATGAGTTATAAAATAATTCACCCCCCTCACAGTTGTCACAAAGGGCAAAATTAGATATGTAAACTTGTTTTTTTCCAGATGAATTGCAGTTTAAGTCACTTCCGTATTGGCTTCAAGAGAAACTGGGGGAGGTTGCCGCTTGGTACATACACATTTCTGCAGCATTGAAGGTCCCAATGAGCACAGTGGCCTCCATCATCCGTAACTGGAAGAAGTTTGGAAGAAGCAACATGACATCATGACTTTGCGTAAACATACACGCCACTTTCTAAAGCCAAATGGCGTGTTATCTGTACGCATTTTGAGCTATCCGCGTGTATGTCTACGGCGTGTGATTCCGCGTGTATGCCGAAACGAACCATCATCTCCACGTGTATGTCTACGCTGTGTGATTCCGCGTGTATGTTTACGCCGTGTGATTCCATGTGTATGTCTACGCCATGTGATTCCGTGTGTATGTCTACGCCGTGTGATTCCGCGTGAATGTAAATGGATTTATAAACATACTAAATTATGTTTTTTTGAAAATGTAAAAATGCAGAATGTTTCTTGTGATGGGTAGGGGCAGGGTAGGGGGATAGAATGAAACGGCATTGATAAACACGCTAAAAAGCGCTTTATGTGTCTTGATGGCATGCCAAAATTGCATACGAATTGCCGTGTCATACATACGCCATTTCATGAGATCAGTCTGGAAGAAGTCTGCTTCCTAGAGCAGGCTGCCTGGCCAAACTCAGCGATCGGGGGAGAAGGGCCTTAGTCAGGGAGGTGACCAAGAACCCAATGGTCACTCTGACAGAGCTCCAGCGTTTCTCTGTGGAGAGTGGAGAACCTTCCAGAAGAACATCCATCTCTGCAGCACTCCACCAATCAGGCATGTATGGTAGAATGGTCAGACAGAAGCCATTTTTCAGTAAAAGGCACATGACAGCCTCTTGGCTGGCTGAAGACCGAGCGGCAGTGTGTCTGGGAACCGGACCAAGATTTTTTTTTTTCGTCTCCACTCTCTCGTCTCTGTCGCTCCTTGTGCTTCCTTCTCCTTTTCTCTCGTCTCGTCTGTCCTTACCCCCAGGTTCTGCGGCCACCGAGACTGGCCCAGGGGGGAGTGGAGCACAGTCTCGTGGGTACCTGCGATGGGGGTATGTGACAAGCATGGCGAGGGAGAGCCGTGAGCGGCGCGAGGCTGGTGCGTGATTGAAAATGAGCACCAGCTGCGTGTCACACCGGTCTCGAATCCTCTCACGTAAGAGCTCGGAAGCATAAAAGGAGGAATGACAACAGTGTAGGACGAAAGAGGACTAGGCCTGGATTTTACGTTGTGTTTTGTTTATGTTTTTATAATGTGTGTGCGGCCGTTGTCCATGAGGATGGATTCCGTCCATCATTTTGTGTTTATTTTGGATTAACGCTTGTTAACGTTCGCCGGTTCCTGCCTCCTTCTTCCCATATCAACATACTTGATTACAGGGGTATTGTTTGTAGAATTTTGAGGAAAATAATTAATTTAATCCATTTTGGAATAAGTCTGTAACATAACAAAATCTGGCAAAAATGAAGCACTGTGAATACTTTCAGGATGCACTGTAGGCTCCATGTTCTGTGATAATGATCTTCAGAAGGATCACAACTGGAGATTTGGAGTTCTAAATTAATTACTGTCAATGTTTTTAGTGAGCCGACATTTAATTAAAGAAAAGCCAAGGATTCCTACAGTAGTTCATTTCAGTTATGCACTTTGCATTCACAAGACTCTGTGCAGTACAACACCGGCTGACATTTTCAACATGAATATGGAAGAGAAAACATGCTGTATCTCTCGCTGTCTTTCCCCCTCTCTCTCTCTCTCTGCATCTGTGCAATTTCATTGGGTTTATCGGTGTAATGCCAGCACTCACTATCCTGGTGTTTTAAACTGATTTCTCGCTACTGTACAGTTTTTTTGGTTGCACATCGAACCTTGTTATCAGATAACAGAAAACAGAAACTCGGCTGCTCAGACTAGATGATTCATTCTGCAGGTGTGTTTTGAAATAATGCGATTAGAAAACAAACTCTCAAGACGCCAAGCTACCACCAGAGGGCATCCCATCATCACTGTCATGAGCTTCATCAACGTCAGACGAATTTCAGGCTTCAGAGGCATTGCAAACGCTGGATGCACAGGTAGGCCTACAGCTTTGGAGGGAAAAAAAATGTTGCCTTACTTAACAATTAGGTCATTTCTATGCAATTATTATACTGTGTTATACACAAATTTGGAGTCGACATATTTGATACAAACTAATTGATACATTTACATAAATAGATTTCATACATTATAGCATATTATAATACAATATTTCCCGCTGTTGTCACTTGTCATCATCGTTGCTACGACACGTGACTCTCAATGACTGAAACGACCAATTAAAAGGGCATTCTCTCTAATGATGTTCCAACATGTTAAAAACGCTTCGCTGATCATAGACAAACGGGGAGAAATTAGTTGGCCTATCTACCGCACACTGCAAAAAATGACTGATTTTAACGGTAAAAAACTGAAAATGTCTGTCATGGATTTGCACTCAATTGATTCGCAAAAATACGGAACAAAGTGCGTTCCGTATCAGTTCAATACGGAACAAGACTTTTATGTGTCAAATACGGGACGATTCCGTATTATACGGAACGGTTGGCAGGGTTGCCAGGTTTTCACAACAAAACCCGCCCAATTGCTACTCAAAACTAGCCCAAAACAAGCCCAATCTCGTTTCAGGGGGGCATATCCAGTAAATGTCGCATTTGGGGGGTTAAATATGTGTTTTTTTGGCATGGTTGCCTACTAAAATTGGCATTCCCGCGGCTAAATATCATATAATTGGGGTCGCTTTAACCCGCGGACATGAAAAACAGCCCGCGGCAATAGTGTTGAAGTAGCCCAATTCCGCGGGAAAACCGCGGACTTGGCAACACTGACGGTTGGCAACCCTACTTCCTATCTTGAAATGTGTCCTCCGAAGGCAGCATTTTCCAGGTTTCGGACGCAGCCCATATATGTCACTAGATGGTGAAGTAACTTTGTGAAGAAACACCTTGCGCACACGCGCATGACGTCACCGTTTTCACAAATGTACGTTTTTGTCGCTATATAGACGGTTAAAGGCATAGTTTTCAAAACCTTGCATTTTGAAACCTGTTTTCGGGACCTTGTGTAGGCTAAATGAACGGCCAAACTGCATACAAAGTTTTCCATGTTCAGTTGAAAATAGTGTCGTGTAAACATACCCTTAGTTATAGGGTTAGTAGAATAAGTTGATAACTTTGCAAGTACCAGACAGCAACATAGTGTTGTGTCTGGTACATGTGGATTCCACGTTAACCAGATGCGGGCCGGATCTGGGCAGCACTATGTTGCTGTCAAACCATGCTGTCAAACCATCAACCATCCCCGTTAGCAGATATTAAGCAGACAGTAGGCTACTCTAATACCCTAATGACTTGTTGTAGTTTGACATGTAGTTGCAAAGTTACTTAGTAAGTAGAATGTCTAAAGTGGACTATCAAAATAAAGTGTGACCCTCTGAACTCCTATGATTTATATCAAAGTACCACAGTATGACCATCTGATTACATCACTACCAGGTGTGACTATATTGATCATTTATATGTTGAAGGGATGTGATTTTATTTTGTTTTATTTTTTTTGTACATGCCATGGTAAAACTATTCTATTCAAATTATTCTTTAAAATACTTTAAAGTACCATATCATTATCATGACACATTCTTTTGATTATGGTAGTACATATAGTGTATAAATGTTGTGTATGTGAGAGATCCGGCAGTAGATCTGAGTCACTTCTGTTGATGGTGTTTTGGTGTGTTCAGATCAGTCAGTTGTTATTTTGAGACCTAGTGGATGTACTGTATAGTTGGAAGTTGGAACAGGAGATTTTTCAGTGGTCACCGATTGCCTGTTTTTGCTGTTCCTCAGCGCTGTCGTACCCTCTTGGGCTCATGCTCGGTTTCCTCTGACTTCCTGGAAAAACATAAAGGTCAGAATAGCTGAAGTCCTGAGTGATTATGTGAGTGAAAAGCTTTGTGTTTTATTTATGGGTGATTTTTCATCTACATGCACTTTGGTTGGTATTTATTAAAACTAACAGCTTTGAATTTTTTATATTAAGGGCACATTTAAATGGTCTTTCCACTGTTTAAACTGTCTTCCATGCGTTATTTTATTTATTTTTATTCATTTTACCATTTTATTTTACTATTTTGTTTAACAGTATTTTCTAAACATTCACTGGACCTGTAGCTAAAGAAGCACCCATTACATTTTTTTCTTTCTTTTTTTTTCTTGATCAGTCTGTTTAAGTTGAAGGAAGGCACCTACTCTAACCCCTGAACCGCTTAAGTTCCTTTTGCATGACATTTCTACCAGTTGTGGTTATTTGCCTTCACTGCCATTTCCATTAACCTCAAGCAAAAGCATCTTGAAAAGACAACATGAGAACATCATCAGCTATGATACATGAAGGACACTTTTATTAAACATCTAACTGTCCTAATCTATTGATAGAAAGGAAAGTGTAAGGGTTGGGCTCTGAACTGGAGAAGGTGCTACTCAGCTTTTGCTAAATGGTTTTGACAATAATTGGCTTGAGCAAGTTGAAAGTAAATGGGAAAGCATTCTTGTCTTTGACATTTTCAAAAGGTCTGCAACAAAACAATTTTGGCCACGGCGATTTTGGCCCAAAATAAAAATTCTATCATTTACTCACCTTCATGTCCTTCCAAACCTTTATGGTTTTATTTATTTTTCGTGGAACAACAAATGAGAAGTTTAACAGAATGTCTGAGCTGCTCTCACAATGAAAGTGAATGGAGACCACAGCTGTCAAGCTCCAAAAGGACACAAAGCAGGATACTTTTTTCATAAAAGTAGTCTATACAACTCGTGCACAATGTCCCAAGTTCCCTGATTCCATATGATGCCTTTTGTGCAATTAATTTGATATTTTTCTAAAAATATAGCTTGACAGCCAATGGTAGCCATTCACTTTCATTGTATGTAGAAGAGAAGCTGCTTTTGTTACACTGCAGAAAAAGTGACACATGGGTGAGCAAATTATATTTAAAAAATGGGGTTGAACTATTATTTCAGGATTAGGCATGATAAATTTTTAATAACTTGTAATTTCTGTATCTCTTTAAATGCCAGACACAGACAGTGGGAGAAAGAAAAACATGGCAAACAATCTAAAACTGACAAGAAAGGTCAGAGGTTAACGGGTGCTTGTGTTGTTGAAAATACTGCAACAATTTAGTTGTGCAAAAGGTCACAGCCATATACACACAGAGACTTTTTCTCATCCTAATAAGCGTGAAAGTGCAGCAGGCCTGTACAGCACAATAATTAATGTTGCTAACTAAGCAACAACAGTAATTGTTGAGGAAACCGTGCACATTGTATCCACACCTCACTGTAATTTTGCCAAGAAAGACATATTTTGTTGATCCTGGAATAACATTCCTGTCCGAAAATTGACCTAACCCTACCTATAAATTATCCCTAAAATCAGAAGGAAATGATAGGTGAATAACACTGATTTAAGCATCTGACCCTGGTTTTAAACCTAAACATAAACTGTAAATGTATCCCTCAGATCTGATTGTTGTTTGGAATGTTGTTCCAGGATCAACAAAGATGTTGATCCAGGAACATGTTGTACTTGGTGCAATCATGTTCACCGTATGCACTCATCCACTAGTCCTTTCTTTCCTATTGTGACTGTCGATTTTGATATCGTGGTGAATTTAAAGCAGTGTTAAATCATTGTGAAATACAATTAAATTCTATTTTAATAATGTGTTTGAGTACAAAGCAAGGTCGATTCAATTTTAAGATTTTTTTTTTTAAATATATTTTATATATATATATATATATATATATACTGTCAGTGGGGTTAAAAAGTCGAATGCCACTAATGGCAATTATTCCTTTTTGCCATATTTTCAAAAATACAATACATGAAAAATTTCATTAATTTCACAATGTATTAGTACTTATACATTCCCCTTTTGCTGTGATGATGACAGGTTAATTTTCAGGTGTGTGTATATGTATATGAAATTATATGTATATGTATATGTGTATGTATGTATGTATGTATGTGTGTGTGTTTATACAAATGTTTATAAATAACAAACATTTTATGTGTGTGTGTGTGTGTTTTTTTTTTTTTTAAATGCCAAAGGTTTTGTGTGATGGGTAGGTTTAGGTTTGTACTATGGAGAGAGTGTGTGTATAAATAACATATGTATGTATGTATACACACATACACGTATAAACTATGTATATACAGTAAGGAAAATAAGTATTTGAAAACCCTGCTATTTTGCAAGTTCTCCCACTTGGAAATCGTGGAGGGTCTGAAATTGTCATCGTAGGTGCATGTACACTGTGAGAGACATAATATAAAAAGAAAAAAACAGAAATCACAATGTATGATTTTTTAACTATTTATTTGTATGATACAGCTGCAAATAAGTATTTGAACACCTGAGAAAATCAATGTTAATATTTGGTACAGTAGCCTTTGTTTGCAATTACAGAGGTCAAACGTTTCCTGTAGTTTTTCACCAGGTTTGCACACACTGCAGGAGGGATTTTGGCCCACTCCTTCACACAGATCTTCTCTAGATCAGTCAGGTTTCTGGCCTGTCGCTGAGAAACACAGAGTTTGAGCTCCCTCCAAAGATTCTCTATTGGGTTTAGGTCTGGAGACTGGCTAGGCCTTGGTTATCCTGGCTGTGTGCTTTGGGTCATTGTCATATTGGAAGACCCAGCCTCGACCCATCTTCAATGCGCTAACTGAGGGAAGGAGGTTATTCCCCAAAATCTCGCAATACATGGCCCCGGTCATCCTCTCCTTAATACAGTGCAATTGCCCTGTCCCATGTGCAGAAAAACACCCCCAAAGCATGATGCTACCACCTATGCTTCACAGTAGGGATGGTGTTCTTGGGATGGTACTCATCATTCTTCTTCCTTCAAACACGTTTAGTGGAATTATGATCAAAAAGTTCTATTTTGGTCTCATCTGACCACATGACTTTCTCCCATGACTCCTCTGGATCATCCAAATGGTCATTGGCAAACTTAAGACAGGCCTTGACATGTGCTGGTTTAAGCAGGGGAACCTTCTGTGCCATGCATGATTTCAAACCATGACGTCTTAGTGTATTACCAAAAGTAACCTTGGAAACGGTGGTCCCAGCTCTTTTCAGGTCATTGACCAGCTCCTCCCGTGTAGTTCTGGGCTGATTTCTCACCTTTCTTAGGATCATTGAGACCCCACGAGGTGAGATCTTTCATGGAGCCCCAGTCCGAAGGAGATTGACAGTCATGTTTAGCTTCTTCCATTTTCTAATGATTGCTCCAACAGTGGACCTTTTTTCACCAAGCTGCTTGGCAATTTCCCCATAGCCCTTTCCAGCCTTGTGGAGGTGTACAATTTTGTCTCTAGTGTCTTTGGACAGCTCTTTGGTCTTGGTCATGTTAGTAGTTGGATTCTTACTGATTGTATGGGGTGGACAGGTGTCTTTATGCAGCTAACAACCTCAAACAGGTGCATCTAATTTATGATAATGAATGGAGTGGAGGTGGACATTTTAAAGGCAGACTAACAGGTCTTTGAGGGTCAGAATTCTAGATGATAGACAGGTGTTCAAATGCTTATTTGCAGCTGTATCATACAAATAAATAGTTAAAAAATCATATATTGTGATTTCTGGATTTTTTTTTTTTTTTTGATTATGTCTCTCACAGTGGACATGCACCTACGATGACAATTTCAGACCCCTCCATGATTTCCAATTGGGAGAACTGGCAAAATAGCAGGGTGTTCAAAGACTTATTTTCCTCACTGTATATATCATTACTGATACAGCAGTGATTTTAAAGATGCCAGTAATAGTTATTTTTGTTTTCAAAGGCCAGTTACTGTAGTTTTGTTATGACTTCAGTCATTTGCCTAATTGCCTTTTTTTTCCCAAGGATGAGTCAAGAGTCTATTTATGAGTGGAAGTGGTTTGTCAAGATAAGGGTACAGTGAAGTGTGTATTTGATAGTCATATCTCACCTGGCTGATGGCAATGACACCCACACAGTACTGGAAGTTTACAGGTGCTATCACACTACAAACCCCAGGAGAGTTTCTCCACAGCCCACCTTACATTCCCTTGTATGGGCTTAACACATGTTCTCGAATGGGAGTGGGGTGAGATGATAGATCTGCCATGGGGGCTGAGAATGAACGTTGTGGTCTGGGGTGTTCAAGGTGAGAACACATGCAGAGACAAGGAGCACAGCGTCACTTTCAAGAATGTGAATTCGTCATAGATCTTGAAAGATCGGCTTTTGCACTGCTATAGTCTAGTAATTTGTTCTTGAGAACTGATATTGATATGAGCCTGTTTGCTCTGCTGTTTTGACCTCAGACAAACTTTCATCAAGTGTATGAAATGTGCTTCAAAGCCAGCATAGCTCTGCAGGGTTAACAAAGGTACCGCATGCAGCACTTACTCACGCGGTGTTGTTGTACTCACAGATGTCAACACTTTGGATGAGTTGTTAATGTAACTCTCACAGTAGTTTCACTGAAAATTGAAAGTAACACATTTAAGGTTCATAACAGTGATCATTAGCGATAGTGACGCTAACAAATGCTTTATTGCTCTGAGGTTGCTCTTTGGTGGCTTAGGGCACTCAGTTATGGTTCATCCAACTGTCAACTTGATGTTTCTCATAGAATTCAAGACATTTTTGATGTACGATAAAATATGTAATGAATGTTGGTAGCATTTTGTCTTGATTTGGAATATTGAATTTGCAGACTTTGGCTTCTTGGCAAATCTGAGCACAGCTTGAGACGTTATTGAGATCTCTTCTGAAACTCTAAACAGATTATGTGAGATTACCTCTTTTATATCCACTTTCAAGGTCCAGAAAGGTAGAAAAGACATTGTTAAAATAGTCCATTTGCCTTCAACCTTATTGATATGAAGCGTCGAGAATAATTTTGTGCAAAAAAAAGAAAAATAGTTGTTTATTCAACAATTTCTTCTCTTCCGTGTCAATCTCTGACGCTGTTCACGTTGTAAACACAGTGCAGCGCTTCCGGGTTCTACATCAGAACGCAGACTCAGTATTGGCCGGCTCCTGTTGAATAAAGATGAACAAAGGTCTTACGGGTCTGGAACGACATGAGGGTGAGTAATTAAAGACAGAATTTTCATTTTTGGGTGAACTAATAAGATCTCTTCTGAAACTCTACCAAGATTATCTGAGATTACTAGGGTCTTTTTGTTAGGGGAAAATACTGCTATTGCTCTCCATTTAATCTCGTAGCCATCTACAAGTAACCGTTGAGAAATTTTACTTGAAGACTTTAAAAACATGTGTCATTGATTTGATCCATTTGATCCCAATGATCCATTTTCAACATTGAAGGTATTTAGACCCCTTTGTAAATGCCCATCACAGTAATTTCAATCTGATGAACAGAATGTAGCTTTTGTTTTTAACTTTCCAAATTTTGTATATCTGCAAACAAGCAACAGAGATAAGAACTTCTGAGAATTTCAATACGTGAAACATATGTCAAATTACAGTTAAAAACCAAAGAAGCTTTTCACTTCTTGCTTTTAGTGATAGTGTAACCTTTATCCTCTGTACCATGAATGGATAGAACAGCATCTTGATCTGTGGCTAACTGGAGGAGGATTGTGACTCAATACTAAACTAGCAGTCTGACCAAACCAAGCAATGAGCCAAACGGCTGAGTGCATGGAGGCCGATTTCCTTTAAAACAAAGAAACCCACCTCTATTACAGCTTTTCTCAATCGATTTGGTACATTTCTCCAAACTCAGGTAACAGCTCTCAAAACAGTTAACACAGTGATCAGTACACTTTGTAATTGTCCTAAACAGATAGTAAATTCTCCTTCATTTCATACAAATCACAAATCAAAAGCATAATTTTCTCAAAACACTGTGCACAAAAATCCCAAATTTTATCACAGCAGTTCATACAGCCAACCAAATCTTTAATATATCAGGAAAAACATTTGTAAAAAAAATTTTCTTTGTACCATTTTCAAAACGCAACAAACAAAACTCTGTGAATTATGAAATAGTCACTTGCACACCTTGTCTTCAATTAACTCCAAATTGTTATCTGATGAGTTAGTAATCCAATAAGTCTCTCCACAATTGACCGTGTTCTAAGAAGAAATGCTATCCGAATAAAACAAGTATACAAAGTGCCCTTTGAGAGGAACTCCGTTAGAGTGAAGGAGTTGCGATTCCAATTTGTTCAAGTATGTGCATCCCAATTACTGCAATTTTACTGTCAACTCAAAGATATATTTTTCCTGAATTTTAAGTATGTGTCCATAAACTATTCTGGGTTGTCCATGCTACTATATGTGAAAAGATTTAGGCATATCTATGTATACTGCTGCTTCAAAGTGTGAACTAAAACTTCAGCAACAATTTCACAGTAGTATTGACTGCAATCAATGCCATTACTGTAAAACACAAATTTACTATATTTTACTTTGTGTTCTTTTTACTCCAGAGAATCTTGGAGTTGGATAGCAGTGCAACTCATTATGAGTACCTGTATATTGATGAAGCAGGCTTCAGTATTCAAAAAAAAAAAAAGAAGAGGGAGAAATGTGATTGGCCATTGTGCTACAGTCAATGGTCCTGGACAACGAGGAGGCAACATCACTCTCTGTGCAGCAATTTCTACAACTGGTGTTGTGGCACACAATGCTGCCTTGGGACCATACAACACAGCAAGGCTGTGACCTTAAACCTCCTCAATGAAATCCTCTTTCCGCAGGGTGATCAGGAGCAAATGGTGCGGAATTTTGTAGTTGTTTGGGACAATGTCCAATTCCACCATTCAGCACTAGTGCGAGAGTGGTTTGAGAATCACCCACAGTTCAGGATGGTGTTTCTTCCACCATATTCTCCTTTCCTGAATCCAATTGAGGAATTATCCTCCTCTTGGAGATGGAAAGTACATGATCGCAACCCTTACAACCAAGTAAGTCTTCTTCAAACGATGGAAGAGGCCTGTGGAGATATTGGGGCACAAGCATGTCAAGGATGGATACAGCATTCAAGGCGTTTTTTCCCATGATGCATGACTCGTGAAAATATTTTCTGTGATGTTGATGAAATTCTCTGGCCAGATGTAATTGAGAGGCATGATCAATAAAATAATTGATTAAATGAATGCAGTACATTTATCACTTTATTTTTTTTATTTACTTATATACGTATTTGCATTTTATTTATATATATATATATATATATATATATATATATATATATATATATATATATATATATATATATATATATATATATATATATATATATATATATATATAATATACTTATTGTTATACACCTCAACTCCTCATTAAAGAACTTAATGAAAAACATGTATTTTCATTTATTTCTTTGTATCTTCAGCTGAATTTGTTATAAAATCAACAGAGAACATACTTTTAGTTTTGATGTTAATATTGAATTTTAATAAATGCATTACTTGAATAAAATGCTGTTTCATTGTGCAGTGAATACTTAATGGTTTCGCCAGCATAAGAGTGTGTTTAGTTTGCTGTGTTAACTGTTTTGAGAGCTGTTACCTGAGTTTGGAGAAATCTACCAAATCGATTGAGAAAAACTGTAACACGATAGGATTTCTGTGAATAGTCCTACAATGAATGCGCAGAGCTTTCAGGGATTTCTGTAAACATTTAACCCCCTTTAGGGCTCCACTTTATATTAGGTGGCCTTAAGTACTATGTACTTACATCAAAAAATAGGTACAATGTACTTACTGTGTTCAAATTGTAATGCAAAACACCTTTGCTGATATTGGTGTGGTGGTATGGGTAAGTTTAAGGGTAGGGTTAGGTGTAAAGGAAGTGTCAACTGTGTAATTACAAATGTAACTACAGAAATTAATTACAGACATAATTACATGCAGGTATTTTTAAAATGTAAGTACAATGTAAAAACATGTATGTACACAATAAGTGCAATGTATCAAATTATTAATTCAAATGTTAGTACATAGTAGTTAAGGCCACCTAATATAAAGTGGGTCCTTTTTTTAGTGGCCACATTTTATGTTGGAAAGTCCATAGTGTAATATGTAAGTGTGTTTTTTTCCCCCACGACTAAGACAGTAAAAAAATTATGTGTTTGAAGTCTAAAGGCATGATGGAGTCAATTCGCAGAAATATAGACTGTGACCACTATGATTCATAATGTTTCACTTAGTTTCACAAATTAGCTGTAATATGTGCAATTTCAGTCCTTTCCCCATTTTCCTCAGCCCCTGAGAGACAAAGATTCACATATAAATGAAGAAGAAAAAGAAAAAAAAACGTAGACCAGGGTTTCGTTCAATTTAACTTCAATACTAAATTGTGATTTGCGATTCAATCAATGAACAAAGGTGGCAGGTGGCAAAGACTAGACTGAAAAAAAAAAAAATTTCATCCCATCAACCCATCCCATCATTTTCATCCCATCAACAACAGTTTCCTGAATTTCGTGTCACAGCTGGACCTGTATTTCATTACTGACTGAAATATCATAAAAAAATTGTGTGGCAAGTCTCTCCTTTGGGGTGTGAGACCTTTAGCCTCAATAAATGTACTGACATGGTGCAGAAAGCTTATAATGCTGTTAGTAGGATTAAAATATCATAGCCTCTGTACCACCATAGCTGTTCAGCACATTTAAGTAACTTAACATGCTCTCTTGAACTCACTTTGGGAGATTTTACAGAAAAAGGGAGCACTCACCTGGGAGTAATTCCTTCTTTTGCCATTGCCAGAATACCAAAAGGAAGAGTGTTGACCTTGAAAAAAGCTGTCCTTGTTTTAAAGATTGTGTCAGTTTGCTGCCTAATGAGCACATGTATTTCCCAATTACCCTGAAGGGAGATGATGTTGGAGATTATGGTGAGATGAGAACACTTTTTGATGTTTTTAATGTTCTGAACATTACCACACACTTAAAGAAATAGTTCAGCCAATAAATAAAAGTGGTCCATGTGGCCTGTGTGCTGAATTCCAAGTCTTCTGAAGCCATTGGATAGCTAGACTGAAAGTTAAGTAATTATTCATATATAGTCATAACTAGTACCTCAAGTGAGCTGTTAACCACTGTGATTGAGTTAATGAGTCAGTGAGTTGACTTACTCAGTGAACCAGATCTGTTTAGTGAACACAAATCGGGCATTGCTAATTGTTTGCACTCAGTTTCTCATACAAAACTGTTACATTATGAAGGAATTATTTTGTAGATGGACCAACTTTTAACGTTGTCACGTGCATTTAAAGATTTTATAGAGCTGTATTATACAATATTTTTCTAAGTTGATTTTTATAAAATATTTGTACTTATTGTCTGTTGAATTTTGAATCTGTATCTGTCATTAAACTAACCTGTGAAGCTGATATGTTTAAATACAACCAGCACTCGTGTTTTATATGGCTTCACAAGTTTGAGAATATAGTCAAATGTTAGAAGTAATACTGTGTCTGATAATTCATAGTTTCTACCCATTCATTGTAATTTCTGTAATCTGTGTAATGTAATTTAAAATTTTGTATGTCATGAAGAAAGTCATAGGCCTATGGGTTTTGAGCGTCATGAACGTAAATAATAGCCACTTTTCCAAAGTTTTTTCTAAGAATGGTTCCAGTTGTATTTCCACTTGAGACTAGTACGGCAAAGCATGTTTACAAACTGTTCTCGGCCCGGAATTCTGGAAGAATGTGTGTAGGTAATGATGTCGCAACTCAGGATTGGTCACTTGTCTGTTGCCTGGCTACAAGTTTTTCTGTAACTTGCTAAGTGAGCTAAACACAAATGAATAATAAGATCAGAAGAAATATCCAATCATCCTCCATAATGTGGTCGCTATTTACATCTCATGTTGTCTGTAAACTTTTGCATTACCAAGGCAAAGACTGACGCATTTGTATTACATTCCAAAGCGCTCCATTATTAGCCTGACAAGCCAGACCCACATCAAGATGTTGGGTCTGGAAACTCACCATTAGCAGGGTTCAATCCGAGGGGCAGAATAAACGGTTGTCTTTCAAATTCCCTCTACACGCAATTGGATAGCGCCATGAGCGCCACTACCAACCAGAGCAAAGAAGAAGGTGAAGTGGAGCTAACGTTAGTTGATAGATTAAACTTTTACCGTATCCGGTCGGCAAAACTCCGAACACATCTTCTTTTCTTAAGAATGACTCCAGTGCCTTTCTTTGTTCTTTCCTCAAAGAAAAGCTTAACTCCAAGTCTTCCAGAGTAGCAGCCAAAGCCGATCGGAAAGACCGCTTGTAGTAAGGTTTGTTCATACGGGAAGAAGGAGGCGGGAACCGGCGAACAATCAAAGTATTTAATCAAAAAATAAAGACAAAATAAATATGGCAGGGGCAGCCCCTCGCGGCCGACTGCCGCCTACACACAAACAAACACAAAATGAAAATAAAAAGCTGCAGCCCCTCACGGACGACTGCAGCGAACACATAACAAAACGTAAATAAAACATAACACAAAATCCAGGCCTGGTCCTCTCTCGTCCCTCACTGTCGTCGCTCCTCCTTTATACCCCCTCTCTCCTCCGCGAGAGCCGAGATCGCTGCGGCGCGCAGCTGGCGCTCATCCTCCGTGATGAGCGCCGCCTCGTCCCACCCTCACGGTCCCTCTGCCTCGCTGCTCGCCACACCGCTGTTCGCCAGCTTCTTTGTTTACGAGTAGCACGCAGAACCGGCGCAACTCTGCCGACATTATGTTAAGCCTGCCCACCAACTCTATACACGATGTGATTGGCCTGACCAGAGTTTGTTTTTTTCCAGCTCGCAGGTCTAACGAGAGTTGCTAGACTACATTTGCGGCAAATTAGATTTGCTGCCGCTAGGGTGCATCTAGATTTCTAGGCTACTCCATTATCAGTTCCACAGTGGAAAATAAAATTAGAGGGAAAGCGGGGCACAACCTGACGCACCGTCTCAGTTTGTGTAAATCCACTTGGGGTTCAAAGCATTTATTTTTTCCAACATTAATTGCACACATGTCTAGTAAAATTATGTGGTTTGGTTTCATTAATACAGTGTATATTTTTTTCTTTATTTACCCCGAAAGAATGGAAGTGAAATGTGACAATATGCCCCATAGGTGGGGTACATTGTAACATGTGGTGGGGCACAATGTAACATGACCAAATAACAGCTTAAAATGTTACCTGATATAATAAAAAAAATAAACAAGACAAACTAAAATATTTCTTCAACAAAATACAATTATTAACTAATTAATAATAAAATAATGCAATTTTTTAATCATTAAAAATATAAGCATTTTTGAGTTTGACTATAAACACATTGCTAAATACAGCTATACAGCATAGTTCAAACCATAATGATAATTAATAATTTCTGAACATTAACTCTCAGTCATTATTCACCCTTTTCTTATGGTTTCTCAAAAGAATTCATGAAAGTATAGAATATATTGGCATATTTCTAATAGGGGCTCATTGTAACGCAGTGTTACAACACACCCATCTGGGATTTAAACCGCGGCTTGTGTCTTCTGCTGGTTAGATCAGCATTAAAGAATGATCTCAACTGTTAAAAAACATATATAAGATTAAAATAATATTGGATTTGTCTTATTTTAAATAAACACAAAAAACAGAGATGAAAACTAAACTTAAGTAAGAAATTTACTTTTGCTATGGTTAAATACATTACTATTTTTTTCTCTAAATAATGTTGATACACTCTAAAAAAAAAAGGTTCTATATGGCACCAAAAATGGTTCTTCGTCGTAATCATAGGGGAACCATTTTTGGTGCTATATAGCACCATGTTCTGTATATGGTAGTGGTGCTATATAGCACCTTAGTTAGCGGTGCTATATAGCACCTTAGTCAAAGAACCGGTGAAGAACCTCTGAAGAACCGCTGAAGAACCACTGAAGCACCAAAATTGGTGCTATATAGCACTTAAAAAGGTTCCCCTATGATTACGAGCCAAGAACCATTTTTGGTGCCATATAGAACCTTTTTCTTTTAGAGTGTATGGCAACTAGTAAATACACTAAGTTTCGTCATTCTGGCATGTGTGGAAAGGGTTAAAACCTGCGTGTTACAACTAACCCTGCGTTAGGTTGTGCCCCACGCTCCCCTATATCCATGTCGGCTGGCCATGATCGGCACAAAATGGAATGGTTTGGCCCAACAGTGTAAAAGTGGCTAATGGCAGAATTTTCATTTTTGAGTGAACTATTCCTTTGAAATATCTTCACTAATGAGATATAACTAATCACATCATATGCAAACCTATACCCCCAGTTTCACAGCCAAGGCTTAAGCTAGTCCCAGACTAAAATGCATTATTGAGCTGTTTTAACTGAAAGCAACTTGCACTGACATATCTTGTTTCATCTCAAGATGCACGCAAATAATGTTTTTAAGGCATGTTTTTAAAAGCTACTTAAATGTTCTAATTGAACTAAGGCCTAATCCTGGTTTAATCTAAGCCCTGTCTGTGAAACCGGGCCGAAACGTGCAAAGCTTAGTATTTATTTTGTCAGTTGATCATTCTTTATTGCCATAAAATGAGTGGTCTAATTTCGTGCCCTCCATCCTGGTGTTGTTTAGCGAGCTGGAAATGATCTTTGGTGTAGGTCTCGGGGGCTTTTGCTCTAAATCTAGTGTTGATAAAATCAGCAGGCGATGGTAATCATTTTTGTGGTCCCAATGACTCAGTGCAGTGCCTGTGGGTCAACTCATGACTCTTACGTATAATCTAATAGAAGTGTAGGTAACCCACTTCAGGCTCATGCTGTGACAAATGGTGGACTTCATTTTCTCAATAGCATAGTGAAAAGAATCATTTTTTACTCTTTTTATGCATTCAACTCTCTTTTACCAGTAGACCGACGCTCAGAACTGCTCACACCATTTGGGGCTCATTTGCAAATGTGGGAAGAAATAGCGATGCTATTAATGCAGTTTATTAATAGTATGGCAGTTGTTTTCAAAATAGTATAGCTTTTCCCTTCAAAAGCTGCTTTATCCAATGAGTAGTGATGTAGCGTCATCATTGTTTTTGGTCGCATTGTGTTTAATGCACGTCTGTACAGAAGAGCAAACTGATTTTGTAAGCAAACAAGCTCTCTTAAACTGTTCTTTCTCACTCGTGTACAGTGTTGGATTACAGAATTAGTTTGACAAATTAATTTAAATGAAGCGATTCAAAAATGACCCGCTGCACATAAGTCCTTGCACAGCATTTTTTGTGATGCTAGATAAACCAATCATAAAAGATAAATAAAACAATTTATAAATATATATATATTTCTTCAGCTGAAATTTACAGCCATTTTTTTTTTTGTACTGACCCGAAATGTATACTTTTTCCCGACACTGCTCATTTGTAATGGCTTGCGCAGAGAACTATCAAAAAATGGTTGTGCACATTATGTTCATCCTGTTATCTGTGTCTGCAATTTGTTGACAGTAAAATCTCTCTTACATACATTCGGGCTTAATACCAGTCTTGTTTTATTATATAGTTTTCAGACACATTCAGCCCCTCCACTCACAGACATAGGAAACTTGGGATGGAGGCTGCTGGGAAATACATCTAGATCAATAAGGCAGCTATGAGAATTTGCACGGCAGGGCACATGACAGTCATGAGCAGTATTATTGTGAATTACAGTGCAATCCATATTGCTCCCTAAATTAAATAAAAAGTTATATTTTTTTGTGATTTGATACCTGGTTTCTGCTTTTAGTTTGCGAAATGATGAGGGGAAAAGTGTTTATTTCATCAGCACGTGTTGGATCTATATTTCTTTGCCTTGGGCAAAATGAGATAGGTTTATGTTATATTTAAAAGAATTGAGAGTGCAAGCATGAGTTTAATATTAATGTAAATGTTTTCATCATATCTTGGTTCATATACATGGTTCAGCCATGTTTTAAGAGGAAGAAGAGGGTCAATTAATTAAGTAATTTATCTGATGAAACCTTTAAGAGGTGAGGATATGGCTTTAGGAAAACAGGCTTATTGCTTAACATGCTGTGTGAATATTGGATTTTGTTCAGCTGGAAGATCCGGAAGACCAATAGTGCCATCTAGTAGCTACCAAAAGCTACATATCCTTGCCTTGTCCTAATGGAAACGACAGTGGATATAAATAGTCTACACAGTCTACTTTTTTTTTTTCCTCTGAAATGTGTCTCTTTGGTTTTCAGTGGCATTGCATAGGTTGTCGTGTTTACATTAAAATGTAAATGTTGTGATATCATTTATCTTTGTTTAATTTTTTACATCACAAAAAAAAAAAAAAAAAATCTGGGGTGTGTACACTTTTTATATCCACTGTAAAGCCTACTGTATGAAGCCTCCACTCACTTTGAAAATTGTGTTTCAGTATGACAGTGTGATTAAACTTCCAATTTTTTTCTCATATCTTCATATCTAAGGAAATGAAAAAAAAAAATAATTTGACTTTTTTTTTTTTTTCGAGAAGTTTTTCTTTTTTTATAAATGTTGCTGCCTTTATATTGCAATGGATGTTCCTTGCACGAGAAACATCATATTTGGGGGACCTATAGGGATCAAACTGAGGGAAGCATAGATGGATCAAGTTAGTGATAGGAAGTCTGATTCCTATCTGAAAAAGTTTTTTTTTTTTATTCATCAGTTTATCATCACACAATTAGGTCACATAAATGCAATTCTATTGTTAAAGCACCCAATAGTGCTGTGAAATGTGTATGTCCTACACGTCTGACTAAAGCAAATATAGTCAATAAAGTAGTCTCAAGCAGCTCACATTTTTACATAAACCATGAGAAACCATAAAAAAAAACTTTAAATTTCTCTCTGTCATTCAAGTCAACACATGCTCATATCAGCTGCTGATTGGTTCTTTGTGGAGAACTGTTTCCTTAGTTCAGTGTACTGGTGACTCGCGAACTGTTGTAACCGTACACCAACTCTTGAGAGAGAACTGCTATAAATGTACTGCTATTGACTCGAGAACTCCTGCCATCGGGTCATTGTTATATTTCCAATACGTTGTATTTGTTATACTTTATGCTTTTCAGCAAAAGACGTCAGAAACACACATTTCACCACCCATTTATAAAACCACCGGAAGACAGTTTGCATTTTGAATATGTCCGTAAGACTGTTCTCAGTTCAATGTTCTGTTGCATTAACTGGAGTGCTGAATAAGTTGGCATAACCCAGCAAGAAATTTTGCATTTAAAAGACGTATAATAGCCATCCAAACACAGCCCTGACGTCTAGGCTAAAAATGTAATAGACATCAAACCAAATAAATGAAACCAAAGACCTTGTAATCTGTTGACTTTGCTTACATGATGGAATATCATACATCTTGCAAGTTATTTTGGTAAAAAACGACATGTAACCAAATTCAAGGTTATTTTAGCTAGAAGTGGGTTACTCATAGCCAGACAATATTGGGTAGTTAACCGAGACAGTGAAATTATGGCTATTGCTTGCTTGGAACCGGCATCATATAGGATAATTTAGCCTCCTCCTGGAAATTGGCTCATTTCAAGATGGAGTCACATGCGAAAGTGCCAGTTTAGATTGAGTAACTGTGCTGGCCCAAGCTGCGAACTGTTTCAGATGGTTCAGTCCAATTTGGCAAACTGGTACAACCAGTTCACTAAAGAGAACCAGTTCAAAAGAAAGATTTGTTCGCAAAATAGAGAACTCAAGTATAGATATGTCCTGGAGAAAATAATTATTCCATCCACAACAACACTATCACTGTGTCTGAAATCAAATACTTCTCCTACTATATAGTATGCGAAAGACACTACGCCAAAAGAGTAGTATGTCCGAATATATATATTATTTGAAAAACAGTATGTGAAAGGTCCCTGTATGACCTACTTCAGCTCAGATTCTGAAGTGTACATCTGATGGATACTATCCCATGAGGCCACAAGAAAAGAAGTATTATGAATGGAAGTGAGGCGACACAACTGACGCTGATAGGTCACATGACAGTAACAACATGGCGTATGTAGTACATCCGAAGTTCATTCAAACTACCCATATTCATACTATATAGAGCATACTTTTTTAATGGTCGTGAAGTAAATTCAAATGTAGTACCCTACACAGACAGTATGACTCTTTGAGGACGATTTAAGTTCCAACAGGGTACTGACCTTAAACACTGACCAATAAACCACACTGGAGTGGCTCAAACCCAAAAAGCGTAATGTTTTGCAGTGGCTCAGTCAAAAGCCTTACAATTCAACTAATCATCTGTGGTATAATACATAAAAATGTTTGGAAATGATTTCTTTTGAAATTGATGTAGTTTAGGAAACACAGGAATAGGGACTTACCCAAATAGAACTTGCCACAGCTACTATGAGATGGTCTGTGGATGTAGATTTGGCTCAAGATATTTAATTTAAAATTAGTTGGAAAAAAATATCTGTTTTTTTTTTTTTACTTCTACCTGCTTGAATGAGAAGCATTAATGGCAGTTCCTGACTAAAGTCATTCCACAGATGCTAAATTGGATTGGATTTTGACTGGGCTAATCCAGGGCAGACATATATTGTATATTGTAGGTCATTGTCCCATTGGATGATGACTCATCCCCTAAATCCCAGTGATTTGTGGATTTCAGCAGGATTTCAGTTGTCTTTCAGGATTTTTCTGTGCCCTCATTCATTCTTTCTTTCATCTTTATGAGTTTTCCAGGCCCTTCTGAAGAGAAACTCTCCTAAAGAATAATGATCACCACAATATCCACCACAGTGCTGCATGGGAAAATGCATTCATTCATTGTTTTGTTGTTGTCACACATAGTACTTGAAACCTTGATTTACTGTTTTTATTATTACCTTTATTTAAAAAGAGCACATTGATTTGATCAAAAGTGACTGTAAAGACATGTATAATGTTACAAAAATTATTTTGATTCAGAAGAATGCTTTTTTTTAAAATAACTTTCTATTCATTAAAGGATCCTGAAAACAAAAGTGTCATAGTTTCCACAAAAATATTAAGCAGCACAACTGTTTTCAACATTGATAACAAAGAAATGTTTTTTTAGCACCAAATAAGCATGTTAGAATTATTTTAGAAAGGATCATGTGACACTGAAGACTGGAGTAATGATGCTGAAAATTCAGCTTTGCATCACAGAAACAAAAGAAACATTTATTTAAAATTTTTAATAATATTTCACAATATTACCATTTTACAGATTTATCTTTTTCACAGCCTTGGCCACAGCCATAAGATACTTTTTTCAAAAATATTTAAAAAGTCTTACAGACCCCAAACTTTTAGTAGTGTATATACAGAGGTCAAATGTTTCATGTACATTTTCACCAGGTTTGCACACACTGCAGGAGGGATTTTGGCCCACTCCTCCACTCAGATCTTCTCTAGATCAGTCAGGTTTCTGGCCTGTCGCTGAGAAACACAGAGTTTGAGCTCCCTCCAAAGATTCTCTATTGGGTTTAGGTCTGGAGACTGGCTAGGCCACGCCAGAACCTTGATATGCTTCTTACAGAGCCACTCCTTGGTTATCCTGACTGTGTGCTTCGGGTCATTGTCATGTTGGAAGACCCAGCCTCGACCCATCTTCAATGCTCTAACTGAGGGAAGGAGGTTGTTCCCCAAAATCTCGCAATACATGGCCCCGGTCATCCTCTCCTTAATACAGTGTCGCCCTGTCCCATGTGCAGAAAGCCCCCCCCCAAAACATGATGCTACCACCCCCATGCTTCACAGTAGGGATGGTGTTCTTGGCATGCTACTCATCATTGTTCTTCCTCCAAACACGTTTAGTGGAATTATGACCAAAAGGTTCTATTTTGGTCTCATCTGACCACATGACTTTCTCCCATGACTCCTCTGGATCATCCAAATGGTTATTGGCAAACTTAAGATGGGCCTTGACATGTGCTGGTTTAAGCAGGAGAACCTTCCATGCCATGCATGATTTCAAACCATGACGTCTTTGTGTATTACCAACAGTATCCTTGGAAACGGTGGTCCCAGCTCTTTTCAGGTCATTGACCAGCTCCTCCCGTGTAGTTCTGGGCTGATTTCTCACCTTTCTTAGGATCATTGAGACCCCATGAGGTGAGATCTTGCATGGAGCCCCAGTCCGAGGGAAATTGACAGCCATGTTTAGCTTCTTCCATTTTTTAATGATTGCTCCAACAGTGGACCTTTTTTCACCAAGCTGCTTGGCAATTTCCCCGTAGCCCTTTCCAGCCTTGTGGAGGTGTACAATTTTGTATCTAGTGTCTTTGGACAGCTCTTTGGTCTTGGCCATGTTAGTAGTTGGATTCTTACTGATTGTATGGGGTGGACAGGTGTCTTTATGCAGCTAACGACCTCAAACAGGTGCATCTAATTAAGGATAATAAATGGAGTGGAGGTGGACATTTTAAAGGCAGACTAACAGGTCTTTGAGGGTTAGAATTCTAGCTGATAGACAGGTGTTCAAATACTTATTTGCAGCTGTATCATACAAATAAATAGTTAAAAAATCATATATTGTGATTTCAGAATTTTTTTTCTTTATTATGTCTCTCACAGTGGACATGCACCTACGATGACAATTTCAGACCCCTCCATGATTCCAAGTGGGAGAACTTGCAAAATAGCAGGGTGTTCAAATACTTATTTTCCTCACTATATGTATTACTTCTTTTTGGTTTTGTACCACAACATAAGAAACATTTTAGGAATTGTGTTTACATGCTGTCACTAGCCAGTGAAATGCTTCCTATGTGCAAAATGAATATGCTCGAGGTACCACGTTAAGTCAAAAGCAGGAAATGGCTTTCTCCTGTGAAAGACCTTGGGTTGTTTCCAGTGATGGGTATGAAGATGTTTCCTGTTTTAAAGTGCGTCAGTGGCTGTGAGAGAAGCCGATGTGCACCCTGCACGCTCTCACATGCTCTCAAACATTTTCACATCTCTGGCCATCCCTCCCCAGTGCAGGGCTGTGCAGATATCCAACCTCACTACATGTGATCTAAGTGTGGGTGTCTGAAACTCAAGACTATCTGAGGTTGCTTTGGTTCTCTTTCTGTGTGTAGAGAGCATAAGTCTGGTGACACAAGTATCTGTGGTGAATTAGTACATGTTGATTATGTGTGTGTGCATGCTAAATTTGGCATAAGCCTCATTTTGGACCTCTCAGTTATATAAAAACATTCTTTACTATGTGTGCTTGTGTATACATAAATGTGCATTTATTGTGAGTCCATCCAGAAGATACTGTGGCAAAAGATTAATATAAAGATCAGAGATATTGTGCAAAACATTGGAAAGAGTGCACTGACTGCATATGTTTTTGTGCATTGGAAAGAGTGCACTGACTGCATATGTTTTTGTGCATGTCAGTATGGTTTTTTATGTGTGTGTGCTTTGGGGTACGAAGGGGTGGAACTGGGGGAGGTTAATGCAAAAAACGAGAAAGAGAAAAAAAAAAGAAACATTCTCAATTAGAATATGAGGAAAATGAGGCCTGTGGTTTAGGCTGTTTTTCTAATCAGTGGTTTTGTGACACATTTAAGCTTAAATATGTGTTGCATGTTGTTATACACGAGTGCACCAGCATATGCCAGAAGAAGATGAAACAAATTCCTTCGTTTCGGTTTAGAGGTAATGAGACTCGCTTCTCGACTGAAACCAAGACAAGTTTTTGCAACCATGATTGTCAAAACTCAATCATATGATCCACACTTTGTCAGTTTTTCTTGGGTATTTCTTAAGTCTTACAGACTTAGTTCCAGTGTTCCCGGGCCTTGATTTTTTCAAATGGAGAATAATTGAATGATTTTAGAATCATAAGGAGTCATACAACAAAATAATTAAAAACATTAAAATAGTCAGAAGACATTCATATGGTAATCGCTCTCCATAACTTGGCTATAGAGCACCCGTGAACAGAGGAACCATACATCAGTGAGATTTTTTTGAATCATATTGAATTTATAGGAGATGATTGTTCTGGAGAAATCGTTCATCCTGATTCAGACATCTTTTGGCTCTGTATTTTCTTTGTGAAATCCTTATCCTGTCTTCTTACCCTGATTGATAGATACAGTAAAATATTATTTGATCTAAGTTATGTCGGAGTCTAGTCGAGTAAAATAAAGGGCACCCAAGAGTAACAGCATTGAAAGAAGTGAGATGAACTACTTCAGGAATAAACTGGAAAGCTTATTATAGAGCTGTGCGTGTGCCCTGGTAAACCCTAGAAAGATGGCAATATCCGAAACCCATGTCAGTGTGGGGACATTTTTTGGCTGGAGGAAAACAGCTTATAAATCAAGCTAAGTGATGTTTTTTGAAAATATAAAAATGCAGAAAGTTTTCTGTAAGGGGAGGTTTAGGGGATAGAATATACAGTTTGTACAGTATAAAAATCATTATGTCTATGGAAAGTGAAAAAAAATGTGTGTGTGTGTGTGTGTGTGTGTGTGTGTGTGTGTGTGTGTGTGTGTGTGTGTGTGTGTGTGTGTGTGTGTGTGTGTGTGTGTGTGTGTGTGTGTGTGTGTGTGTGTGTGTGTGTGTGTGTGTGTGTGTGTGTGTGTGTGTGTGTGTGTGTGTGTGTTCATGTTTTTCTATCCCGGTGAGGACTTCAACCTGAATGCACAGTGACTTTGGTGGGAACTTGTGTCACATGGGGACCTAAATTGAGGTCCCATTGAGGAAAAAGCTTATAAATCTTACAGAAAGATTTTTTTGGGTTTTTTTTGGGAAAATGTAAAAATGCTGAAAGTTGTCGTTTAGGAGTAGGGTTAGTGTAAGGGGATAGAATACACTGTTTGTACAGTTTAAAAATCATTATGTCTATGTAAAGTCCCCATAAAACATGAAAACACAATGTGTGTGTATCCTGGTAAACCCAACATTATAGGAAAAAACTGTCCCCACAAAGATGGCAATATTTTTAAATACTTTTCATATGTTCCAAGATGGCGGCGCGTGTAGATCGCGAGGCTCAGGTTCTCTCCAGATTCTGCAATTTTGCGGTATTTTTCTTGTTCATCTCGGGTCTGTTCGTACAGAACAGTTGTGCCTTTACATCGTACACCCGTTGTGAGCTTTTGGATATTGGTTTGCGAATTTCCGACAGTTTTATGGACAATCTTCAACTCCTTCCTGAGATCGCTAGGTCACCCGAGGCTGTGCGCTCTACCTGGCCGGGCGGAAGTGCTCGAAGGCGGCGGTGTGATCGTAAACAAAGGCGTGGGAAGCGCGGAGGTCGGCGTCCTAAGCTAATGCTATCACCGCACCGGCTCTCTTTACCCAGCATTTCCTTGCTAATGTACAATCGCTAGTGAACAAAATGGAGGAGATTCGACTCAGCATCACACACAGTAAGAAAGTTTTGAACTGTAACGTCCTAATATTCACGGAAACCTGGTTAAACAGCGGAATACTCCTGCTGAAGTCACGCAATACTGCCTTCAGATCAGGTGATGCACAAGCCTACAGCGCATCCAGAGCAAACCTGAAGAGGGGCATCAAAAAGGCCAAGCACTGCTACAAGCAAAAGATAGAGGGACACTTTTCCAACTTTGACCCTCGACGCATGTGGCAGGGCATTCAGGCCATCAGTGATTACAAACCCACCCGGTCCACCCCCGCAGCCACTGATGTCAACTTCCTGAACGAGCTAAATTACTTTTATGCTCGTTTTGAAAGAGACAACAGAGAAACTGCAACCAAGCTCAAACCCTCAGCTGACCACCCACCAATCACACTCTCCTCCACAGATGTCTGCAAGGCACTGAGCCGGATCAGCGCGCACAAGGCTGCTGGACCAGACAACATCCCTGGACGTGTTCTCAGGGCATGTGTGGAGCAGCTCGCTGGGGTTTTTACAGACATTTTCAACCTGTCTCTTGCCCAAGCAGCTGCACCAACATGCTTCAAACACACTTCCATTGTGCCAGTGCCGAAACACTCTAGCCCGAGGTGCCCTAATGACTACCGCCCTGTAGCACTCACACCCATCGTTATGAAGTGCTTTGAGCGGCTGGTCCTGGAACACCTAAAAGACTCTCTACCATCCACATTGGACTCACACCAGTTTGCCTATCGCAGCAATAGGAGCACAGAGGATGCAGTTTACATGGCACTGCACTCTGTGCTCACCCACTTATGCACGCATGCTGTTTGTTGACTTCAGCTCAGCATTCAACACTGTCATCCCATCCAAGTTAATAGCCAAACTTGGAGACCTGGGAATCAACACTTCAATGTGTAACTGGATTTTGGACTTCCTAACTGACAGACCCCAGAATGTTCGATCAGGATCGACCTGCTCCACATCCATCACACTCAACACTGGTGTACCACAGGGCTGTGTGCTAAGTCCGTTTCTCTACTCCCTCTTCACCTCCGACTGCAAGCCTGTGTATGGATCTAATTCCATCGTCAAGTTTGCTGACGACACTACGGTGATTGGTCTCATCAGCAACAACGATGAGACTGCCTACAGGGAAGAGATCCAGCACCTGGCCACATGGTGCGCTGATAATAACCTGCTCCTCAACACCACCAAAACGAAGGAGCTCATCGTGGACTTCAGGAAAGAGTCAAGAGGCACACACGACACCATCCACATCAATGGAATGGCCGTTGAGCGTGTCTCCAGTTTCAAGTTTCTGGGGATCCACATCTCGGCGGACATGTCGTGGACGACCAACACCTCCAGCTTGGTCAAGAAGGCTCACCAGCGCCTCTTCTTCCTGAGGACACTGAGGAAGAATCAGCTCTCCTCGGCTATCCTGGTGAACTTCTACCGCTGCGCAATAGAAGGCATCCTGACCAACTGTGTGGCAGTATGGTATGGGAGCTGCTCTGTTGTAGAGCGCAAGGCACTGCAGCGGGTAGTGAAAACTGCCCAGCACATCACAGGGACTCCACTACCTGCCATCGAGCACATCCAGAGGAAACGCTGCCTGCATCGAGCTCGCAGCATCCTCAAGGACTCCTCTCACCCAGCCCACAGACTGTTTTCTCTCCTGCCCTCCGGCAGGCGTTTCAGGATCCTCCGGACCAGAACCAGTAGACTTAAGAACAGTTTTTTCCCCAGAGCTGTCTCTTTACTGAACTCAAACCCCCGTTGATCCACTTCCCTCATAAACTGCTAACTCTCCTACCTCACATCTGCCTTCACTTTGTTATTTGCACTACCGACTGTTTATTACAGTAACAACTGTTTACTTATGCTTTTTGCACCACCATATCTTAACTGGATTTTGCTCATTTGCACTGCCGACTGTATTTATAGTACCAAATGTTTACATTTGCATTTTGCATCGTAATTCTAACTGCAATATGCAACCACTTTCCACTGCACTTTTACACTTTCTTTCGGATAGCTCTGTCCATTATTTATTGCACTACCTTAATCCACTGCTATATTCCTCATATTAGCCTAACATATTATTGTATACCTCTATCTGTAAAATTCTGTTTATAGTAATAGCTATCCGTATATTATATTCATAGGACATATTCACTTGTAAATTCTGTTTATAGTAATAGCCATCTGTATATTATATTCACTGTACATATTCACCTGTAAATTCAGTTCTGTTTATAGTAATAACCATCTCTCTATTTATACATATTTATATATATTCAGTACATTTCCATGTCATGCACTTACGCAACCACTGTATATATCCTACACTTGCTGCTATTGCACTTCTGGTTAGACCTAAACTGCATTTCGTTGCCTTGTACTTGTACTTGTGTAATGACAATAAAGTTGAATCTAATCTAATCTAATCTAATCTAATCTAATATCCAAAATCCTTGTCTGTGTGGGGACTGGGGACATTTTTTGGTCCCCATGAGGAAAACAGCTTATAAATCATACTAAGTGATGTTTTTTTGAAAATGTAAAAATGCAGAAAGTTGTGTATGATGGGTGATGGTTAGGTTTAGGGATAGGGTTCGTGTAGGGGGATAGAAGATAAAGTTTGTACAGTATAAAAATCATTATGTCAATGGAAAGTCCTCATAAAACATGAACATTGTATGTATGTATGTATGTATGTATGTATGTATGTATGTATGTGTATGTCCGTGTGTGTGTGTGTGTTCATGTTTTTCTATCCCGGTGGGGACTTCAACCTGAATGCACACTGACTCATGGGGACTAAATTGAGGTCGTCATGAGAAAACAAGCTTTTAAATCATACAGAATGATTTTTTATTTATTTATTTTTTTTATGTACAATTGCAGAAAGGTTTCTGTGATAGGTAGGTTTATGCGTAGGGTTAGTGTAGGGAGATACAGTTTGTACAGTATAAAAAGTATTAGTATAAAAATTATTGTCTATGGAAAGTCCCCATAAAACATGAAGACACTATATGTGTGTGTGTGTGTGTGTGTGTGTGTGTGTGTGTGTGTGTGTGTGTGTGTGTGTGTGTGTGTGTGTGTGTGTGTGTGTGTGTGTGTGTGTGTGTGTGTGTGTGTGTGTGTGTGTGTGTGTGTGTGTGTGTGTGTGTGTGTGTGTGTGTGTGTGTGTGTGTGTGTGTGTGTGTGTGTGTGTGTTTGTGTGTGTTCATGGGGACTTCAGCCTGAATGCACACTGACTCATGGGGCTTGTGTCACCGTGGGGACATAAATTGAGGTCCCCATGAGGAAACAAGCTTATAAATAATACAGAATGAGTTTTTTTTGAAAATGTAAAAATGCAGAAAGTTTTGTGTGATGGGTAGGTTTAGGGGTAGGGTTAGTGTAAAGGAATAGAATATACTGTTGTACAGTATAAAAAACATTACGTCTATGGAGAGTCCCTACAAAGTGTGCGTGTGTGTATGTGTGCGCGTGTGTGTGTGCGTGTGCGTGTGTGTATGCGTGTGTGTGTGCGTGTGTGTGTGTGCGTGTGTGTGTGTGTGTGTGTGCATACGTGTGCGTGCGTGTGTGTTTAATAAGCAACATAATTTTCCTATATGCCTCCTGTTGCTATTCATGCATGAATCCATTGGAGTTGAAAGAACAAAAGATAGGTTTTGTGGTAATTTGATATACATTTATGTGGCTAATTACAATCCCTGAAATGATCACATATTGACATTGCACTTTATGAATTAAAATTGAATGATTGATTCAATTGAATGATTGGTGAATGATTTTTTTTTTTTTTCAGTTACTGTTAAATTATTGAAAGCATTTGAGCACCCACAAACTTATTTAATTTATTTCCTTATTTCTTTTCAGACAAATTGTGCTTAAGATAGATCTTACACTTTGGGACCAAAAAAACTGATTCTCTCATCGTACCCTAAGTGCAAGTGAAAATATGCAATGTTTGTAAACCTCTCTCACACAGAATAGAGTGAAAAGGTGGAAATTCAGCCCATGTAATTATCAGACGTTATATTGTTTGAGGTTCCGCAGAACATTTACAACACTTTATATTCTTTAGATGAACCTTGTTACCCATGATTAAACCAGCACAGGATGTACAATGAACTTCATGCTTCAGTTAGCAGATTTGCTTTTCTATTGTAAATACTGTATGTGCCCTTGCAGCTGACAGCATGTAATCATGTCATCCATCAAATTTGTTCGAATCTCGTTTTCATGTGTAAATTTAACATTCATTTATTTTACTTATTCTTTTTATTAGGTGACTGGTTTGTTTTCTGGCTTCAGTGTTAAAGTTAACTTGTTTCTGCCAACAATTTTGTTCAATTAAAAAAAAAAAAAAAAAAATTTATGTGTAATTAAATACTTCACTAAGTACTACAAATCTGCTGAATTTAATATTAGTCATCTACATTTTGGCTCCAGTTATAGCCTAAACTGTTTGTTAAAATGAAATTATGCTGACACTCACCTGAGAATTTAGGACTGGGCTTAAATCTACATCTGGTAGACTGTCCATTTACTGGCACTAAATGTATTGTGATCATGTAAGGATTTTTTGAGACCATTACAGAATGAATGAGGGAATTCATGGATGGCTGAAATCTTAAAAAGGGGAGAAAAGTTGACAGTAATGTAAAAAATAAAGACATAAAAGAAAGGCGGTGGAGAGTGTGGCAGAGGAGGGGGCGTCTAACGGTTTCCCCTCTACTTCAAACAGTGCTCTTTAACCCATGGAAAGTTAACCAGCAGCCTCTGAACAAAAGCAACTGATTGTTATCTGAGGATACTTCTACAAATCAGAGAGTTAGTTAGAGTAAACAAACAATGCGGCCTCAAAGAGCACAGTTGAACACAAGCAAACGGTGACCTTATTAAATTGTTCAAAGCCAATTAACTTTTGTTCATTTTCCACAAGATCACTTTTATAAATAATTGTGAGAAATGATCTTTGCCACTTCTATAATTGTTTGTGTGTTTAGTTTTTGTGGTTTTAAAATATACTTTCTTTCATTTTAATTCATTGGTCAAATTATTGATTAAACGTGTAATGTGTAAAATGTAATGGATTACGTTACTAACTAAAACTTTTGTCATCTGGAATCTGGAATGGACTACAATTTGTAAGTAATCTAACCAGCACTAGATAGATGGATAGATAGATGTTAAATTGAACTAACTTAAAAAAGGTGAAGAAACCCGTTTCCTTAAAACTTTTAAGTCCTATTAACTATTATTTAAATACTTGCTAAGGGAACTTGACAATTCCACATAACTAAATTTGTTCAATTACGCATGACGTTTATTTACTTAAACTTGCACTGTGTACATTTTAGCGGCATCTAGCGGACATCCCCTTCGAAGCACATAGAGAAGCTATACGGTGGCCGACACAAGACAAAGATGTTGTTGTCTGAGACAGCAGAGAGTGACTAGCAGTAGCACTAGAGCAGTTTATCCATTTAGGGCTATAGAAACATGACGGCGCAAAATGGTTACTTCACTATATGGGGATCCGTGGTGTATGTAGATAGAAATGGCTCATACACAAGTTACAGTTTTTTTCACTTTGGTACTATTTTCACAAGAAAGGTGTACATTTTCAAAACTCATGGTACTAATATCACAACATATCAAAAGTGCACTTTTTTCAAACATTTCAGCATATTTTCAATTGTGTTAGTACAATACACAAAACCATAAAATGTCCTTTTCACCACAAAATATAAGTGTTTCATCTTTATAAATGTTTCATTCAGAGTAACTGCCTTTCATAAAACTCTTACTATGAAACTTTTGATTTGCATATCTTTTCATTCAGTTTAATACATTTGTCTATTATTTAATCCAACTGATCTTACTCAATGAAGCATTTGGTACACCTATAGATTTCTTTTAGATATTGATTTTATATACATAGTTTCTACTTTGTTTGCAATTTCCAATATGGATAACCATATGTAATGAATTATTTCAACCCGTTCTCACTCCCAAGGCGTCGAAAAAGGAAGCATGGTCAAGTGCTTTCCGCGTCACAATAGACGCTAAAGGTACCCCTAGGCGTCACTATATCGACACGCTGAGTGCTCCATTCATTTCAATGAGAAACCTTCGGCGTCAGACACAGACGCGTTGGGCATGGGAAAGTTATCGTCATGCTGATCATATATTGGGTTATGATTTTGCCATTATGACATGTTGGACTGTGATTCTCAATTTAATCAGCCAGCATCATTTTATTTACTATCTAGACACATTTTAACATGTAACCCAACCCTATTCCATCCCTAAACCTACCCATTTGTGTGGTATAAAACGCAGATATAACAGGCAGAGTCGACTGCATGCACAATTTATTAAAAAAAAAAAATATTCCAAGGCCAAGCGATTGATTTGTGTGAAGGAAATCCCCAAAAGCGATCAGCGTCTCCATCCGCAGAAGATCACGAACACGTACAATTTCAAATATTGCCGCCCGTTACGTCAGTTTTCATAGTGAAATTTCATTGGCTGTCGTATGTCTCGTGACCAATTGCGTCATTACGTCAGCTTTGATTGTAAAATATAATTGGTTCTCGTGTGTCTTGTGACCGAATGCGTCATGCTAAGGAGGCGTGTGTATTATTTGAATGAGATATGAATGAGTGCGTTCAAATCAATCAAATCAAATCAAATCACTTTATTGTCACTCTACCATATGCACAAGTGCAACAGTAGGTGAAATTCTTAGGTGCAGTTCCGAGCAACATAGCAGTCATGACATGACATGTACAACATTTAAGCAACAACAGATTACACATCTGATGCGCACACAATTACTCACAGCACAGTATACACTACAATAAACAATAAATAATTTACACAATGTGAGTGTAGTTCTCACAGCTTTAAACATTATACACATACTTACAATATACATATACTTAAAACAATATACACTAAACATACATTAAACAATAACAGTATACATTAAGCTATAGTAATAATATACAATGTACAGTATACAATATGTTCACAAATTGAAATCCAAAGTGCAATAGATGCTGTATGATAAATAAATGTGTATATAATGTGTGTGTATCTACAGTGGGTTGTGCTGAATGATATTCTGTCCAGTGTGTGTTATGATACTGATAGATCAAGAGTTAAGTAGTCTGATTGCTTGTGGGAAGAAGCTGTTCTGGAGTCGGCTGGTGCGTGTTCTGATGCTGCGGTACCGTCTGCCTGATGGCAGCAGTGAGAGCAGCCCATGGTTCGGGTGGCTAGAGTCTCTGATGATCCTCTGAGCTCTCTTCACACATCGCCTGGCATAAATGTCCTGGAGGGAGGGAAGCTCACCTCCGATGATGCAGCTGGCCGTGCGCACTACCCTTTGAAGGGCTTTGCGGTTGCGGGCGGTACTGTTGCCGTACCAGGTGGTGATGCAGCCAGTCAGCAGACTCTCTATGGTGCAGGTGTAGAAGCGTGTGAGGATGTGGCGGTTCATTCCAAACCTCCTCAGCCATCGCAGGAAGAAAAGGCGCTGATGAGCCTTCTTCACAACGGCCTCGGAGTGGACGGACCATGAGAGTTCCTCTGTGATGTGGACACCGAGGAACTTGAAGCTGCTGACTTGTCGGTGATAAGACCTACCACCGTCGTATCGTCAGCAAACTTGATGATGGTGTTGGAGCTGTGGATTGCCACACAGTCATGTGTGTACAAGGAGTACAGGAGTGGGCTGAGAACACAGCCCTGAGGGGCTCCAGTGTTGAGAGTCAGTGATGATGAGATGTTACTGCCCATTCTGACCACCTGGCGTCTGTTTGACAGGAAGTCCAGGATCCAGCTGCATAACAAGCTGTTTAAGCCTAGAGCCCGGAGTTTAATGTCAAGTATGGAGGGCACAATGGTGTTGAATGCTGAGCTGTAGTCCACAAACAGCATTCTCACATATGTGTTCCTCTTTTCCAGGAGGGAGAGAGCAGTGTGTATAGTGGATGAAATGGCATCATCAGTGGAGCGTTTTTTGCGGTATGCAAACTGCAGTGGGTCCAGTGAGGGGGGGAGAACAGAGCAGATGTGGTTTCTGACTAGTCTCTCAAAGCATTTACTGATGATGGGGGTCAGAACAACAGGACGCCAGTCGTTTAAGCAGGTGGTTTTTGATTGCTTAGGTACAGGAACAATGGTGGACGTTTTGAAGCATGTGGGGACCACAGACAGGGAGAGGGACAGGTTAAAAATGTCCGTGAAAACTCCAGCCAGTTGGTGCGCGCACGCTCTGATCACGCGGCCCGGAATGCCGTCTGGACCCGCTGCTTTACGGACGTTCACCCGCCGGAAGGATCGGGTTACATCCGCTAAAGATACGGAGAGTGCACTAACCTCTGTATCTTCAGCCACGAGCTCTCTCTCCTCGAGGGCGGTGTTAGTTCCCTCAAAGCGAGCATAGAAGGTGTTGAGCTCGTCCGGGAGAGAGGCAGCGGTGTTCACGGTGGAGTTTGTGTTCCCTTTATAGTCTGTGATGGTGTTAATTCCCCTCCACATGCTTCTGGAGTCGGTGGTGTTGAACTGTCCTTCAATCTTATCCCTGTACTGGCGTTTTGCTGCTCTGATGGTTTTCCGGAGGGCATAACTTGCTTGTTTATGCTCCTCCGCATTACCGGAGTTAAAGGTGAAGGTCCGCGCATTGAGTGCCGCGCGAACATCCCCATTTAGCCACGGATTCTGGTTAGGGTACAGCCGTATTGTTCTGGTCGGAACAACGTCTTCTACGCACTTCCTGATGAAACACGTTACGCTATCAGCGTAGACCTCGATGTGGTCATCAGAGGCCGACCGAAACATTTCCCAGTCCGCGTGATCAAAACAGTCTTGTAGCATAGAGTCTGATTGGTCCGACCAGCACTGGATGGTTCTGAGGGCGGGTGCTTCCTGTTTCAGTCTCTGCCTATAAGCGGGCAAGAGAAGAATGGAAGCGTGATCTGATTTGCCGAATGGTGGGCGTGGGAGGGACTTATAACCATCCTTGAAGGGGGAGTAGCAGTGATCTAAGACACGGTTCCCTCGCGTGTTGATGCTAACATGTTGGTGGTATTTGGGTGCGATGCGCTTGAAGTTGGCTTTGTTAAAGTCACCGGTCACAATAAACGCAGCCTCAGGATGCGCGGTTTCCTGCTCACTCACTGTCCTATACAGTTCCTTTAGTGCCCGGTCTGTGTCGGCTTGTGGGGGAATATACACAGCTGTGATGATGACCGCTGTGAATTCCCTCGGTAGCCAGAATGGTCGGCACAGAACCGTGAGAAATTCCAGATCAGGAGAACAGAAAGACTTGATAGAATGTACGTTCCTCTGATCACACCAGGATCTGTTGATCATAAAACACACACCCCCGCCTTTGCTTTTCCCGGAGAGATCTTTTTCTCTATCCATTCGATGCACGGAGAACCCAGCGGTTTCGATGGCCGAATCTGGAATCTCAGTGGACATCCAAGTTTCTGTAAGGCAGATAATGCAGCAGTCCCTCGTCTCTCGTTGGAAAGAGATCCGCGCTCTCAGCTCGCAGAGTTTATTGTCCAGAGACTGAACATTAGCCAGTAAAATACTGGGAAGTGGGGGTCGGTTTGCGCGGCGTCTTACTCTGATGAGTACAACGGCTCTGCTTCCCCGTCTCCGGCTGCGTTTGCGCGGTCGGGCCGCCCAGACAGAAGGTTCCGCTGCCGTGTTTGTAAACAGCATGTCGTCGTTGATGAATTTAAAGTCCGGTTTTCGGTGTGCGATTGCCGAACCAATGTCCAAAAGTGTCTGTCTGTCGTACGTAGTAAGGCAGACAACATCCAAGACAAAAAACACAAAAACTGTAAACAGAACAAACAAAAAACTACAATGTTTCAGCGGAGCTCGCGACGTAGCAGCCATCCTCGGCGCCATCTTGAGTCAACTCGTTAACGGAGCGGCGGGATCATCATCTCAGCGATTACAGTTTTTTTAATTCGCTTTGGTACTATTTTCACAAGAAAGGTGTACATTTTCAAAACTCATGGTACTAATATCACAACATATCATCAAAAGTGCACTTTTTTCAAACATTTCAGCATATTTTCAATTGTGTTAGTACAATACACAAAACCATAAAATGTCCTTTTCACCACAAAAAATTATTGTTTCATCTATATAAATGTTTCATTCAAAGTAATTGCCTTTCATAAAGCTCTTACTATAAAACTTTTGATTTGCATCTCTTCTCATTCAGTTTAATACATTTGTCTATTATTTAATCCAACTGATCTTAATGGTTAATCAATCAATCATTCGGTACACCTGTAGATTTCTAGAGATATTGATTCTATATACATAGTTTCTACTTTGTTTGCAATTTCCAATATGGATAACCATATGTAATGAATTATTTGTACATTATAAGCGATTTATTACATTATAAGCGATTTATAAAATAATTTCATGGCCATGGGGACCAAACAATGTCCCCACAAGGACAAGGATTTAGGATATTGCCATCTTTATGGGGACATTTTGTCCCCATAATGTAGAGTTTCAAAAATGTGGTCAAAAATGTGTGTATGTGTTTGTGGCCTGGGGAAACTCTACATTATGGGGACAAAATGTCCCCATAAAGATGGCAATATCCTAAATCCTTGTCCTTGTGGGGACATTGTTTGGTCCCCATGGCCATGAAATTATTTGTGTTTTCTTTTTTTGGAAAATGTAAAAATGCAGAAAGATGCAGAAAGATAGTGAACCAGACATGTGGGTGTGAGTGTGTATGTGAGTGAACATAGAGCAGAATAGAGTATAAGGAAAAGGAAATAGTCAATGACGGTGTAACATCAGACTGATCAGAAATGCATCAGATGAAGGGAGACAGATGGCAATGCATCAAATACAGCATTTTACATTACAGTATATGCCGTGTTATACTGTAAACAGATTACCATTGTAGAGACATTGTAGAGACACATTACTGTACCTCACCCTTATAAAACTCAACTACAGTATAGATTCAGTCATATGGTACAGTGATAACATTTTTCTGTATTGGCAGCAAACTCTAGCCCAGAACCTCATGGCTGTCATAACTTCATCACAACTTTTGATAACACACTGAATAGATACTATTACAAATGTTATAGATTCAATTACATAAGTTAGGTAATGTAAGTGTATTTTCTAATGAGGCATATGAAGCCTGTGTTACTGTAGATAATTCAGCAACGAGGGGGATTTGAAACATGTATCTTGCATTGTTTGCTGTTGGATGAACTGATTGTTAAAAGTACTAAACTGAACGAAGACCACACTGTTGTGTTTCGGTGATTAAACCAAATGTTCTCATTACATATTACAATAATCATGCGTTTGAAACAATGATTATGTGGACTGAAAATATGTGCAACTGAATGAAAGCATTACATCAGGTTTTGAAACAATGACTAGCTGTGTTACAAGTGTGATCAGTTTGGATTTGTGTACTACGAGTTTTGAAAATGTACACCTTACTTGCGAAAATAGTACCAAAGCGAATAAAAAAAAACTGTAAAACATTAAGATCAACTCTGTTCTTTACATGAAGACATCGTGTGACTTCAGAAGACTTGGAATGCAACATGAGTTAATACTTTTATACTGTTGTTGGTAAGTTTTTGCAATAAATACCTGTGACTGTACTTGTATTTGCCTGTTGTGTGTTTTATGTTGTTTAGGAGTGGGTAGGTTTAGGGTAGGAGTTGGGTTAGCTGCTCCAAAATATAAAAGTAACCTTTAAATATGAATAAAATATGAATAAAATCATGTATGCTTTTACAAATGCAAAGAATAAAATGTGTCTTGATCTGACGCATTGGGTAAACAACTGAAATCATGGAGCACTCAGCGCGTCAAAATAGTGACGCCTAGGGGTGACTTTAGCGTCTTCATTGCGACGCGGAAGGCACTTGACCATGCTTCGTTTTTCGACGCCCTGGGAGTGAGAATGGGTTGATTATTTTTTACATTATAAGCGATTTATCTTAGATTATAACTACTATGTTCAAAAATGTGCATGTGTATGTGGCCTGGTAAACTCTACATTATGGAGACAAAATGTCCCCATAAAAATGACAATATCCTAAATCCTTTTCTTTGCAGGGACATTTTTTTGGTCCCCATGGCCATGAGGAAACAAGCTTATAAATACAGAATGTGTGTGTTTAATTTTGTTTTGTTTTTGGAAAATATAAAAATGCAGAAAGATGCAGAAAAAGAGTGAACCAGACATGTGGGTGTGAGTGTGTATGTGAGTGAACATAGAGCAGAATAGAGTATAAGGAAAAGGAAATAGTCAATGATGGTGTAACATCAGACTGATCCGAAATGCATCAGAAGAAGGGAGACAGATGGCAGCATTTTACATTACAGTATATGCCATGTGATACTGTTTACTAGGGACACATTACTGTACCTCACCCTTATAAAACTCAACTACAGTATAGATTCAGTCATATGGTACAGTGATAACATTTACTGTATTGGCAGCAAACTCTAGCCCAGAACCTCATGGCTGTCGTCACTTCATCACACCTTTTGATAACACACTGAATAGATACTATTACAAACATTATAGATTCAATTACATAAGTTAGGTAATGTAAGTGTATTTTCTTATGTGGCATCTGTAGCCTGTGTTACTGTAGATAATTCAGCAACGAGGGAGATTTGAAACATGTATCTTGCATTGTTTGCTGTTGAATGAACTGATTGTTAAAAGTACTAAATTGAAAAAATATCACACTGTTGTTTTTCGGTGATTAAATCAAATGTTCTCATTACATATTACAATAATCTTGTGTTTGAAACAATGATTATGTGGACTGAAGATATGTGCAACTGAATTAAAGCGTTACATCAGGTTTTGAAAGAATGACTAGCTGTGTTACAAGTGTGATCAGTTTGGATTTTTGTACTATGAGTTTTAAAAAATGTACACCTTACTTGTGAAAATAGTACCAAAGCGAATAAAAAAACCAGTAATAAATGTGTCTTTATACACAACTGAAAACAAAGTTATGTATATTATATTGCATTTCTGTCAATAGATCCTCTATTACACACTCTATTACACACTCTATTACTACATTTTTTATGTAACCCACTTAAAGCGCCTCACTTACAGTAATACATTTTAATATCCACTTCTTCAATTTACTGTAAAAGAAACAATGAAAAAGTGGAAATGCCTTTCATGACTAATAATATGACCTGCTTTGGTTCCACGGCTATTCATCTCAGTGAAACATCTCAATCACACCTATTCTTATTCAGAACCTAATGACAGCTTCATTCCCCAAGGATGATAAAGAAATGACCTTAGTGATCAGTTTCTCTGACTGTATAGTTAAAGATCTGTCTTGAAATTGTAACTGATATGTATTGTAATAGCCTACTATGAAATGTAATGAGTTGTGATTCCCCAGCATTTGCAAAAAGGACTTTTGTTTCACTGACATCACCAGCTCTACACAGTTCTGACAGGACTCCAACTAGGTCAGTTGTGTATTTCTCTCGTCGACCAGTAGAGGGGGGCCCAAGAGAAATATTAGGCTACTCATTTAAACTGATGCCCACCCTGGATCTTTTTATTTTTTAACATAAAAATAATTTTGCCTGTAACAATTTATTAATTTATCTCTTTCTTCCTCTCCATTATAAATGGGATTGAAAATATTATACTAAAACGAAAACTAGTAGCCTAAGATAGGCTAAGAGACCGTTCTGAGGACGTATAAGGACTGCAGCCCCAACAGTGGTCAATAGACTAGAATTATAATGAATGCCTAGGTAATCTTAGCAAAGGCTTACTATTAATAATTGTATTAATCAGTTAAAATATAGGGTGTGAATGTAAAACAACACACCACCAGGTTTAGAATAGCAGATTTAATTCCAGTTTCTCTCCTTGTGTTTAGATACCACGCTGGAGATCACGCCAAATGCATGTTAAATGCAGTGATAAGGCGTCTAATCGATTACCGAGTGGAACTGATAGATCCGTTTCTCTGAGTCAGACGGTCGCTGCTGTCCGTTCTGAAGATGGAGGAAGCAGGCGAAAGGAATCACTATTGCTGCGCGTCTATCGCACTGCAGTGGATACTCAGCATTTAGACGCTGTCTATAACTCCATATCAGATGAGATGGACGTGTGTCACCCCGTGCACTGCTAAAGGTAAGCTAAAATGTCCGTTTCAAATGTTTTCTGTATTTGTTTAAAGGGTTTATGCGTCTGCATATTCTGTTTTGACAGGTCCAGGACGCGTATGGATCAAGGTGCGAATTATGGGGGAGTTTGACCCCACCTAATGAAGGGTTGTACCCCTAAAAATAGGTCAAAGGAAAAGGTGTTGGTCTTACAGTGTTTATTCTTGGCACATGTAAGTATACGTGCGTTTCAGTAACTAATAAAGTTAATTTTTTTCTTAGTCAGAGTGCGCTAAACTATCGCTCGCGAACAGAATTTGAGGTAACCATAGCAACAGGTCTCTGCTTGCTTGCTGTTTGCCTGGTTTAAAACATGAATACTATCATTATTCTTTACTTGAATAATTCGTACAATAGCCTTGGTCACTTGTTACGATTGTGAAATGATTTGCCCCTAACAGTGTGCGAATTGGTAAAGGAATTTAATAGTAATCAACTTTTCCCCCCAAATTAATTGCTGTAGGGCGCAGTCGGTTGAGATTGTTTTGGCGCCCCTAGCGCGCGCATAGCTAATCTTAAACTTTATCATTTGAAGACGTTTTAAACATCACTAGGTATGTTTGTGATATATTTGTAATGGTTAAATAATGTGATAAATTACGCTAGAACTTTCTTTTTGAGCAGCTGATGCTGGTCATATCGTTATTTAGCACACTCTAACTTGTAATCTAACTTTGTAGTAAACAAAACGCTTGAAATGATTTTTAAATTTAACTTATTTGAAAATAATAATAATAAATAATAAAAAATATAGCCCCTCAACCCCCCAAATACCACCACCACACACCAAGCCTTGTGAATTGACCCCCCCCCCCCCCCCCATAATTCGCACTCTTATCAATATTTATGACTCGTGTTTGTAAATAAATAAATCGCTGTAGCTATTTATTGCGCATCATGACAAGTTAATGACTGCATTTAATGGATGTGAATTAGCCTACTGTCGGCGTATGTGTCATATGAATACTGAGCTGCACATGAAGCATATAGAAAACATGCACAGAGTCATCCCACAACCTTTGATGGAGTGTCAGACAGGTGGAAATATTGGGCTCTAAGCCTGTTGTAGGCAGTTCCCATCATTTCCTTATTTATGGCTTAATTCCCTTGGAACCGGTGGATCCAGTTGAGTATTCGCCCTAGCCTGACATCGATTGACCCAGGTGTTGGAACAGGCGCAGGTTTCACTTCACTATGTCAAAGCAGTTTCAGATCAGAGGAAGAAATCTAATAGTCGGGGGAAAGGCGCTTAGACGCGTGTGAAATGGAAAAGCTGACGGGCTTGTTCGGCTCAAAGGAAGTCACCAAACGATAGAAACCCAAGAAGCGGCGCTTCCTAAGTTTTTTTTTCTTCTTCTTTTTTTCGTTTTGGTGCAAGATCGTCCCCTGTTTGTGACCAATATGAACTCCAGTTGAACATGACAGTCATCAGAGGACTTCATCATCACAGCAGACTCTGAAAAGCTTCTGTCATTGGAAATAATTTCACGCGTTTCTTTTTTTTAACGCAAGGATTTCTTTGGACACTTATTAGCGTTTTCACAGGGGGGAGACCATCAAAAAGGTAAAAGTTTCGTGCATTCATTATGGTTAACATCTCGTAGAGTCGTGTAGTTCAATTAAAGTCCGGAAAGACATTTTTATTATAATGCTAATATTTATATACTTATTTTGCCATTATGTATTAATTCTGCTGCATACCTCAAGTGACACATATAGGCTAGATACTGTATAAAAGCTTTATTAACATCCGTTTATGGGTCAGTGATGTGAAATAATATTTTTGTTCAAAATTTCTTGAGTAGATACTACATGAAGTATGATGAATGCCTCAAGTGACATTATATATTACATTATATAGTTACATTATATATATATATAGTAACTGTCCAGATATTGTAAATATGTATGTATAATAAGTATCATTAAGAGGTTAACATTCTTGTAATAAGTTTGATACAATATAGTATTATTATTATTATGCTTAAAAAAAGAAGGAAAACAAATTTTTTTTTGACATATTAATAAAATTTAATATTTATTATATATATATATATATATATATATATATATATATATATATATATATATATATATATATATATATATATATAAATTAAGTCAGGGTGGCATAACCAGCATGCAAGAAGCCATTTTGTTTTTATGTGACAACGATAAAACAGAGACCCCTGTAGACCCTCACAACTGTGTCATGGTTTTTTTCATGTATTTTTACTTTTTCATTAAAATATTTTTGTCCAGGTCAAATAGAGTAACCCTAAGAAAACTTCTTGATCTTCGTGACTCAAAAATCATAAAAAATAAATAAATAAATACAAATAAAAACTTATAATGATGATATAGTGTACGTCCGTGAAAAGTATTTTAGTACTTTTTACTTGAGGGTTACACCACATGACAAGATTTTTGTTTTAGTAGAAAATCGTTTAAATGCCCCCCCCCCCCCCCCAACTCCCCACAAATGTATGATACAACATGAACCCAAAGATTACATTTCTAAGAACATGGTACATGTGTTTTGCATTCAAATTTTAGCAGTTCTCTTTTTTTCTTTTCGGACATCCTTATTCATCATTGACCGATATAACGCATGTAACATCCATTAAATCTCAAAGGGGTTTAATTAGTTGATGAAAGTAGTGTCCTGATATTCAGAAATTGATTGGGGACGGTAGTGTTATGTTGTTATACTGGATGGTGAAGGCTGTGTATGCGTGTTTCGTGAACGGTGTGTATGCTGGGGCCCCTGGAGAAGTGCAGCGCCATATATAAGGCCAACTTCACTCCTCATGCTTAGCATGACATTTCATCACGTTATCATTGTTTAGTGCTTTTAATCTGAGGTATCATTTCTTGTACTAATTTGGTTGTATTTCCATATCAAGGAGCTGTAATTTGTGTCTTGTTTATTTCAGAACACTTTGATCAGGGTCAGAGTATCCAGGTGCAATCTTGTGTAATGTCAGCATAATTTATGGGATTTTAGGAAAGATGGTTCATTGTATTGTGTAGTTCCTGACTTGATGAGGGCTTAAAATCTTATAACTTTATAGTTTACTGATTTGTCAGTGTGTGTGTGTATGTGTGCACATTATTGTTATCAATGCTTTAAGGACTGTGTATTGCCACATCTCAATATGTAATCAGAAATTATTTTTATTTTATTATTCTATTTATCAAACAGTTGTGCATTTAGCATCTGCAATTTAATAAAGCACAGCAGTGAATGTTTATTTATTAAACTGCTTGGTTTATGTGATATTTACTGAATAGGTTTAGAAATACTCATAAATCACGCAAGCTGAAATCGAAAAATATCACGTTTCTCTTTCCAAACCTGACCCAGTGCTTGTAGATGCCCTAATCTCTGTCTTAAATGAGGTTCTATGAGGACAATTTGGGTCCAGGCCAAGATAATATATTTTTTGCACATGTACATGGATCTATTTTTGCACTTTCCGTCCGGCAAAACATAAACAGCATACAGTAGTTCTTATTTGTGGTGCTCCATAAACGTCACGGAATTGCTCATTTTATCTGTCATCCCAACTGAAAATTACATTCCTTCCATTCCGTTTTAGAATATTTAACCATCTGATTGTGCTCTAATATAAGCATTATATTTATCGTTTTAGTTTACATGAATTAAACCTGTATAGTTTATAGAATCATCTATATCGTGGCTAAACGTGTTTCTATCCAGCAATGAGGCCAGCTTGATATGATCCGATAGACTATATGCTGTGCATTTTTACCGCTCACTTGCTCTGTCCAAGCATTTAATTTTAGGACCTGAAACTCCGTGAAAGCATGTCAATTTTCACACTTTGCATGTATCTTTTTTGCCTAACCAGGAAGTTGTCACTTTATATGTTACTTCCCTAATACTGTACAAGACAATTAAGACGTTTTATATAAAGCGAGAGCATACATGGCAGTGATATAGACAGTTGCATTCTGTTCAGAAGAGATAAAAACTGTAGCAAAAAAGGTCAACAGAAAAATCGTACATTCATGTATTTTTTTCACAGCAGCTCGTTTATGTGCCAGAGATGTGTATTGATTTTGAAATGAAAAATATATTACAAATGAACTGTCGACATTGAAGGTCTAGTGTTTTGCACCTTGGTGTTGTGTAATTTGGAAGAAAAACAGAACATTATTATATAATTTCTCTTATTTTCTACATTCAATTTCCCAAGATTAACTGCAAATATTTAAAGAAACCTGTGCTAGTAATGGTTGTTAAATGACCATTTGTACATTATAGAATAATGCAAAATCCTACATCTAATTTATAACTCATCTTCACTTCACAGCTCTGCCCCCTGAATATGGACATGGAGGCGTCGAATGGCTATATTGCAAGTAAGTAAAGTATTTGTGTACATTTCAATGGCCACTTAAAAAAAAATTATAATAAAAAAAAATATATATAAAGTATATATAAAGTATCCTTTATTTTTGCTAAATGGCCTTTGTTAGGGGTTAATGTCTGTCATGTTCGATCAAAATTGTTTCTTTAACGTTTATTTCCTCAATGTTGCCAATTCTGTTGTACTACACGAAAGCTAATCAGTGACAATGAATGATTAATAGGAAAATAACAGTACAGTAATAGTTCTACTGTTATCAATCAGAACACATACAGACAAAAAAATAGTCAAGCAGTTCCGTCATCACAGTGTTTTTATCATGTCACCTGCTTCTCTGTTTCTCTCATGCTGGGTGTGTATGTGGCACGCACTTCATTAGGTTTAGACGTAAGCCTATTGATAATGAATTAATCATTTTCCCGACGTAAAACGAGCAACACATATTTGGACCAAGGTTTACCAAGGAATGCTTAAATCCGTAAATCAAATCGGAAAACCTGGTCAAAAAAAAATGCTTATCTATTACTTTTTGCATTGTAGAAATATTGAGTTGTTTTTTTTACATGTTGATTTATTTTAGATATGCTATCTAATTCCGACAGCACTGTGGGAGTTTGTCTGCAGCTGTAAAGCCAGTTCTGCTTTATGAATATGTGCAGTAGTCAAGCACACTAGCTGCCCCCAAAATCCAGTTGAAAAGCATTGACTCTTGGCTCCCCTTGAGATTTGTTATCTGGACGGGGCTTCAGTACCAGGTGCACAGTGGTACCTTCAAGCCTGTTAACTCCCCCGGCAGATTCCCACAGATGGAACATGCTGATAAAACTTCCCTCATCTAAAAATTCTTGCAGGTGTCTTGGAAAATGAAAAGTTTACAGTTTAATTTGGTTCCATAGACTCTTGAAGGCATTTTTCCTTTCTTAAAGGGCTCGCTATATTTGAAAAACATGAATGGATGTCGAACAACACCTTGTTTTTGAACAGCATTGTCACATTTCAGAAAACGTAACTCTTTAGATATCGAAGTGGTTAATGACAAAGTGTTTTCACAGCAATATTTTCACATCATTTACACAGTTTAAAACCACTTACTGATAGTTTGCCTCAAAACTAGGAATAGTCAAATAGCTTGGTTTCTGTTTCCTAAAAAGACAGTCTTAAGTTTGTCCATCTCAGATCACAGGCTAACACTTGAACCTTTTGTACAGTAAACTGCTATTGATATGCTAATAAGACCTCGTCCCCTTCAGTGTGTCCTTTTAAAGAAGAGCAGTTCAGTGGTGGCAGGTGGCGAGGAGCGTGAGTGGGAATGTGTTTTGTGTTTGATGTGGAAGGATGGTTTGGAGGTGTGTGGATGGACAGGATAAACCTGATCCACGCTCGAACTTTAGCGTCTATGACATGCCACAACCAATCACTCTCTTTCCTGGGAGAACCGATCCTGTTAAAAACGACTCTTTTTTTGTCTAGTATCGCCGCTCTGGCACAGAACTTGCCTCCAGGCTCCACCCACTACTAATGCAATACAGCCGACGGCAACCAGAAGGAACAAATCACTTCAATGTTCTAGAAGTCATTGAGTTTAATGAAAATATTTGAAACCAGGGTGGTTTCAAACAGCTTCCGGTAAAGTCCACACGAAATCCAGTTTGACCATTTGACATTTTTATATGTATCATTTTTAAATGATTCTTGGGTGCATGTTATTTTAATTTAAAGAAAATATATATATCATTTTTTTCAGTATTTAACATTCACTTGTTATGATTCAATCAATACCTCATGAATATTATTTTGCTCTCAAAACATATTACACAAGTCATACGTGTTGTGTTTTACGTGTTTTTTTTTTTACGACTTTTACCCGTGGGCCACTATTAAAAACACCCCCGATTAGTTTCCTCATTGATCCACTAAAAAAGTGCATGGAACAGTCCATTCTGTAGGTTGCTGTTTGATTTGTATACACAGTCTCAGCGAATGAGTGAATCGGGATCTGATTCTGACTCAGCACTGTCACAGGCCAGACCTGTAGTCACTCCAGTAGTCTCCAAAGGGCCTACGGATTTTCGGCATGCATCACTGCATGGGGGCAGATGGTAGCCTTATTAATATAATCTGTATGCTCACTATGCTGTAGGCCGTCATTACAATAGAGCTCTAGGGCCATCAACAATCATATGTGTAGGAATCTCATCAACAATCATATGTGTAGGAATCTCAATGTGATTTATAGAACAAATTAAACAAAGTGGAATCATTCTAAAACTGAGAAAACCACATATTAAAGTGCGTCAGAGATTGTTCAAGCGATAACATAGCCAAGTGCACACTGCAAGACTGGGAAGCAAGAGCTATAAAGGAAACGAATAGCAAAGAATTTGAGCATAATTTATAATATACCAATATTTCAATATTATTATTTTTTAAAATAAATTAATAAATTAGTACTTTTATTCAATTTCGGATGTGCTAAATTGATCTAAAACGACAGTGAAGACATTTATAGTGTTAAGATCTATTATACTATTTATAATATATAAATACTATACTATATATATATATATATATATATATATATATATATATATATATATATATATATATATATATATATATATATATATATATATATATATAATCCAGAAATAAATGTATCATGGTTTCCACAAAAAATATTAGGCAGCACAACCATTTTCAACATAATAACACAGCTTTCTTGAGCACCAAATCAGCATATTTAAATTATTTTTGAAATATCATGTGACTCTGAAGACTGAAGTAATGATGCTGAAAATTCGGCTTTGTCCTCAAAGGAATTTTTTTTTTTTTTTTTAACAGAAAACAGGTATTTTAAACTGTAATAATATTTCACAATATTACTGTTTTTACTGTATGTTTGATCAAGTAAATGCAACAATAGAGAACATAAGAGACTTTTAACTTTCAAAAACATTAAAACATCTTACCCTAAACTTTTGAATGGTAGTGTGTGTTTGTGTGTGTTTGTGTGTGTGTGTGTGTTTAGATGGAAAAGAGAAACATATAATTGACTTTAAAGTCAAGCTGTGAGTCTATAAAAGTGCACAGGTTAATAAGCTTCTGTCTTGTTGTATGCGCCTGGCATTAGAAATATTTATTGCGGTTTTGTTTCAGCTGCTACTGTACAAGAGTTTAGTTTGCTCTCACAGATCTTTTTTCCTGAGAACCTCTCTCATGCCGGGAGGCCATCAGACACAGCGCTCTGTTATGGAAAATCTTCCCCTCAGCCGTCACTCAAATCGAAGTGGCTGCTTGTTTCCCGTTGCCAAGGGACTGCCGGTTACCTGAGATTTCCTTCAACCCCGGCACCGTAACCGGAGACAGGCTTTGGGATTGTGTCATTGGCTGTGTCTCCCGAGTTGCTCTCCCTGTCAGAATGACAGTGTCTGTCTGCCAACCTGACAGCACAGATATCTGTCGCCTGATATACCTCAAAGGCCCTCGTTTACTGATTCATTTACTGTAATCACAAATGTAATGTTTTTAAAACCTTTATAGTTCATGAAGGGTGGTGTTTATTGTAGTATAGTAGTTTAAGGATTAAACCTGTTGATTCACAGGAAGAACACAAACAAATTAATCATTAAAATGCCATGAATACTATTTTAGAGTCCTTTGGCAGACTCACTCTGCTACCTAACAAACCTGTTTGAAGAAGGTACTGACTAGATTTAGTGCATTGGTTAGAGATATAACAACCAGCTTAACTGTGACATCCAAGGTACTTTCCAGTCATAAATGTGGAGATCAAGGAATGATCTAAGCCGTAATACCGCCCTTGGTGGTTGTGTGTATGCATAATGCAAGCATTAAGAGCTGTCTAATGTCGTTGCTGTTGTATTGAGTGTTTGGCTCTGAAGGGGTCAGTGGGTAACGGGATCAGGGATCAGGAATCGCTCCCCCTGAGTGGACACGCTGAAGTCGTATTATTTCCCGAAGCCAGTGCGCGGCTAGTGCAGAGAGATGAGGAAATCCAATCTGAATCTTAAGGATGTGGCTGAAAGCTTAACAACCTCTCCACAAATGAGTTGATGGCTCACCGTCTCTGTAAACTGAAGTATTGTGCTGGTCATTGACCCTAGAGAAATTTCAGCTGCGGTAACAGAGACGGGTTCTATTAAAAGCAGTAAGTGTGTACAGTACCTGAAGACCATGGGATATGTTGTTCTCTTTTACATAGGTCTATTAGAGTATTAAACAGCAGGGTTCAGTACTGTGCAAAGTGAATATAAGCAGTTGTTGTTTAAACTAATCAGTCAGATTAATTCAGTTATTTTATCATATTATATGAATATTATTTTAAAGGTTTCAATCATTTATTTTAGGTGTGTGTGTGTGTGTGTGTGTGTTCATGTTTTTCTTTCCTGGTGGGGACTTCAACCTGAATGCACACTGACTGATGGGGACTTGTGTCACTGTGGGTACCTAAATTGAGGTCCCCATAAGGAAACAAGCTTATAAATAATACAGAATGAGTTTTTTTGAAAATGTAAAAATGCAAAAGGTTTTATGCGATGGGTAGGTTTATGGCTAGGGTTAGTGTAAGGGGATAGAATATACAAGTTTGTATAGTATAAAAACCATTACGTCTGTGGAGAATCCCCACAAAGATATTGTGCGTGTGTTTGTAAATATTATATAATATAATTTTCAAAAATCATTCAGTTCATTTAATCAGTTAATTTAGACCACATTAACCAATTGTTTTGTTACCTGACAAAATATTTTTTACATTGTACTAGGGAGTATATTTGAGTTTTAAACTGTATGATTGAATATAGGATATAAAAAATATTAAAGGTCCCGTTCTTCGTGATCCCATTGTTCAAACTTTAGTCAGTGTGTAATGTTGCTGTTAGAGCATAAATAATACCTGTAAAATTATAAAGCTCAAAGTTCAATGCCAAGCGAGATATTTTATTTAACAGAAGTTCCCTTTCAAAGCCTACAGCGAACGGCTGGCTTCAAGGAATCAAGGAATTTTTATTGCCAAGTACATTTTTACACATACACGGAATTTGTTTTGGTGTTGTGCGAGTCACACCGTGAGTTCACTTAAGTCAGTAGAACAGTAGAACAGACTAATCTCCGCCCACAAGAATACGCGCAAAAAGGGGGCGTGGTCTCGTTGCTGTCCCACGTGGAGAAGAGGAAGTGGTTCGTTTGAGTGTGTTTGTCGCCATGTCGTCGAGACGCTGTTACTTTCATCCCGGAGTCAAATCACCTTTGTTTGGCTTTCCCAGGGACGCTGTAGAGATCATTATATATCTCCCGTTAAGAGGCGTGACCTTTCCATGCAAGTTACGTGCGCTAAGCTGCTGTCGAATCACAACACAGGAACCGGGCCATGTGCGCTAAGCTGCTGTCAAATCACAACACGGGAACCGTGCCATGTGCGATAAGCTGCTGTCAAATCACAACACGGGAACCGCTGGCACAATCAGAACTCGTTACGTATTTCTGAAGGAGGGACTTCATAGAACAAGGAAGTCGTCAGGCCGTTTTTAGGACAGTGAAAACAGCGGTATACAGATAAGTAAATTGTGTGAAAAATACTGTGTTTTTTTACACGCGAAACATGAACACATGTTATATTGCACACTGTAAACACAATCAAAGCTTCAAAAAAACACGAAGAACGGGACCTTTAAGAAGTAGGCTACAGTATGAAGTAGATTTGTGATTTGGACAGAAGGCTACATGATTTTATTAAGCAAGTTCATCTTTGCTCTATAATATAGCCCATGTTGTGTAAGAAATAACATTATTTAAGTGAACATGAGTTTTACTTCATATATTTTACTATATTGTGGATCATGGCTAGAACACTGTATTAACCAATGAGCATCTCAGACCGGAACTGTTGCATAGGTTAATGAACAGTATTCAGTACGAAACATTAAAATGCCAGTAAGAAATGAATCTAGAAGAGTTTGCTTTATTCTGTTTTGTCTTTGACTGATAATCAAAAGCTTGGCTTTTATAAGAGAGTTGTTCCTTGAACTGTCTGCTTGTATGAATCTGAGTTCAGAGCTGCATTTAGCCACAATAGCTGTGCTGCCTGGAGCAAGGCAATGTCCTCAGTGCACTTGTTTCTGTCTGTCTCCTAGGTAACGGCGGTTGCTCTCCCAGGAAGGAGAACTCGAGAATGCTGGTGGACCTGTCGACCAGCACACCCAATGGCCAGCGTTCCCAAAGTCCTGATTCCCCTGCTGGTAAGTAGGCCTGTCTTCTAACAAGTCCACTCCCCTCAATAATAATAATAATAATAAACATTTATTTGTATAGCACTTTTCATACATGAAATGCAACTCAAAGTGCTTCACAAGCATAAAAACGAATAATAGGAATACAAATTCCCACAAAGTCAATATAAAAAGTAGGGCTGGGTAAAAAATATTGATTCCTCGATTTTAATCGATTCTCTTTTTTAAAAAAATTTTTTATGACATCCACCATTTAAAAGTTTATATTTCAAAAAACGAATTTGCATATAGAAATATGATTATGTAGTTGTAAAGTTAATATTATAACTTAAAAAAAAACATAATTGAGTGTAATTTAAGTGTTTGTATACAAATCAGTTAATTTTTACCTTCAATATTATAGTAGGCTACAACTGACTCGCATAGTTTAGAGCATTAGTTCAGAGATTTGTTTTTCTTGAGAAAATTTGCCATGTTATTGTACCTGATATATATCCAAAATAATCAATATTGAATTGAATCGCAAGCTTGTGAATCGAAATCTAATCGAATTGTGAAATGTGTGTCAATACCCAGCCCTAATAAAAAGATTCAACAACAGAAAGGTTCAAAATGTAAAATAAAGAGGTTGGCAATACAATGCCACCTCAATATCAATTATAAAACTGACAAAACAAATAGAAAACAAATAGAAAAAAAAAAAACACTTCACACCATATTGTTATACTGATAAGCAACTTTAAAAAGATATGTCTTAACCCGCCTTTTAAATGTATGAATGCTTGGAGCCTCTTTCACTTAATTTGGTAGAGAATTCCAAATATTTGGAGCATAGTGGCTAAAAGAAGTACCACCAGATTGTTTATGTTATGGGAACCAATGTAATTCCATTAAAACCGCTGTAATATGCTCTCTCCTTTTTAATTTCATTAGTACTCTGGCTGCTGCATTTTGTATCAGTTTTAACTTCGCTACAGAACCCTTAGCTAAACCAGTGTATATAGCATTACAATAATCAAGATGAGAGAAGATAAAGCATGAATACGTTTTTTAGAATCATCCAGGGATAAAAAAGGACGAATCTTGACAATATTTCTCAGATGATAAAAGCTAGTTTTGTCACTTGATTAATTTGAGACTTAAAACTCAGGTCACAGTCCAAAATGACACCCAGATTGTTTACTTCTTTCTTAGATTGTAGGGTTAAGCTACCCAATCCAGTTTATATCCTCTCCCGCTCATATTTTGAGCCCACAATAAGAATTTCATTTTTTTCTTTGTTCAGTTTCAAAAAAATTGTGTTCATCCACTTTACAATGCTGGACAGACAGTCAGACAACCTCTCTAATACAACAGTGATAAATATAACTGTTTATCATCATGTCAATTCTGAATTATGCTACCCAAAGGGAGCATATAATGAAAATAAGACAGGCCCAAGGTTTGATCCTTGTGGAACACCATGCAATATTTCATGTGTCTTTGATATACAGTCACCTATTTTAACCAAAAAGTTCCTTTCTGTAATATACGTTTTGAACCCATTTAAAACATTACCAGAGAGACCTACAAGCTTTTCCAGTCTGTTTAACAGAATACAATGATCAACCATGTCGAATGCAGCACATAGATCCAAGAGGATTAAACCTGAAGCCTTACCATTATCTGTATTTAATCTCAGATCATTTACTACCTTTAGTAATGATGTGTCAGTATTATGACCTTGCCTGAAACCTGGCTGATATTTCTCCCGAATATTATATTCATCTAAAAATGGACTAAGCTGTTGCATTACAACTTTTTCTAACTCTAAAATGATATGTTAGAAATTGGTCTGTAGTTATTAAGGAGAGAATAATCCAGGTTTCTTTTCTTTGGAAGCGGCTTTTCAACAGATGCCTGTTGTCATTTGACTTTCTCAAATGTGATGCATTGATTAGATTAGGTTAAATGGATAGTTCAGCCAACAATGACATTTCTATCATCATGTACTCACCCTCATATTGTTCCAAACCTGTATTTCTTTCATTATTAGAATGGAAAAAGTGACATTTCAAAATGATGGGTAAAGCTTTATTTTGATAGTCCACTTTAGATATTCTACTGACTATAAGTAACTTTACAACTACGTCAAATTCCAGTCATGCTAATATCTGCATGGATGCAAAAGCACCAGTCCATATGACTCTATCTAAAGTCTTAAAGCCTGACGAATACCTTGTTTGGTCGAAACATTGTAGTTTAGTGATATGTTAAAGTTTCATGGGAGCAGATAAATCATATAATATCCTTATATGATGAAAAGAAAACAATTTCACGCGTTATTCAATGAAAGCATCTCTCACAATTGTGCCACCGAGAGCTAGCGGTGTCTGTGAATCATTCTCTGAGTCATATTTTTAAATGAATCACTGATTTGTTCATACAACTTGTTTAAAGGATTTGTTCATTTGAATCAACTCACTGACTAAATGATTCCGTTGCAGCAGCCGTAGCCGCAGTTGTCATGTTAACAGCTTACTGGAGATGAGGATTATTAATTAAAAATTTAATTAATCTGTTTTGCACACAAAGCTTTCAGATGGCTTCAGAACATTAGCACATGCATCGTATTTACAATATGACTAATTTTACAGTATTTTACAATATTTTACTGTGCTTTTGTTTCCTTTTCTAAGCTTGAAAGAGTTTTAAAGCTTGAAACAAGGGTGAGTAAATGATGATAGAATTGTTATTTTTGGGTGAACCATCCCTTTAACATTAGAATATGAAATGCAATATCTCGTTTTCTATTGCAAAAGATAAGAAAAAGGAAATATGAGTGAGCATCAGCTTGCAAGGGACAAAGGAAGGACCTTTATCTCGCAGTATTATAGAAGTTACAGCTTTATCTGCGATCTGATGGGATAGGCCCAGTGTGTGACATCTCCCTTCCTCAAAATCAACTGCTGGTCAGCATGAGCATGCATACTGAGAAAAGGGAAGCGCTCGCCGCTGAAGGATGGAGGCACAGACCGTGATCCCAGATGGAGATAGTTCTTGTAGATAATTTATTGGTCATATTGCGCAGGACGTTGAGAAACATGTTACTGGGTAAAGAGAAGTCTAACCTACACATACATGGTTTAGTTAACCCCATGCTTGCACAGGACATAATGTGACTACTATGTCATACTGCATAGAAATTAAGTGCAAGCCATAATTTAATATTTAAGGGTTAGACACTGCAACAAGAAGTTTCTGCAAAGGTGAAATTTTAATAGAACGAGACCTTCGAGTTAGACTGGCAAGTGCGTTTTGTTCTCATTCATCTCCTTTGATCTGTTGATGATGAGAATGCTAAAGGATTCTGTATGTTGTCCCGGCAACCATTTCAAGTTCACTCAGCTGCAGCCATCATAGACACTCTGTAACGTGTACGCTAGAGATAGTTAAACCACAGGCAGCTGTTTTCTGATGTCATGATTGACAGAATGGACAGAGAAATAGGAAGAAACATACAGTACGTCTCGACGCATTGAGGTAATGCCGTTCGACTGTGATTGTTTTGACATTTGCTGTGGGTATAGAGTTTTTATTTCGAGCTCTGAGGCTGGCGATTGTTCATGCGAGTCATAAGTGTTTCTTTGAAAGTGAAGATCTCTTGTGCAATATTAAGCAACTATGGCTGTAATACTTCATTGGAAGTGCCAGTGGGTGAAGCGAGGGTTATGTTGTGGCACTGCCACACAGCACTTACAGAAGTATCTTTCAAAAGCTCTGTGAACCTGCATATCACCGTGTGTAAACAGTCTTTTAATCAAAATGGGACATTTTGCAAGAGATGTTTGAGTGTAATTTGACTGTAACTTACTTGTAATCTGTGTTCTTGAATGTTTAGCACTATTTAGAGGCGATTTTCAAAACCACTATACTGAAATAACATCTTTTTTTATAAAACTAAACCATTTTAATTTTCTTTTTATTATTTACAATTTGATATACAAATTATTATCAATGATTAACTATACCTAAATTAAATTTTTTAATATTTATATACAATCAATCCAAATTTTACACTTTTAACATTTTCTCACGTTATCACGGTTTATTTGCTATAGTTTAGAAAATGGTAATAAAATATGACAAGTACTCACAGTTAACTGTGTCAGAACAAATTAATCTTGATAATGTCAGATAACTTTGATAGAAAGGTATGTAATGGATAACAATCAACCAATCAGCTGTCAGCTGTTAAATTTAAGCACACAATTAGATAATACCAATTTAGGTCAACCAATTACCAAGCAATGCTTCAGTCTGTGGCGTAAAAGGTCGCGTTAGCAATTAAAGAAAAAAACACTGAAGCAAAACATGGTCAGGTCAAAGTGTCTGAATAATTTTGGTCCCAAAATATTTATCAATATTACTGGTAGTCCACTGTATTTTTGGATATAATATGTCGCAGTTTACTTTATTTTGCCATCCTCACTTACATAAATGAACTATAGTGTCCTGCTCGACCTGTAAAATAATATATCTGGTGTGTGTGTGTGTGTGTGTGTGTGTGTGAAAGGGTGTGCAAAAAGGTTAAAATCCATAATGAGGGTGCACTAAGGAGCACAACGATAGTTAGGTATTTCAATTAGGAATGTCGAAAAACGGTGGGTAGTTTGATTCAGTGTTTTTACCAAGTTACCAAGGAGAAAATACAATTTCATATGTATGTTTGTGAAACACACATTTACCTCCTTAGGGAAAACTAGTCCCGTTCGAATAGTGTTTATGAGTGATATCGCACTGGTGTGAGAGTCCGCAAACAGTAGGAACTACTGAGCTTTTTTAAGGGGGAATCAGACAGATTTCAGTCATACTCTCAGACTGTGACTCAAATCTAGCGAAGCAGCAGAGCGGTTCGCCTAAGGGACAACACTCATACGGATGGGAAAGACGGAGGTGACTCAAAGCTTAGTCTCAAGCTCTCGCCCAGAGATTAAACTCATGGTAAAATTACAAACAGGTTTGTCTGGATGGTATAGAGAGCTGCCTGCTCTTTTTCCACCTGTCGTGAAACCTGGAGAGTGTGCGTGGTTGAGACGGAAAACCTGCGGGCCGGGCTATCGCATGTTTACGTGTCGCTATGTGTTTATACATCCCTTTGCATGTCTATTTTTGTCACGCTCTGTGTGTCTCTGCGTGTGGGGGTGGCCTCCCTGGAGGTGCTCAACAGCCTGCGCTCTGAGATAAATGGAGAGGCCCGCTCAGTCCAGACCAAAGCTCTGGCCCACCTCCTCTTCTCTGTCTCCCACAGTCAGTCATGTAGAACTCCACCTGCCCACCGTTTGCCTCGCTACACTAGAGACTACAGCTGCATCTGCCTTTTTTCCTATTTGCTGTCATCCCAATGCTATTATCATGTTGGAGAACAGATTTCTTGGTCAATGTGCTGTCATAGTAACGAGTGACTTCAAAGTCTTGTCACAGTCTTAATCCACACGTTAGTGCTTAATCATGTGTATGGAAAGAAACTACTGTAGTGTGCAGTGGGTGATGTTTGGCTTTTGTGGTTTGAACTGTTTGAAAACTTGTTTTTAAAGCTTGAATGTTTTTTACAGCACACACAATCAAACAAGAGGAAGGTACCGAGGAGGAGACGGAGAGAAGGCCCAATGGTCCAGATGAGGCAGGTCACAGCGGTGAGGAAGGCTCTGGATTGGAGGAGCCCATGATTGACAGCCCAAACAATCTACAAGATACTGGGCCAGGAACAGATGTGCAGAGTGAGACGGGAATAAGACTGCCAAATGGTAAATATAATGGTAAATATTAACATTATTTAAAAAATATCTTTCTGAAAAGTCATGGGGAATTTTTTTTATTTACTGTATTGTTCCAAATATAAGGCAAAATGAAAAATAAAAATGGGGTTGTCCTATTATGCAGGGTCTAGACTTTTACATGTCAATTATACACAACCGCAACAATAGGGATCGCAAAATACATGTAAAACCAGTGTTCCCCCCAGGACTGATAAACGCAGCGGAGTCCTCACCTAAATCTCATTAATCAGCCAAGAAATATGGTGTGTCAGAGTGTATTGTTAGAAAATGGAGAGCCCAAAAAGACAGCCTTAAAAATGCTAACAGTCAAAGAAAAGCACACTGTGGTCCTAAAAGCATCCGCTTCGAAGAAATTGACAGGCAAGTGTGTCAGTACGTAGCCGAAAAAAGAAATGAGGGGCTGCCCATAACCATAGCCCTCATCTAGCTGAAGGCACTGGATATCGCCAAAGAGCTGAACATACCCACCAGCGAGGCCCATCATTTCTTATTTCGGCTATGTACTGACACACTTGCCTGTCATTTTCTGCCAAGTGGCCGTTTGGATGCGGCGTAATGGATTAGCATTACTCCACAGACTCCAAAGTCTTGCCCAGCGCTTGCTTTCCGACTTCAAGGAGAAAATTTCCAGCGCTATATGATCATCCTAAGGAGAAAAAAATAACATTCATATCCCCTGGATCAGATAGCTAATGCGGAACAAACACCTGTGTTTTCTGACATGTTGACATCTGTCACGGTACATAAGAAAGGTGAGAAATCAGTCATTGTGAAATCTACTGGAAATGAGAACTATGGGTTATTTTTATGCCATAAAGTGTTTATTTTTAAATGTGATTATTGGTACATTTTACCAGTATTTACCACAATTTTCATTATAAAAATTTCAATTAGAAAAATATGCAATATGAAAATTATTTTTAAAAAGCCTTTTTATAAAAGGTACGTCTTGAAAAAGGTGGGGGTCATTTTATAATCAGGAACTTATATTGGGAACAATACGGTATATTACAAATTTTGTAAAGAAAATCTTAAAACCTTATGGAGAAGTCATGGAACCTTCTAAAGAGATTATATTTCTTCTAATTTTGCTCTGGTCTAAAGATTGCATCAGCTAGGTATTGGTCTTTGTGAGGGCTTGTGTAAAACTTGCTTGCAAGTCAGCATACATTAGTATAATCATAAATGACAGAAAAGGTTATGGGAAAAGTCAAATAATTAGTAAGTGTGGTAACCCTAAATAAAACGGAAGTTTAAAAGATAAAATATTTTTTTTTAAAAGATTCACTTACTGTATGTATATTTTATAATCTCATAATAAAAATAAAAAAAATCTAATTATATCATATCCATTTTATATAAGGCACCATAATCCAGCAATTCAAAGTGCAAATGATTTGTCTAAATTTATTGTGACATTTCTCAAGTAAGTTTCGACAGAGCATATTTCACTGACTTCCCATTGAAATAGCAAAACCCTTTCGTGACCAAGGCTTGTCACTCATGTGTTCTTCCTTTTTTCAGTGTCAAAAGGGTGTGGAGCTCATAGATGTTCTATAAGAAGACAATAGTTAAGACTAGGAGTTATTCTCAGGGAAAGCATCCCTGGAATCCTCCACAACCTGTTCCCAAGCCCTGGGCTGACGCTGATAGTGCCAGACAACACGCTAGCAGGACAGGGTCATATTTCACTTTTCCAGGTTTTCATCTCTGCCTACAATGATAAAACGTTCACCTAATCAAGCCACGGGAGCACCCGACGCTCAATGTGGGGTTAAAGAAACTGAGGATTGAAATGTCTGTGTGTCCATCACACATATGTGTTTTAGAGTCACAGGCTTTAGAGTCAGAAGGCTATATTTAGAGCAGGTGCTCACGCAGCAGGTCTGATGTATGACTAATCCAATTCATTCAACATAATTAGGTTCCCAATCAACAAACTGTATCAAAGAGGCTTAGCGTAGTTATCATAGCTGTGAAAGGTATTTTTTGAGACTCAAACTTAGTGCTCAAATTACAAAAATGATGGAGGTCACATGGTATCATTTACGTGATACTATAGTTGTGTCCCAAAAGAACTTATGCACTGTTTACTCAACTGTGTGGTGTATGAACATTATTTAGGGTTATTTTGTCATTCAGCACCGGAGTCTGATAGCCCCTCCTCCTTTGCTATGTAATTAAAGCTGCGACAGATGAGTACATGAAGTGTCCAACATTCCACACTTCATTTTTTCAGTTAATTAAGTGCATCATCCGGGTATTTAAAGTGCACTTTTTCTTTTGGAATTTCTAGTGTGAACACTGTTTATACTACACAACGGCATAGAATAGTGCACAAGAACGCGAATTGGGACGCCGTACATTATGTTTAATTGTCAGTTAGTATGCGTTATTCTGTGGAAAACTGTAAATAGGGCTGGGTGATACTGTACATCTAAAAATAAATAAATAAATCAGCTTTCCAATGAAATTATACTGTATTCTAATTACTCTTTTCTATTTTAATACATTTTCAAATGTAATTTATTCCCGGAATGGCAAAGCTGAATTGTCAGCATCATTACTCCAGTCTTCCGTCACATGATCCTTCTGAAATCACTCTAAAATGCTGATTTGTTGTTCAAAAAAACATTTCTTAATATTTCAAAAGAACAACATTTACTTGAAACAGAAATCGTTTTGAATTTTAAATGTCTTTACTGTGACTCATAATGCATCTTTGCTGAATAAAAGTATTAATTTCTAACTGACCACAAACTTTTGAATGGTGCATGTCAATAAATTTAAATAATTTTCATTTATATGCACCCATATAAAAAGCAATAAGACCACCAACATATTTTAACTAAAAAAAAATCATATATGAAATATTATGAACTTTTTGGGTGATGACATATGAATCATTGAATCGATTCATTGAATTAGATAGTTTGAACAGACTCAAGAAAATGATTCAAACTCATTTTTAAGCTATGTATACATTTTGGTTTCAAAAATGGGCCTATGGTTGAATACATTTTAATATGAAAAAGGCCACTGAGACTTCCAAAAACATTTCCGATTATGGAGCGAATGAATCATTTATACAGTATAGACTGATTCGGAAAAAATACATTTTACAAATCTTACAAATCACCATTTTTTCTATTGAAGTTTATATCATGGCCGCTATTTAAATGACTTGTTGCTTCATTTTATATTTTTATATTCAATATATCAGCCAGCCATGAGTGGAAAAAGCAGTCCTTGTATGGACTGTGTGGTAAACAGTCTATATAAAAAACAGTGTGATCAGTGTCTCTTGTTCATGACTCTGTCCATCAGGTGACCGGCCGTTCCAGTGTAACCAGTGTGGGGTTTCATTCACTCAGAAGGGCAACCTGCTGAGGCACATCAAACTCCACACGGGAGAAAAGCCCTTCAAATGCCCTTTCTGCAGCTACGCTTGTCGCCGTCGTGACGCCCTGACCGGACATCTGCGCACACACTCAGGTCAGGCCACCACATCTCTACACTTGCTATAGGAAGACACGTCAATGGGCGGTAGTGTGATGCATAATGTGTGCCATAGCCTTCAAAACGATTGCTGTTCTATGGCAACAAAAAACAAGCAGTTCTGGAAAAAACAAGCAGATCTGTTCTGTCCTGAGGGACGTGTACAGACAACCTAGCAAACACTGCGGTTAGGCCACCTAGGACATGTTGTCGTGTTGCCTGCAAGGCTTGTGCTCCACCAAAGGAAATGATCTCTGTCAACCAAAGGGAAGTGTTGCTTTGGTGAAGCATCACTCTCTAACCCACTTTCATATCAGCCCACCATCAGTTGTCTAGTCCTCATCGTTGAAGATCCGGGTCATACGATACCATCAGTGCTCAGCTCGGGACTTCACAAGCTGTCACTCAGGGACAGGCTTGTTGAAATGCACAGGGAGAGCAGGAGCGGCCTATCACTCTCATCGTGTTTTGCTGCCTCTCTTCGTCTTTTGTCATTTCCTGTTTTGCAGCTCTAATCACAGCGCAGGGATAGCACAGTTTTATAGGCCAGGCAGCTGATGTCTGTGGTGTCCTGTTTTTGTGGGCAGAATATATGAAATAATTCTTAAAGACATAGCTACCTTTTGGTTTCACATATGCTCTGATGGTCGCTGTGGGAGAGCTATTTTAGTCTTCAAAACAATATAATTTTATATTAAATATGCTACCATTTAAGAGTTTGGGGTCTGTACCATTTTTATTAAGTTCTTGAGTCTCTTATGCTCACCAACGCTGCATTTATATGAACACAGTAAAAACTAAACAATTGCAAAATATCATTTTAATTTAAAATAACTGTTTTCTATTTTAATATACACTCACCTAAAGGATTATTAGGAACACCATACTAATACTGTGTTTGAACCCCTTTCGCCTTCAGAACTGCCTTAATTCTACGTGGCATTGATTCAACAAGGTGCTGAAAGAATTCTTTAGAAATGTTGGCCCATATTGATAGGATAGCATCTTGCAGTTGATGGAGATTTGTGGGATGCACATCCAGGGCACGAAGCTCCCGTTCCACCACATCCCAAAGATGCTCTATTGGGTTGAGATCTGGTGACTGTGGGGGCCATTTTAGTACAGTGAACTCATTGTCATGTTCAAGAAACCAATTTGAAATGATTCGAGCTTTGTGACATGGTGCATTATCCTGCTGGAAGTAGGCATTAGAGGATGGGTACATGGTGGTCATAAAGGGATGGACATGGTCAGAAACAATGCCCAGGTAGGCCGTGGTATTTAAATGATGCCCATTTGGCACTAAGGGGCCTAAAGTGTGCCAAGAAAACATCCCCCGTGCCATTACACCACCACCACCAGCCTGCACAGTGGTAACAAGGCATGATGGATCCAGGTTCTCATTCTGTTTACGCCAAATTCTGACTCTACCATCTGAATGTCTCAACAGAAATCGAGACTCATCAGACCAGGCAACATTTTTCCAGTCTTCAACTGTCCAATTTTGGTGAGCTTGTGCAAATTGTAGCCTATTTTTCCTATTTGTAGTGGAGATGAGTGGTACCCGGTGGGGTCTTCTGCTGTTGTAGCCCATCCGCCTCAAGGTTTTGCGTGTTGTGGCTACACAAATGCTTTGCTGCATACCTCGGTTGTAACGAGTGGTTATTTCAGTCAAAGTTGCTCTTCTATCAGCTTGAATCAGTCGGCCCATTCTCCTCTGACCTCTAGCATCAACAAGGCATTTTGGCCCACAGGACTGCCGCATACTGGATGTTTTTCCCTTTTCACACCATTCTTTGTAAACCCTAGAAATGGTTGTGCGTGAAAATCCCAGTAACTGTGCAGATTGTGAAATACTCAGAGCGGCCTGTCTGGCACCAACAACCATGCCACGCTCAAAATTGCTTAAATCACCTTTCTTTCCCATTCTGACATTCAGTTTGGAGTTCAGGAGATTGTCTTGACCAGGACCACACCCCTAAATGCAGTGAAGCAACTGCCATGTGATTGGTTGATTAGATAATTGCATTAATGAGAAAATGAACAGGTATTCCTAATAATCCTTTAGGTGAGTGTATTTTAAAATGTAACATATGACTATGATGGCAAAGCTGAATTTTCAGCATCATTACTCCAGTCTTCAGTGTCACATGATCCTTCAGAAATCATTCTAATATGCAAATGTTTTATTATTATCATGTTAAAAACATTTCTACTGCTCAATATTTTTGTTTGTAATCTTTTTCAGGTTTGATGAATAGACAGTTAAAGCATTTTTAACATTATAAATGTCACTTTTAATCAATTTAATGCATCCTTAAATGCATCCTTGATGAATAAAAGTATTAAATCTTGCCGACCCAAAACTTTTAAAAGCTGGTTAAATTGTCTACGCATTAATTTATTTTCAAAACCTACATTTCAATAAAAAAAAGAGATGGTTGCCATTTTGTAATCTGTTATCTAGACAAATGATGGTGACCTTTAAGGAGCTAAAATACAAGATCGTCTTTTTTTTTTCTTTTCACTAAGTTCTTCCATTTGTCTGATTTCATTGTTTTGATTGTTTTATTATTCAGAAATGTCATGAATAGTCTTGAGACAGGAGGAGTCGGTGTATCCATACTGGTAGTATAGATTCTCCATCATTTAATCAACAAACTATGCAAAATGTGTGGTGTGTGTGTGTCTGTGTGTTGTGGTCTATCATATTGATATCAAATGTCAGTGCGAGAACTTTTACCACTAAAGCCTACGCACCCAACTACCTCAGCATATAAACGTTTGTGGCCGATGAGAGTCATTAAATCATTTGCATATCCATTTCTATAGGCATTGTAAGGAGATGCCACAAGAAAGGTTTGTGCTACCACAGTGTGAGACGTGTAGTTTTTGCTGGAGTCGTTTTAATGAGTAATTTAGGAACTTTTAAGCAATGTCACCTGGAGCGGTCTCGCCCTTTTTGCCACGAGTCCATCCCCACTCCTTGGTGACCCACCCCCCTTTACGGCAGCCACTTCAGCTGGAGCGGAATGCGAGGAACTCAGCAGGTTTGACGACTTCTTGTGCAACGAGCGCCACATGAAAGGACTCATCCTCTTTTGGCCCTTGGCAACAGGAGGATTAGAGGCAAACAGCCCAGGAAAGTTACGTTGAGAGGGAGTAAAAACATGCAAACACATTGGCTATCCAATCGTTGACAAACGGTCATTGAAATCCATATGCATGCACGCAGACCACAGACGTGATCTAAAAGATGAAACTGAAACAGCATATATTGCACCACAGTTTTAGGCGTGATTCATAACGTTGGTGACTTCGCTTTGGGTTGCTTTGGCTGTTTTTGGCAGCTTAGTAAAATAAGAAACGTGAGGTGAGTGGCTAACGCTTGATTCAGGGAATGCATGCTTTAAGCCCACTGCGTGTTTAACAACCAGTTGAGTAAGTTGAGCACTTTTGCTGATGCTCTACAATTGATAGGCATTTACATGAAATGAAATGTCATCCTCATTTCCTGTTTTCAACCCGAATGGATGCGGTTTAGAGGGCTTTAATGCATCACTATGTGTATGAATTTGCATTTGAATAAGTGCTTAGACAGGGATTTTTTTTTTAAATCATCCAAACTCTGCTACGGGGAACTCATAGGGTTTTGAACAGTTGCTATTAATCGATAAAAGTGTTTGTTGCATTTCTTTTGCCACATAACTTTGCATCTTTGTCTCCATCGCATATTAGGGTGATCGCCTGTCCCAGACTTTGCCGTTTGCAGGTGTTTAGACAGTTCATTGAACCAAATCGTTCAGTTCTGTTTTTCCATTTGTAGTCTATATGTGTTTGTGTGGATGCACTGTATCCTCTAAAATGTCTGCGCCAAACCATTTCTTATGTGCAGACACCAATTAATTAGAAATATTGAAAGTATGACAAAAAATTTTACTTTCAGAGCTCTCTCATCAGGAGAAACTGTTTCCAATACAGTCACCCACTGACATATAAAGCCCCCTAAAACTATTGACGTGTAAGAGTCTGCCCTAGATCCCTTGATTACCTGACCTTTACAGAATGACATTAAGACCAAGTTCATGGAAGACTATTTAAATGTAATAATAATAAACAACTAGTCAATCGTCACAGCTGGCATGGTGTAACATAACACAATCATATATATTTTTTATATTTATTTTATATTATTTGAATGTTTTTTTTATTTTATACAATTTTAAATTATTCAAATATAAAATATTTTTTAATATAAATATTTTGTTTGTTTTATTTGCATGTGCATTTTATACTAAAATACATTTTTTATAATTATAAACATATAAAATACAGTTAAAATTATGATATAATTATATAATTTTATAAAAAAAAGAAAAAGAATATATATATATATATATATATTTTTAGAACTTGGCTACACTGTAGAACATTTCAACACACTGAAATTGAAACATTGTATTCCAAGCAAACCAAAGCTATTTTTTTGTTGCTGTGATCCATCCTTTCCCACAGAAGTGACTGGGCCTCCGTTGTTTGACATGCGTTCTACATGTGAAAGGTCACCTCACAGCGTCTCAGTCTGTAGCTGTCTCACTTTCACTGTTTGCTTCAGACGGAAAGCACTATGGCACTTTGAAGAGCGTTACTGAAAAGTGTAGGGGGTATTTTTACAATTGGCACACTTTACAGGTAATCCCACAGGCTTGCTAGTAACAGGTGTGAATTATCATTATTTTCTCACGTGCAGTAAGTGACTGGTTAACTGAGTTCATACAGTATGACTCAATTCACTAGGTTGTTTTGTTTCACTGCTGCACTCTTTATGAATAATTCTGAAAGTCCCTTACACCAAGGATTGACCACAGAGCTGACAGCACCCCTGTCTCAAATTCAATTATGTTTTTAGCTGACATAACAGAACAGCGCAGATGTAATGGTGGACTATGTTCCTAATTGATACTGATGAGTGAATGAGAAAAACATGACAGATAAATGAATGAGTCAACCAATGGATGAATGAAACTCGGAATGAATCAATGAACGAATTGTTCCATTAGCTATACTGGAAAACTCACATCTGTTTCTGGAGGCTAAGCATCGTCCTCCTCCTACTCTTCTTCTCTGCCCACGACGGAAGGACAAGATGCTTGCATCTTTCTTGGGAGGTTCTGTCCCGCATTATCGCCCTTGCACTGACCTAATCTTAGTGGAACTGACTGTGAATCACTTCACACCTTATCCGGCTGAGGAGAAACACTCACTCGGTTTCTGTTTATTGTTCAAAGAGACTTTCCAAGTCATTGCTCGTGGTGCCAATCTGTAGATCGATGACGATAAAACGAAATCAAATACAACTACTATAGTACGTAATTCTATCCTCTTCTGGAGCAAACCCCCTTACCACGTTGTAGTGGTTGCATCATCACGAAATCTGACTTTGCCCACTTTCTCGCTTACTCAGTCGGAGACTGAAACTCAGTTGTGTGAGCGGCCTGAATGAGTTATTTTACAGCTTAATACTTATTTTACTACTCTCTGATGTTTTTTAGTGGGCAAACCACACAAGTGCAACTACTGTGGGCGGAGCTACAAGCAGCGCACGTCATTGGAGGAGCACAAAGAACGGTGTCATAATTACTTGCAGAGTGTCGGAATGGACTCCGCCTCCAATCCTGGCCTTTATCCAGGTGAGTGGCTCATGACTTCATTGAGACTGTAAGATGATGGTTTTCCACATCATTAATCAAGTGTTATTGTGACTTATTGTGAAATCGTTTTGTTGTTGGATGACACAACGGTGTTCCATGAGCTGGTACTTTCCTTGGAAACAAAACAATATGAATTACTAACACATTCCTGGGGTACATTTTGTTGATAGCAAAGGTACAAGGTTTTGCTGGTTAGCATGGTTAACCCCTGCTGGTAGATGTCCAAACTACATTATCTGACAGCCATTGGCACATTATCATTCAAGCTAAAATCAGTGTTGTCTTGACATTATTGTTGTGTTTGTCCAGAGAAATTAGTTACATGGCATTTGCGGTTTATAAAACGCATGTAGGATCAGTTTTGATTCTAAATACCATGGATTTTTTCCTCTATCAAACATTTAATCCTATAAGAAACTGACATGAAAATTTACTTTTTATGTTAAAGGGTAAGTGATTTAGCATTAAGCTTTGTATCAGTAGAAACCCGGTAGTATATTCGAATTATGGTACTTTTCCCCCTCATATCCCCCTGAGACGAGAGAATTATGCATTTTATTTCTGGAAAAAAATCCTCAGATAATGCAAATATCGTCATTTTGCATCATCGCAGGATTTTTGGCCAGTGCCTAGAGACTACAGGAGCTAGTTCTGCATGTTTTCAACCCGCCCACAGGGGAGAGATCTCCCTCACAGAATGTAAATGCGCACGCCCACTGCCGCTCGGCTCGGGCATTCATAACGGAGCGGTACGGAGCAAAGTGAGTGTTTCAACTTTTCAATGAATTCCTATGAAAGTTTAGCTTCCATAGCGCGCTGATAACGTGCCAGACTGGACACACGCCGTGAATGACTGCCGCGCTTACCTCAGCTCTGCTCAGCTCTTCTCGTGATGAATGCAACCTGCAACTCCTGATGTGTCTGTCACGTGACTTTCGTTCAGCTCACTCACACTTCATTGAAAATACACGTTCAGTTTTTAATTGTAGTGTCTGTTCTCTGACTGAACGACATGATTTTTATTACTATGAATATCAAAACAACGTTGGGGGCGGTGCCGCGGTGGGCAAGTGATAACCAATAGCCGTGGCTTTGGGAGTAGCCTCGTAGGGCAGTGAAGCAAGTGCATTCTGGGAGTTGTTGTCTTTCATCCACATGAGACAAAAATACATTTTCTGTCCTTTCTCAGTCTAGAAGGCACCAAATTCAAAAATTATTTCACATTTCTACTACATAAATGACAGTTTAAATACACATTCATCTTCCCAGCGCTGAAGTGCCCCTTTAAAAATACCAGTAATTAAATTTATAATTTAAGTTCATAAAAAATAATAAAAAATAAGCAATTACAGTATGCATAAATATAATTCAATGCACAAATGAGCAACATTTGAACTATCCTTTACTGATTAAATCACTTAAATTAATTTGTATATATTAATGATTTCCTGAAAATAAAACAAATTATTTTCCAACCATGCCTATCGCACACAGCGCTCTTGGATTTCCTTGCCCATTGATGATAAGTGCCGTACTTCTCCCAAACCATAAAAAGTTATTTGTGTGCATTTTGTAAGTGGAGTTGATGCGCTTGTACACATTGAATTAAAGGCAGGGTAGGCGATTTGTTCCAGAAACATTTTTTGTTATGCTGGTTGAAAGTCTCTTCACATCCTGATAGCAGTCACGTGGTCTGAATGTATTTATATGCATATATATGTGTATATATATATATATCGTCTATGGAAGTTGTAGGAACATAAAATGTTCATCCAATCATTGCATTCGGTCCGAACAATGTACGATGCCCTACATGCCTGTCAACATATGTATTTCCATACCTCTATTTTCGCACCCTGCTTGTGCATACAGAGAAACTGATAGCCAAGCAACAGACAAGTGACCAATTCTGAGTGGTGATGTCAGTTAAGTTTTAAGTTACATTTAGCTAACCGTGCTGAGAATTCTGGGCCAAGAGTGGTTTGTAATCCTGCCATACCAGGCTCAAGAGGAAACAGAACTGGAACCGTTCCTTATCATTTTAAGAACCGTTCGACCCGATGGTGGAAAAGCAGCTTTAGACAATAATCAGTCACCGAGCACCACAGCCCAAACAGCAGCAACCTTTTACAGTTCCTCCTGAACCAAAACAACCAGCTTATGCTGCGTTCATGCCATAAAAACTGTAATTTGGAAGAGATGGAAACCTGTGACTTTATACTCTGAGCGGTTTTATGCATTTCAGTGGCAACACTATCAACGCAGAATTTAATCTGGTGGTACAAGTAAGAGCTCTTTAGTTGATATGTTCATTATTATTATTATGTTTTTTGCTTTGAGACATGAGGTAGTTTAACACCGTCTCTCGTCTCGTGATGCTTTGCAAACTCTGCTGTGTGCGTTCATGTGTTTTGAAGGAGGCGTGGCTTTGGAGAGAGAGCTCTGAAGGGAGGGTGGGATCTCATGTGTTCAAAGCTAACTTGCTAGCTTTACACTACCTTTAAGGAGATAAACCTTTAGGAAATTTAGGAAAAGTTTTGTTCGTACGGATGTTTTATAAATCGTTTATAGGAAGATTTCGGTAACTGCCATTTGTTCACATTTAGGATTGTGTCTTTATAAATGATGCCCCTGGTAATTGTCTCAAAACAACCTGGCTGCAAAACTTTGGGATGAATGGAAATGCTGATGAATAGTTTTCTTCATGTATTATGGACCAGCTTGGTTGATGCTGTATCGTTTTCCCAGGGGAGGTTCCAAAGGAGCAGAGGTCACTAGAGTCTGCTGGCATGGCGGCTTTCGACCGGCCTCCTGTAATTGAAAGACTGCCGAGTATGGGTAAACGGAAGAGCACCACGCCACAGAAGTTTGTGGGTAAGTGTCACCTCAGCAGTAAGTGTGGTTGAATCTACAGTATGAAACACACTGATCTTCAAAGTTCTAGCGGTGCTAATGAATGTAAGGCAGGTCACATAGCGGAATAAACATTTTTAACCTCACACATCCCTGTTGCAAAATGCAAATTCTGTTACCAGTGCATACACAAAAATATGTTTTGGGCCATTTGAGTTCAGCTTTAAAATACTGAAAGTGAGCTTGTCTATAATGCAGGTCAAGATATATACCTGATTTGAACTTACACAATAATTTTAAATGAACACGAACATTTCTTTTTAATAATAGAAATGAGTACCTCCTACTTTCTGTAGAAGCGACGGCAAATAGAGCTGGATGGATAAGGCACAAGCTGTACTGTCTAAAATCAAAAGGAGGCATATTTGTGCATACAAATGAAGACAGTTACTTATTTAAATACAGCACAGTACCGTTTTTAGAGCATTTAACGCCTGGTTAAACTGGATTGCGGGTGATTAGTGAGTAATACGCAGGTTTTTGAGCTGATATACCACATGCAACACATGTTCAGTGAATCCACATGAAGGAACAGATAGCAGAACTCACTTTAAAAAAATGAATACATACATACATTTATATTGTAATGGAAGATCTCTTAAGGGTGCCTAAAGAGAGAGACAGTAAATATAGTTTGAAAGGAAACTTAAATGTGTTTTTGACGATATCTGCAGAAATCAAACTAAGTATTAAAGTGAAAGAGAGAGAAAAAAGGTTTGAGTAGGAGTTGTTTTTTTTTCTTTCATTCTGTGGTTTTTGCACACCTGTAACTTTGCCATTGCTTTTACTGACTACGCCAGTGCAGTTTACCGCATCCATATTATGCAGGGGTTAAATTTTCTCACTTCAGTCTCCAAACGGGGCTTTCCATCATTAATGCAATGAAAAAATAGTAGCAGGTTCTTAAATGCACCTTTTACAGTTAATTGCAAGGTTCGTATATTTTCTATCATAAAGGAAAGTACTTAGGCTATTGTTAATGCATCTTTTATTATTGCATTGTCTATTAAGGTGAGAAAATGGTTCGCTATTCGTACCCTGAGATGAACTATGAGATGGGCCTGAAGTATGAAAAGGAAGCTGAGTTGATGCAGGCCCAAATGATGGACCATGCCATTAGCAATGCCATCAACTACCTGGGCTCTGACTCCTTAAGGCCTGTGGTCCATCACCCATCCCTCTCCATGGCTGAGGTTGTACCTATGGTGAACCCGCTATTCCATCCGGTGTACCCGCTCGGCCCGCGGATGGATCGGCCCAGCAGTCGCGAGGCTCCTGCACTGCTCCACCCAAACCCAGAGTTCCCGCACCCAACCAATGGCGCCATTCCCTTAGTCAGGCCCAAAAATCCTCAAATGGCCCGAGATGGGTCGCCGTGCAACAGCGGACAGGATTCGGCCGATTCGGCACGGAGCAGCCCTCGGGACAAGCTCAGCGCTGCAGGGCCCAGGCCGAGATCCAGTCCGGGGTTTGGCCGGGCAGAGGAAGGAAGGACGATCGACGCCAGCCGCGTCACCGCGAGGGACGGCGTCCGCGTCTTCAGCCGCGAGGGCCAGGAGCTGAGGGTGTTCCAGTGCGAGCACTGCCGCGTTCTGTTTCTGGACCACGTCATGTACACCATCCACATGGGTTGCCATGGTTACAGAGACCCGCTGGAGTGCAACATCTGCGGCCACTGCAGCAAAGATCGCTACGAGTTCTCCTCGCACATCGTTCGCGGAGAACACACCTTTCGTTAGCACTGACGTTTACTGCAGACGGCATGAGTTTACTGCCGAAGCATTACGTGAGCACCAATCGGCAGATATATGAAGGTTTGGGTCCAATAGAAATGTTTTCATTTTGGAGCTGTTTGAAGATTTTTGTTCTGGGTGAGGGGACGAGTAGGTTATGTTGTGAATGTTTCGTTTCTTTTCAATTTTTCTTTTATTTGATTGTGTATGTACTGAACCTTCCAGCAGAGCAGCTATGTGTTATCTAAAGTTGTGAAGTTCTTTCTCTTTTTTTTTTATTTTTTTATTTTTGTCATCTTTATTACCTCGATGCATGCTGTCGTTCCTGTTTCATGGACCTTGATCAATATTACAGGTAAACCGAGCAACCAGAGGACCACTGGAGGACTAAACTCTTTAGTTTTGTGTACAAAAAAAAGACTTTAATTCATAGCTTCATGCTGCTGTGGCTTCTTAGTGCCTTGCTGATGTTTTGAACGGCACGATTTTGCCTTTTACAGAGTGGTTTGTATCCTTTTAGCGCCTTTTCTCATCACTCGCTCCATTTCGATGAAGTTCCCTGGGTGTGTGTGCCGAAGCTTCGGTTCCCGTGCTAATTTCCTGTTCCTCATGTCGGTGCTATGCTAGTTTGACAAAGGCGGTCCTGTAGTTGGCATAAAGTCTTTCGGACACATTACAATGAAGTGTTGATGACAATCCCCTCTCGTAGATTTGAACGGGAGACCGAAACATTTTTGCCATGCTAAGGACAGACGAGTTTTCCGCGCTGTTTTGCTGCTCTTGCACACTTACTATCATCGCTTGCGTTCTTATGCACTTCGCTGAAAACAGCACTGCGACATGCCTTGATAAACCTGTTTTTGCACTATTAGCTTGAGGCCTTGGGCAAAAATATGCTATTTCCATGCTATTGATAAAGGGAACAAAGATCATTGTGTAGTTTAGCTAGTCTCAGTGCAGTAGTTTGTCATCTGTGATTGAACACAGAACAAGTCTGCACCTATATTGACATGCTTTGACAACAGGGTTGCCATACTTTGGATGGAAATCTGTGAATTTCACTCAGCCTTTCAGACCGAATGCCTCATTATTATACCTCGTTAAATCAAACTCCTCTGACTGTCTTCAGTGTTACAGCACAAACTCTTTAGATCAGTAAAGTGTTTCGATTTTCTAGATTGTCTTTTTTTAGCCCACACATGGACCTTGAGCCTTCTAAGAGCTGAAAAATGCACGTAAATTATGCATTTTTCCTTCGACTCTAGTTAGCTAATGCATTTGATCATTTTTGGACATGGAGAGACAAATAAATAACCTACACTGTAAAAAGTGTTCTGTTCACTTGACTAATTAAGTAAATAAGCGTCATGCTTAATTGAAAAATGTGAACTTGACTATTCCACATTACTTCATTTTTTCAAGGTTTACTCAATTTTATTAAGTTAAGTCAACCGATCACTTTCTACAGTGCAGTTACAAATGACAAACAATCTGTCTGGTAATGGAACAATGTAGATCTTTCAAATCAAACAAAGACTTTTATAGATGCTAGAAGATTGCTGTTGAGATGCCATCGCTAACCTGACTGCACGAGAGCTTTACAAGATAAAACGCGGTTTATTAATCAGACGATGTTTCACCCCCTCCAACCTTTTAAAACTTTCCCATGCCTGATGCAGAGACCTTTTCTCATTATTTTCAGGGCGTTAAAATCAGTCGTAAAAATGTAGACAAATTGTTTTTTAAATGTTTTCACTTCCTGTTTCTCTTCCCTTTTATTTGCTCTTTCTTTCACACTTTCTTTGTTTTTTGTTCGATGTTGTCGAATATTTACATGAAGCGTTCTGTAGCACAACCATAAATCCAGCTTTAATCAACGCATACGGCTCAATGCGTAGCCTTCACGACGTTCAGAACCTCCCTTGCACATTTGTTGGGCTTTTATGTCAGTGCTAAAAGAGCCTTGCATCACTATCAGACTTTGTTGTACCTATTGTTTTAAAACTTTGCTTTTGTCTTCTCTGCGTTGAGGAAATCTCCCAAAAAAGAAAACTGTGAATATGCCCTTTAAACATTATGAGGAAAAAGACTTAAAAGGCAACCAAGAACACTGATAGAAATGCAGTCATATTGTTTGAACGTCATTTGATTGTTCTTTAAAAAAAATAGCTTTGCCTTTTTTTACACCTCCAAAAAATGACACAAAGCGCACACACATACCGCCTCTTAAATCCTGAAACATTTTGAAGAATTTTATTTGTTCTTGTGAAGCATGAATATCTTTATGCTTTTTTTTTTTTTTTTTTTTTTTTGGATTGGTGTCACACACAAGGCATGGATTTGAATGTGCTCCACAATTCCAGGGCATTTTATAGAATTGTTATTAAAGCTTATTGTATATTATACATTGTATTTGTTATTAGTTTCAAAAAAGGAACAAGGTGAAGGAAACATTGATGTAAGACTATGTTTACAACCGAATGAACAAGAGCACATGAACAAAACGTGTTCTTACGATGAGTCCACACTTTTGGGAGTGGAGAGTACTTGAACTTACAAGAAAGGCACTCTAGAGTCAGGTTTCACTTTTTACCTTAAAGTGTATGGGACTGCTATTTTCTCATCTGTGTAAATATATATTTTTTGTGAGAGAAAGGTGTTTTTTTTAACTGTTCTTATTCACTGTGGAACTTACAAAAACAGTAAGACAAGGATTTGCAGTGTATTTTTATATAAGTGAATAAATGTATGAATTATATACAGTATATTTTGGTAAACATGTTGAAAGGGGTGATCTTTTGCTGTGTGTCGGTTGGCTTTTTGGGGTTTTCTCAGGTACAGTGTTGTCAAAAATCTTCTTATAAGGCATTTGTATGGAACTGTTGAATTAATATTGAATTGTTTAGTACCGTTTGACTTGAAGTACAAAGTCAAATATCCAAATAAATATATATACATATATATTTTTATTTTTAAAGATAGAAGTCGTATAAGTAAGACCAAGGTTTACTGATGTAAACGGTTTCTAAGGTTGACTTTTGTAACCTTGGCATCTTTAAGGAAAGTGTGTCGTTCTATGTAGGTTTTTAAAGCATGGGCTTTTCTGCATTAAATACTGTCATCATATGAACCTGTCGCTGTCTGTTCCCCTCCTTTCCTCCTCATTTTCACACAGAGCTGTTGTGTGGTGTTTATATTGTTGCTCATGTGAATCTTTCAGTCTTGTATACTGATAATAGAAATGTGGTCTCGTATAGAACGAGGCAGCCCTGTTTTTTAAGGACTTGTGGTTTTAGTCAAAGGCCATCTCTTTTGTTTCCGCTGTCCTTCTCTGGTTCGCAAATATGCTCAGCAGCCTGAGAGAGCGTATGTCGAAGTCAGATCAACAAACACATGCAGTGTTACAGGAACAACAAACCAGAGTTTGATACTACTGTTACTGGGTAATGAAGAGGGCACAAGAATAAGAAAATCAAGCTTTTGTTTTATTATTATAATTTTTTTATGCGTTTTGCAAGATGCATTGTTATTCAAAAACTTTGGGGTCAGTAAGATTTTTTACAAGGACGCATTAAATGGATCAAACGTTTGAACTTGACTATTTTGAAAAAATGTATCTGTTTACACAAAAAATATGAAGCAGCACAACTGATTTCAACATTGAAATGTTTATGAAGGATCACATGACACTGAAGACTGCCGTCACAGGAATGGATTGCATTTTAAAATATATTAGAATAGAAAGAAAATGTTTTCTTAAATTGTAATAATATTTCACAATATCAATGTTTTACTGTTTTTGATTAAATAAAGGCAGCGTGGTGAGCATAAGAGACTTCTTTCAAAAACATAAAAAGATCTTGGTGACCCCCAAACTGTTAAATGGTTGTGTGTGTGTGTGTGTGTGTGTGTGTGTGTGTTTTCAATTAGATAACATATTAAATAATATATGTAATAGTAGAGTGTAAGTTATTAATTACCATACCCAGTGGATACTCACCTGGTTTTTACAGTCCCTTGGCAGGGGACCAACCCTCCTCCTTTCTCATCCGGGCTTGGGAATGGCATCCAAACTCAGCTTTTCAAATGCGGTGCTACCATGCGCCTCTCTATGCGACCGGCTTCGAAATGACACCATCAGACTGAGGTGCGAAAATCAACCAACAGTCGAAGAAGTAATCCAAAAGCGCTTGCTACAGTATGCCGAATAAACAAGTCTTACAGACTCTGGTGGCAGCGGCCTGCCAAATGGAAAGCGAAATGGCGCCCATGAAAATCTGAGCAAAACAGATCGAGGCTGACCATAAAAATCAAAGGCTTAGCCTTCCTGTGCCAAAATTCAACATTTAAAAGTTATTATAAACCAGATACTTCTAGTTGTGGATGTTGATTGGTCAATGCTGCAGTTATGCAAATATGCACAATAGCAGAAGGATGCCAAACTATAATTTGTATTATAAACATTTTATAAAAGCAACAAGGCCCTCAAGTCTGTTTGAAATGTCTAAACATGTTCTTTAAAACCCGTCTTGCTTCATTGTAATTACCATCATTCAAAGCTTTCTGACTGAGACAAGTTTGACTGATGGGTAAAGGCAGGTATTATCTGTCTGCAAGCGTCTGCTGGAGCAGGACGTTTAAATGTTTTATCTGGACACAGACATGCGATCCTGTTTATTTTACACTGAATGTGTTCTGAGAAGCCCTCGAGGGACCTCTAACAGCACTGAACCCGCCGGGGCTTCACCAGCATGGCCAAAAAAAAAAGCTGCTTCTTGTCACAGTCTGTGACCTTTGCTTTGGCTCGTGTGTTTCTTGGGTGATGCTCCAAATGCCAAGAGGCAGTGGGTACCTCCTGTCTGTGGCTTTCTATGCAGCAATGCTGGTATCCCCTCTACATCTCAAAGTCCACATGCATCAAAGTCCTGGCTCGATTCGGGTGCCCACAATGTCAAAGCCCCCCTGAGACGCGTGCATTTGCAGAGAGATGACAGAGATAAGTTTGCGTTGAAGGGGCTGTGTTGGTTAAGAAATGATTGCAACAGAATATCTCAAAACCTCTACTCAGCCCTCCCTATTGTTTGGGGTTTTGTCAGTTTGCTACTCTCTCTCTCTCTCTCTCTCTCTCTCTCTCTCTCTCTCTCTCTCTCTCTCTCTCTCTCTCTCTCTCTCTCTCTCTCTCTCTCTCTCTCTTGTAAAAAGTTGTTGGCCTGATCTTGTCTGAACATGACTCATATCCTTAACGGTGAAGGTGAGCTTTATCTCTTCAACTGTCTTTTTTGCTAAGCTTTGATTTTAGGAGTGCTGCCAATGCACTGGCTCATACAGGCCAATAATCTTTTAAAGACATAGCATGAGAAAATCTCTGTGTATTAATCTGGAAGTTATTGTAGTATTAATTTGCATTTTCAAATTTGTATATAAAAAGACAAACTTCACTTCCGTTGGACTGTTAGTGCCAGTGTTAGGGAAGCTCCTGCTTCATCATAAGCTAATCTTTTAGCTGTTAGCTAAGCTACAAAAAGTAGCTAACAACTTATTTAAAGGGGTGGGGTGTGGGATATCACACAATCTTGAGTACCTATAGAGTAGTATTGCATCCTTCATATCTCCGAAAATCGTTAGTTTTATACTTATAAAAGACGGCTGGAGGCGTATAGTGTGGGCGGAGCTAAAGAGTCACCAGCACGCGCAGCTATTGCGTTGAGAGCGTCTGAAAGCTGTGACATCCTAAGAAAATGTCGGGGGAAAAAACGTTTTTAGAACACCATTTCATGCGCAAGTTTGACAACATTTGTGTGTGTTTACTCATGGTTTATGAAGACATGATTTGGTTTATAGACTATTGTTGTCACATCTGCTTCTGTGTCTTGCACTTGTGGAACTTTTATGTTGACGTTTATTTGTGCCTAGGTTCTGTTCTCTTTTCTGTGTCCTGTTCCTGTGGAGTTTTGTAGTTCTTTGTAGTTTTTCATGTCGATTAGTTTTCCCAGGTGTTTCCCATTCACCACACCTCTTGTTATCTCATTTAGCTAGTCTCCCTGTGAGTATATAAAGCCCATGTTTTCTCTGCTTCCCTGTCGGTCGTTGTTTAATGTTAAGGTTTGTTGTTATGTTGGTGTCTGCAGTTCCCCGTGGTTTCTTTGTTTTTGCGCAGTGTTATTTTGTTCCTGGTTTTTGATTGGTTTTCTCATTAAAATCCCCTGCATTTGGATCCTCACCTCTGCCTGCCGTCTTTGATTTCCTGTGTGTTCCTTGACAGAAAACCCCACAGGAAACAGGACACAGAAACAATGCACAGACAAACTTCAACATAAAAGTCCCACAGGGGGCCAGACAGAACAGATGTGACAATTGTATGTGACTTAGCAGTAGCAAGGGAAACGGTTTTGCATGTCAGACTAGTGTTTACATAGAAAAACAATGGAATAGTAGTGCATTTGAATGCACGCTTTGTGTGAACGCCCCCTAGGTTTTTTATTAAATAATTCGTGTATGATGTATATTACGATGATATGATTAACTATATGCCTTTCTCCACTGACGTTCTATGATGTTCAAAGAGTTTCTAAGGATAATGATTGTTAGAAGGCAGACTGAGATGGCCAACGGGAACATGGTTTGTGCAACTTTGGCAACACATTATCAGCTGTTTGATAACGTAGTCAAGCAAAAGGCTAATCATATTAATTACTGTTATGTGTCAGACAGTGTAAAGAGCGATACCATTGTGCAGCGTTTTCTACAGTAACTGGTGTGAGTGAGTGGAGGCGGGGATAATTAGCATATTCATAGATCCGCATAAACTAAATGAAGCAAGGGTGTGGAGTTACATTCAAGCTATTTTAAGGCATGAAGAAATTCTTTCACATGAGAAAAACATGTCATTTTGGTGATCAAAGATGAGTTTAAAGGTCCCGTTCTTCGTGATCCCATTGTTCAAACTTTAGTTAGTGTGTAATGTTGCTGTTAGAGCACAAATAATACCTGTAAAATTATAAAGCTCAAAGTTCAATGCCAAGCGAGATATTTTATTTAACAGAAGTTCCCTTTCAAAGCCTACAGCGAACGGCTGGCTTGGACTACATCCTGGTACTTCCTTCATAAATGACGTCAGTAGAACAGTAGAACAGACTAACCTCCGCCCACAAGAATACGCGAAAAAAGGGGCGTGGTCTTGTTGCTGTCCCACGTGAAGAAAAGGAATTGTTGCGTTTGACTGTGTTTGTCGCCATGTCGTCGAGACGCTGTTATTTTCATCCCGGAGTCAAATCACCTTTGTTTGGCTTTCCCAGGGACGCTGTAGAGATCATTAAGCGCATACATATTAGAGGTAAAAAATGATTCTTGCACAAACTGATCGTTTAGTGTCTTAAGACATCAGTGTGTTGTCATAAGCCACAGGGTTTAATATGGATTTATTTGTGCATGTTTTTTTTAATACTCTCATCAAATTTTAATTTTTGGGTGAACTGTCCCTTTAATTTTTATAACTGAATGAAAAACATATTGATGAACAACAGTATTTACCAACATATTTTAATAGAAAAATAGAAGATGCCAAGTAAATCGGTTCATTTACGCAAATCATCCGAACGAATCGATGCACTAGATTAGAATAAAACATAATTTACAACATATGAGACAGCCCTGCTGAGGAAAAAAAAAAACAGACCAGAAGACCTGCCCAGGTTTGTTTCAGCAGAGGAAAATACAATTTGTAGAATGTCCCAATGAAATAGGAACATGCACTACTGGCAGAGGAACATTTTCTGGGTATCTTCACAGTTCACTCTCCATCCAGACATAGGCTGTCGTGATACTGCCGCTCTATGACTTGAAACAAGTCGCTAAAACCAGCTTAAAAAAAGATGGTTTTCATCCTGGTCACAGCTTGTTTAGCAGGCTTAAAAGGGGCTTTCGCCACTTCCTTAGCTGGTCAGGCTGGGAGACCAGTTAACAAACCAGCTGAACAGCAGATTTGACCAGCTTAAACCTGCTATGCCCAGATTAAACCAGAAGCCAACCAGCATAGGCTGGTTTTAGCAGTATTAACTGTGCTATAAAACTACAAGTGCAAACACAGTAAACATACAATGTAAGATTAAAATAGCAATGTAGTATTTTGTCACATGAAAACATTAATGGTTGGAAGACGTAGATTGTTAGTGGAAAACTATGCTGTTTTATAAATAGCTTGAGCTACTGCCTAGTGAAAATGTAGGCAAAGGTTCAGGTTCAGCCAAATCATTTAAGCCTACTCACTCTTGTGTTCCAAACCTGTGTGACTTTTTGTTCATCTGTGAAACAAAAGAAAACATTTTGAAGAATGTTGGAATCCAAATTGTTTGTTGACAATTGAGTTTCATTGAATTAACAAAAGCACCACGGGAAAGAGAAGAGGTTTGGAACAACATAGAGATGAGTAAATGATGATTTTGGTTGAACAAATTAATGGCATTGCTTCAGCGCTAACACAGGTTCGTGCCGACAGCCTTTCAGTACATTAACAACTGGGGATGTTCATGTCTCACCTTTTATCTGTGTAAAATCTTAGGGAAGCTGCAGACCAGAATCCACCACCACAGTGTGAAGGAGAGCTAAAACTATCATGTGACTTGTACCATAAAATGCTCTTAGCCTTTGGTCCTCATGCTGCGGCAAATGTACAATGAACCCTCAGCTGGGTGTGAACTACTCTGTGGCATTTTGTCGCTTCCTTATTTCAATATTCTCACGTATCTTGAGCATCACAATGGAAAGAAATGTATAACTTTATTGTAAGTTGCATTATTAATTTGCCAAGCATAGATTTTGATGAGTTTTAAAGATTTCTGAACGATATACCACTGTTCAAAAGTTTGGGATTAGAAAGATTTAAATATATATATTATACTTTCTATACTATATATACTTTTATTCAGCAAGGATGCATTAAAGGCACAATATGTAAGATTTTTGGTTTAAAATATCCAAAAGCCACTAGAATAGTGTTATATATTACTTACATTATTCCTAACGTTTCCAAGAATGTTTAAATCCAGAGAAATAAACAAGTTTAACCAGGACACGGACCATGTCGTTGCGTCACTTATCAATGACATCATACCCACGTTACCCTCGTTTTCTGGTTTTATTTTGTAGAAACCATGGAAACACCAAACGCTTTAATATATTATGTTTTACTTGACAGGTGAGCAACTGTTTGGATACATTCATGGAAAGGAAACTAATCATTGTTTTGTAGTTCAATACAGCTAGTATTATTGTTTAATCTTGTGTTCTTGATTTACAGTGAGTACCATGTTTTACCATGTTTAATGTACAAGTGTGCAACAAGTGTCATTGTAGCCACAGAGCGAATGCACAGTTACGCAAAAAAAAAAAAAAAAAATTACACATTATAACGTAACTTTCAACACACTCAAATGTATCTAATATGATAAAACAGCGCTGGGTTACCCCACATACGCATGAGTGGAAGAAGCGGAAGTAATAAAAGCGGCATAATAAAAGCTCCACTGCTCTCGAGCCGTGTGTTGTGCTTGTCTTTTATTAGCAATCGCTCCAGCGGCCTCATTCCGCTCCACCCTGCTTCATAATACAGTAACCTTAATAAATATTTAATACATTAGCTCATCCATGAATATGATTTCTGCACAAGTCCCGTCAGATTCTTTTTCACCGGCTACAGAGGTGAAGAAAAGAACTCCCATGATTCCATGAAATCAAGGCATCATTAAGCTGCACCTTTGTTTTGAATAAGCGACCGCTAGTGGTGAAAATTACATATTGTGCCTTTAAGTTGAGCATAAGTGACAGTAAAGACATTACTAATGTTACAAAATATTTCAAAAATAAATGCTGTTCTGGAGAGGAGAATTCAGCCGACAGTGGAACCTTGGATTCAGGAGGAACAGTGTGGTTTTCGTCCTGGTCGTGGAACACTGGACCAGCTCTATACCCTCTCCAGGGGGCTGGAGGGTTTATGGGAGTTTGCCCAACCAATCCACATGTGCTTTGTGGATTTGGAGAAGGCATTTGACTGTGTTCCTCGTGGTCGTCCTGTGGAGGGTGCTCTGGGAGTATGGGCTGTTCGGTCCCTGTATGACCGGAGCAGGAGCTTGGTCCGCATTGCCAGCAGTAAGTCAGACTTGTTCCCGGTGCATGCTGGACTCTGGCAGGGCTGCTCTTTGTCTCCGGTTCTTTTCATAATTTTTATGGACAGAATTTCTAGGCGCAGCCAAGGGCTGGAGAGTGTCCGGTTTGGGGACCACGCGATTTCGTCGCTGCTTTTTGCGGTTGATGTTGTCGTGATGAAGAAGGAGCTGAGCTGTAAGGCAAAGCTCTCGATCTCCGTTCCAGTGGGTCATGACTGAAAGGACAAGATCTCGAATACAGGCGGCCGAAATTAGCTTTCTCTGCAGGGTGGCTGGGCGCTCGCTTAGAGATAGGGTGAGAGGCTTGGTCACTCGGGAGGAGCTCAGAGTAGAGTCGTTGCTCCACATCGAGAGGAGCCAGCTGAGGGGGCTCTGGCATCTATTTCGGATGCCTCCTGGACACTTTCCCAGGAAGACCTAGGACACGCTGGAGGGATTATGTCTCCCGGCTGTCCTGGGAACGCCTTGGTATTTCCCTGGAAGAGCTGGAGGAAGTGTCTAGGGAGAGGGAAGTCTGGGCGTCTCAGCTTAGACTGTTGCCCCGCGACCCGGCTCTGGATAAGCGGAAGATGATGGATGGATGGATAAATGCTGTTCTTTTGAACTTTCTATTCATCTAAGAATCCTGAAAAAAATACTGTATCACTAGCCTGGATGCCAGCCAAACTTAGCCCCGCCCACAATATTTGAGCTCGGGCAGTTCGGTCTGGACTTGATCCATAGAGGAGTAAGTATGCCCGAACAGAAACTGTTCGGACAGATGAAATTGTCAGGGTGGGCTTTAGATGGACAGATGATGGACAGATGATCAACAGTAACGTAATCATCCATGTCACCAAAGAGCCCTTGGGTTGAATTTGTTCTAATCCTAAACGGAGAATTTATTCATATATGGCATTTGGGGGGGGTAAAATGACATTTGGGGGGTAAAATATGTGTTATTTTGCTGCTAAAATTCGCATTCCTGGGTCTGTATATCACATTATTGGGGTCGCTTCAACCCGCGGACTTGGCAACACAGTGCAGTTGAGTTCTGTTGACATTTGACAAGTAACGTTATGCGTCACTCCGTTGCTCTGTTTGTTTGTAGGTCTATCCAATTGAGGTCTTTCCTGGTTCGGTTGAAACACGCCCCATAATCACAGCCTAACGGAGCAGTATCAGACTCATATTCTGACTAGAATTGAGTATGACGACATCAGGCTACTGTATCACAGTTTCCACAAAAATACAGCAAATCAGCATATTAGAATGATTTCTGAAGGATGTGACACCAAAGACTGAAGTAATGATGCTTCAAATTCAGCTTTACCATAAAATGAATAAATTAGCCTACATTTCAAAATATAATAAAATCTGTTTTACTGAATTTTGATCAAATAAATGCAGCATAAGAGACTTTTTTCAAATACATTAAAAAACATTAAAAACACATTAAAATCTATCCAACCCCAAACTTTTGAACAGTGAGTAACATGCAACAAGATCTTTTGCATTTAGTGTCTTTTAACAATGATTACTCATTTTTCAGTTTATAAATGGATGCTAGTCATCACTTGAAACTTCCAGCAGAACTGGAAATGGAACATGATTTATATTTTGGAACATTTAACCTCCTTTTATGCTTCCCTCTTCTCTCTGATAATCAGAACCAATCAGACGAGACAGCTTTATGAGGGGTCCAGTGAAGCATGCTAATTTTTGGACGATTGGTGTTGTGTTGGTAGGAACTGATCCCTGTGACCCAGAAATATATTCAGGATTGTTGTGCAATCATCACAGGTGACTCCTATTCCAGTTTTTCCAGCCCGGCTGTGTGGGGGTTGTCTTAGCTGGCCTTTGTGCCATCCATTGCACTGGAGAACACACCCTATTAAAAATGCATGCCTTTAAAAGACCAACCACACGCCTCCACACAGTCAGAGGCCAGGATGTAACGTGTGCTATGACAGAACATCCGAAAAATGTGCGGATCTCAAATCTTAAGCGTCATGGCTGTCATGGTGTCTATTTGCTTAAGAGAGTTATGAAAATGATGTGGGAAAAACAGAACAATTGTCATGCTGTGTTTAGCATTGGGAGTGTCAGGAGAATCCAGCTCCACTGGTGTGGGCGGTTTGCTACCACTGTCATGAAGTCCCAATAGCCAGTATCCTTTCTTACAAAGCCTCAGGAAAGCAAGGCCAGTATCTTGCGTGCCTGAAGCTACTGTTGAAATCCTACACAGACTCATGAGAGGTGAATATCTGTGAGAGAGGAAAAATACATGCTGTCAACAACACTGTGCCTGAAGCCACTTTCGTTAAAAAAGCTTGGGTGTGATCTACTTACTCTTTATTGAAAAATAGTTCACCAAGAAAATAAGCATTTTATTATTACTTGTCCAATATTAGTTGGTAATTTATACTGTGACTCTGCTGGTTACCCAGCATGCTTTGCGGCCGGGAACACTCGCTTAGTTACTCGCTAAGACTACAAAAAAAAAAATGTATTGTAAGTTTAATTTTCAATGTCATATCACATGTGTATGTGTGCTACCATTGTTGATATTGTCCCAGAGTACCAGTCTATCAGCTGATTGTTTTAAAGGGATAATTCACCTAAAAATAAAAGTTCTATAATCCATTATGTTGGCTTTTGTGGTAATACATTTCCTCTATGGAACACAAAAACCATTGGACCCTGTTGAATTTCATTGTGTAAATTAAATAGAAAATTATTATTTTTTTTTTTATGTATTGTATTCCATAAATAATTGACACGGTTAACAACAAATGGCTTTGGTTCTTCTATGTCATGTGACCAATCGCAAGAGCTAGAAGGAAAGATTATTAAGATTAAGATTAACTTAAATGTTGTTCTGTTCACCACACAAAGCTACTGTATTGTATTAGTGGAAATGTTGCATTCGCTTACAAAACTTAAAAAACTTTTTTGAAGCTTGGCAGTTTAAATTACCATCCACTTTCTTTGTATGGAAAACAGAAGCTTTTGCATTACCTCAAGAATCCTTATAGCCTGGTTAAAACCAGACCATTCTCAGTAGTAACTGAGTTATGGTCTGGCAAAGCTTTATAGACAAATCATTTCCAAAGGGGCGTCACCAACGGGCGTTGCTCAAATACCTCTCGGTGCAATTGGATAGACCTAAAACCAATCAGAGCAATGAGGGAGATGACGTATGCAGAGCGACGGAGAAACATTGTATGCTGCGTTCCACTCCAGTTTTAGACACGCACTTGCAAACTTCCCTAAGCACTTCCCCTCGGGGGAATCCAGCAGCCATTTAGTTACTAGTCCGCCTACTCTGCTAATGGACAAGCAGCGTTCTTGACAGTATCACTCAGTATATATTTGTATATTTTAGGCTACAATAAAACGAAATATAAGATAAAACACCACTCTACCTCTTTTAATTTTCATTAAAAAAAAGAAACATATTATATATATTATCTTCAACGCATGTTTATAACAAAACGAAATATAAAAAACCCAGCCTCTTTTCGTTTACATTAAAAAAAAACACACACACACACACATTAATGTGTGCATAATATAGGCTATGATTATCACTGTAATAAATGAAATATGACATAAAACACAACCCAGTCTCTTTTTGTTAAATGTCAGTTTATGTGTGATCAATAGCAATTATAAAAGTATAAGTAAAAGGTATAAGAAGCTATACAATAAATAAAGCAATTCAGTCAAACAAAGTCAGCACTAGGAGACTACAACGGTAAAGTTTAATAGCTTAAAAATATAAAGTTATGAAACTTCACTTTGCCCTCAGACAAAACAATCTGTCAGGGAACAAATGATAGATTAATGAGAGCAAAGATCATCCGTTAGATCTACACGAATCATATCTGATGTTTAACCACTACAGAGACATCAGAGCCAGCGGCAGACGGCAGAAGGACTGGCCGAGGAAAGGCTCCTCTCGGCGGGGTTAATGAGCGATTGAACGCCGCTGGTCCACTGGAGCTCACAACTCCGAAAACAGCAGATATAATTTTCAAAAAGGTGCTCTCTTTATAAATAAACCACAGATTTGAGCTTTAAACAACTACATTCTTGCCTGAAAAGGACTCAAATCTATATTTTGTGAAACATTAACACTACCAGAGGGCTCTTGCTAAGACCCATTCGTTTAGCCACAAAAGGGCCTTGCTGGTATCAGCAAACGTTTTGAGAGTGAAAGAAATGTTTCTTGGTTGAGCGATATATTTTTTAGCTAGAGAATGATAATGTTTTTAGTGTGAATGCAAAGTTCCTTGGGGGAATGCAATATGTTTGCAAGACAGTTTTAAGAGCGACTGCAAAGTTTTTCGGGGTAATGCAATACTTTTGCGACAGTTTTGAGTGCGAAGGCAAAGTTTCTTGAGGGTATGCAATACTTTAGTGAGAGAATGAAATGCTTAAACACAAAGTTTTGAGAGAAAATGCAACGTTTCTTGGAGGAACGCAATGTTTTTGTGAGAGGATGATAAAGTTTTGAGATCGAATGCAAAGTTTCTTGGGGAACGCAATATTTTTGTGAGACAGTTTTGAGTGCAAAGGCAAAGTTTCTCAGGGGAATGCAATACTTTTGCAAGAATGAAAAACTTTTGAGAGTGAATGCAAAGTTTCTTGGGGAACGCAATATTTTTGCGAGACAGTTTTGAGTGCGAAGGCAAAGTTTCTTGGGGAACGCAATATGTTTGCAAGACAGTTTTGAGAGCGACTGCAAAGTTTTTCGGGGTAATGCAATACTTTTGCGACAGTTTTGAGTGCGAAGGCAAAGTTTCTTGAGGGCATGCAATACTTTAGTGAGAGAATGAAATGCTTAAACACAAAGTTTTGAGAGAAAATGCAATGTTTCTTGGAGGAACGCAATGTTTTTGTGAGAGGATGATAAAATTTTGAGAGTGAATGCAAAGTTTTTCGGGGGAATGTAATACTTTTGCGAGACAGTCTTGAGTGCGAAGGCAACGTTTCTTGAGGTATTGAATGCGATACTTTTGTGAGAGAAAGAAAAACTTGAATGCAAAAGTTTTGAGAGCAAATGCAACATTTCTTGGAGGAACGCAATGTGTTTGTGAGAGGATGATAAAGTTTTGAGAGCGAATGCAAAGTTTCTTGGGGAACGCAATATTTTTGCGAGACAGTTTTGAGTGCAAAGGCAAAGTTTCTCGGGGGAATACAATACTTTTGCGAGAATGAAAAACTTTTGAGAGTGAATGCAAAGTTTCTTTGGGAATGCCATATTTTTGCGAGACAGTATTGAGTGCGAAGGCAAAGTTCCTTGGGGAACGCAATATGTTTGCAAGACAGTTTTGAGAGCGACTGCAAAGTTTTTCGGGGTAATGCAATACTTTTGCGACAGTTTTGAGTGCGAAGGCAAAGTTTCTTGAGGGCATGCAATACTTTAGTGAGAGAATGAAATGCTTAAACACAAAGTTTTGAGAGAAAATGCAATGTTTCTTGGAGGAACGCAATGTTTTTGTGAGAGGATGATAAAATTTTGAGAGTGAATGCAAAGTTTTTCGGGGGAATGTAATACTTTTGCGAGACAGTCTTGAGTGCGAAGGCAACGTTTCTTGAGGTATTGAATGCGATACTTTTGTGAGAGAAAGAAAAACTTGAATGCAAAAGTTTTGAGAGCAAATGCAACATTTCTTGGAGGAACGCAATGTGTTTGTGAGAGGATGATAAAGTTTTGAGAGCGAATGCAAAGTTTCTTGGGGAACGCAATATTTTTGCGAGACAGTTTTGAGTGCAAAGGCAAAGTTTCTCGGGGGAATGCAATACTTTTGCGAGAATGAAAAACTTTTGAGAGTGAATGCAAAGTTTCTTTGGGAATGCCATATTTTTGCGAGACCGTTTTGAGTGCGAAGGAAAAGTTTCTTGGGGAACGCAATATTTTTGCGAGACAGTTTTGAGTGCCAAGGCAAAGTTTCTTGGAGGAATGCAATACTTTTGTGAGAGAAGGTAACGTTTTGAGAGTGAATGCAAAGTTTCTTTGGGAATTTAATATTTTTGCAAGAAAGTTTTGAGAGTGAATGCAAAATTTTTTTGGGGAATGCAATATTTTTGTGAGAGAATGAAAAACTTGAATGCAAAGGTTTTGAGAGCAAATGCAAAGTTTCTTTGGGAATGCCATATTTTTGCGAGACAGTTTTGAGTGCCAAGGCAAAGTTTCTTGGAGGAATGCAATACTTTTGTGAGAGAAGGTACAATTTTGAGAGTGAATGCAAAGTTTTTTGGGGGAATGTAATACTTTTGCGAGACAGTCTTGAGTGCGAAGGCAAAGTTGCTTGAGGGAATGCAATACTTTTGTGAGAGAATGAAAAACTTGAATGCAAAGGTTTTGAGAGCAAATGCAACGTTTCTTGGAGGAATGCAATATTTTTGTGAGAGAACGATAAAGTTTTGAGAGTGAATGCAAAGTTTCTTGGGGAACGCAATGTTTTTGCGAAACAGTTTGGAGTGCGAATGCAAAATTTCTCAGGGGAATGCAATACTTTTGTGAGAGAATTAAAAACTTTTGAGAGGGAATGCAAAGTTTCTTGGCGCAATGCAATATTTTTTGAGAGTGAATGCAAAAGATTAGGGAGCAAATGTAAAGTTTCTTTGAGGAATGCAGTATTTTTGCAAGAAATAATGGCTCCGGATGGACCACTTTTATGGGATTTTATGGTGATCTTTGTCTTTTTTGAAGCTTGGCCATTTAAATTACCATCCACTTTCTTTGTATAGAAAACAGGAGCTCAGACCTTCTGCCCTTCTGACTTCAGTGTTGTGTGCAACATATTAAGGGTAAGTAAATGCTTTTCATTGTTCAGCCCAAAATGTATTGGATTCTACACAAGCACTTTAGAGAGTACTGGGGCTGAATTCTCACAATTTCCCTAACTAGTCATTGCTTGACCCTCTCTACCCTGTAATATCACAATTTTGCCTAGCTACAGGGATGCTACACCTCCATCTTGGTTTCTCTGAAGGGGCTGAGGAGTGCTATTTCCTGTGCTGAGCGTGAAAGAAAGAAAAAGAAGAAGAAAAAAGAACAGAGAAAGAGGGAGAGAGAGAAAGAGACTGCTGCAAAGGCCTCTGGGTATTGGTTTGTGGTTAGTCGGAGAGCTAGGGCGCAAGCGAGAGGAGGAAGAGCGGGAGGGGGGCTTCCACTTTCCTTCCTACCGCTCACCAAATTCATACAGCCACTGCCAAGGGGGAAACTCCCAAAGCGGGACCCATTTAGGGCAAAACAGCCTGAAAACGCACAGAAATATGATCGCCGAACCCTAAAGCTTGAAAAGAACTTTGCACTCACTCAAGGAGGGAACAAACTTTAACGGCATAGGCAGAAAACTGAGGGTTGTGTGTTTGCACCTGTGTGGAGCATGGGTAAAAGGAGATGTGTGGAAAGAGACATCTGTGGAGAGGTGGAGGAAAGTGAGAGAAGGCTGGAGGGAGTTGTATATGTGGGGAGAGAGAGACAGATAAGTGGAGGAAAACTGTGAAACAGTGGTTTGATAAAAATGGGTGCACAGCTGTCAATAGCTGAAGTGAAAACAGGAAACAAATGAAGATGACATCTCCCAACACATCTGACACCATGGTGACATTCAGAAGGTATTTTAGGATGCAAGAAGGAGGGAGAATTCTCGTCCGGACAACATGAAGCACAAGTTTTGACCTCTGCCCGATCACACAGACCCCTGGCGTGCGGTCACATGCCATGCCCTCTTCACGGGTATGAGGCACACATTAGGCTTCATAATCTGACTGTTAGCAACTTGCTCGCTCTGTTCACACTCTCACATCCTGAGCAGGCGTTTGAGCGTTGCGGACTGAAAAGGTCAGTGGAACGTAACCACAGAGGAGCTGAAAGAGCCAGTCTAACACTGGTCTCACATCTCTGTATGGAGTGTGTCAATTACTCAGCAAACCCTTATCGCAAAGCTGTCCCTGACACTGTGGAAGCATTTCCAGATGCTTGACAACATAACAAAAAAGAAACGTTTCATTTAATTTAATTCATATTTTATTTTAGATTTTATTTTATTTAATATCAAGTTTAAAATAAATAGTATATTCACATTTTTTTTTAAATATTTTTTTATTATTTATTTTGTAAATTTAGTGTAGAAGCATTTCCGGAAGTTGCATTTAATTTAATTGTATTAATATTTTATTTTGAATTTAGTATTTTTTATTTAATATTTTAAAATTAAATTAAATATTAAATAAAAAACAACAGTTAAAGTCAATAAAAATAACAGTGTGTATGCAAAAAGTATACAAATAAAATAAATAATAAAACAAAAAATTAAATTAAATTAAACTACATGTAGCCACCCTTTGCCTAGATAACATATATATATATATATATATATATATATATATATATATATATATATATATATATATATATATATATATATATATATAGTATATTTTTTTATCATATACACTCTAAAAAGTTCTAGGTGTTTTGTTTTGATTTTAATATATATTTTGAATAGCATGTTTTATCATGCACATCAAAATTCTGTGTTGTTTGTTTGGGTCAAACATGGCCAAACCCAACAGTTGGTTTACATTTTTAAATTAAAATTTTAACCCAATTCTTTGATTTGTCCATTTGACCCAAACATGGGTTGAAACAACCCAGCATTTTTGAGGGTGTAGTTTTAGTTATCAAATTAAACTAAATAGTAAAATAAATGTTTTTTATATTTTATTTCAAGGAATGGAAAGGTTATATATATATACACATGTATGCTGAGCACTTATTGACTGCCTTTCTTTTATGGTAATCAATTTTAAAAAGAATTAAGAAATTCATATGTAGGCATGCATATTTACATTCAACTTTAAAATTCTTCAGATCAAAAGGTTTTTAGATCATGATGAGAAACATACATTTAGTCAAATTCCAACTTTTTGGTTTGATTACATCACTTGTACTGTCTAGCCCACGTAAACGTTTGGTGTGACAAATTTCACCTCTTTCATTTGGCATTGTGCCTTCTTCTCCAAATGTCATGGCGACCCACTGTGTCTCCACTGTACTGTAATGAGTAGGAAGACTCTTGATAGTAACTGTGGATAAAGTAGTGTGTGTGGGCTGGTATTAGTTGTCTGTGAATGGCGCGATTAGTGAGAGGTTAAGGCAGGTCAGATGTGAGACACTTCTCACCCAGGCACACACAGGTTGGGTGGAGTATTATTTAAAAGCTATTTTTCTGCCCTGTCTGACAGGAGGATCCAGATCTACTGTCAGCAGTTCATCGTGGGTTCAAAAATCTATGGTGAAATTTTTCCAAAGATATTAATCTTTGTAAATTAATCTTTGTTGCCTCTGGCTTGGCGTGCTCAGTTGGGGACACTATATTTTTCAACTAAACATCGAAATAAATCTAATTAATAAACTAATTTAACCATGTAAACTAAATTACTGATCTAATTATTTATCTAAAGCCCACACTGTCACCGTATGGAAATTGAAATGAACTGATGACATCAAATGGCTATACAGCTGAATAAAATTATGCTGCATTATTTTCCTGTTTAACACTGTAAAGCTGCTTTGAAACAATCTACATTGTTAAAAGCGCTATATAAATAAAGTTGACTTGACTTGACTTGACTTAAAGATTAAATCATCAAATTTAAAGCAAGTAATTTCTTACACTGCAAGGAGATCCCATATTTATTTACTATGATTCTGCAGACATAATAATAAAGATGGTGCTAATGATACCTGATCTGACTTGGTACTGGCAGATGGATAAAGCAACCAACACACACACACACACACACACACACACACACACACACACACACACACACACACACACACACACACACACACACACACACACACACACACACACACCTGTAGGTCTACACAAACAAACAATCACCTACCAGGCCTTCACTTAAACCAATTCACAAAATTAATAATTGATCATATTAAAGGTAGGATAGGCAGTTTTTGTATACTGGTTGAAACTCTTTTCACATCCTGAATGATAGAAATCAATAATAGACGTAGTCTAAATATTAAAACATGTAGCCAACATCTTCTATGGGAGTCTCAGGACCAAAAAATGTTTGTCCAACCATTGCATTCGGTCCGAATGTCAACATATGTATTTCCATACCTCTACGCGCCCTGCTCGTGCAGACATCACACGTCATCAGCGTGTTCTGTAAGGCTATGCAAAGTTGTTGACTGGCACCTTTTACAGTTCCTCCTGAACCTAGAACCTAGATTTGATGGCCGAGTACGAATGCGGGCGGTAGGTACTTGTGTGTGTGCGGGTTGCGGGAGAATACAACTATTTGCAGGACTCAAGCAAAATAGAAATATCTACAAATAAAACATCTAAAAGCAAAGAAATTGTCATTCATCTAATAATCTATTGCACAAAAGCAACAAGAAAAAAAAAAAAAGACTTACATTTGTAAGCTTGGGCAGAGTCTCTATTTATAACATGTTTTTGCAGGTTTGTGCAATGTAGCCAATCACAGACATGTGTTGATTTCTTGAATGCAATCCACTCACCGCTCAAAGTGAGTTTTTGTTCAGTGCTGAATTCTGCATGCTGGCAAATCCTGAGATTATAACAAGGAAAATGCGTAGACAACAGACACTGCGTAGAAGACACAGGCTTGAACAAAATTGTTGAAGAAAGTTGTTATTTTTGTTTGTTTTTGCACACAAAAAGTATTCTCTTCGCTTCATAAAATTAAGGTTGAACCACTGGAGTCACATGGACTATTTTAACAATGTCTTTTCTGGGCCTTGGAAGTGTTAATCACATTGATGTCTATGGAGAGGTCAGAGAGCTCTCGGATTTCATCAAAAATATCCTATTTGTATTCCGAAGATGAACAAAGGTCTTATGGGTTTGGAACGACATGAGGGTGAGGAATTAATTACAGAATTTTCATTTTTGGGTGAACTATCCCTTTAAGGGAGCGCACTTTGCTTATTCTGCCATGCCAAATCATGCACGCACTTGCTTTATGTTAAATTACTTGAAACTATTTTAGGGATGTACAGAAAGAAAATCTATTCATACTTGTATGGGTGCTTTTGCGGACGGGAGTGGGACAAAACCATAGACTGTAAAAAAATATGGACGTAGTGTCTGTGACATCACCCATAGGATTCTGAAGAGCAGTTTTGAAGCGTAAAGTAGGGACGAGCTGGCCGTTGCCATCTTGGCAGCGCGTCATCGTGCGTCACTCCCGGATAACAGAAAATGGGCAAAGAGGCGGGACATGGGTGGAGCTGAGGTGACGAGATGACTAACAGACAGCAGATAAATGGCTATACACCTAAGTGTCCTAAATGCACCTAAAATTCAAGGGCAAAATTAGACCAAAACTACAATTTGTACCAGGCTGTAAACAAGTTTTTTTTTCCTGCTGTAAAGTTGGCCATTTTAACATGGGGTCAATGAGATTCTGCTCCCTTCTGGAGCCTGACTCTAGTGGCCAATCGATGAATTACAGTTTAAGTCACTTCCGTATTGGCTTCAAGCAGTGTTAATTTCGTTGACAAATAATTTTCATCATAATTTTCGTCAACAACCTTTTTTCACTGACGAAAACGAGACGATAACTAAATAAAAACTAGTGTTGGATGACAAAAACTATAACGAAAATCAACTGTCACTTTCGTTAACAAATAAAAATGAGACGAAAATGTTAGGGAGGGACGATTAGGGAAGAGATCCAGTCAGAATGTCTCGGTTACGGATGTAACCCTCGTTCCCTGAGGAGGGAACGGAGACGTACGTTAGTGACTAACGAATGGGGGTTTCGCTTAGAAGCCTATCATCTTCGAGCATATAGAAAACGCCCAATCGCGTGCCAATGCCATGGGGCATGCGGAATTTGCATACGTAACTCCGCCTCACCGCGTGAGTATAAAAGGAAGTACGTGGCAATATCGCATTATGTTACCTGCTGAGGAGCCAAGACTGAACTCCGCGTTCCAGGTAGCACAGCTGATGTGGCAACGGAACGTACGTCTCCGTTCCCTCCTCAGGGAATGAGGGTTACATCCGTAACTGAGACGTTCCCTTTCGTTCAGTCACTACGACGTACGGTAGTGACTAACGAATGGGGGTTCCAATAAAATCCCGCCACTCAGCTGTCTTCCAGTGCCCTGCGTAAGTGTGAGTTCCCTGTCGTAAGACTAATACGGACGAAGGACTCACGCTTAACACAGGAATACCAAGGTACACTGGGAAGCATATCCCAGTGAGGGAATGCCAAGATGCCTGCCCGTAGGGAGGACTTAAGAGTACACATATGACCCGCTAAGGGCTGCATATGGAAAACTCTAGGGTACCAGCCGCAGGTGGAATTTTTAACCCTAGGGGTGGCAGGGACTTGCCAAGGGAAAGACACCTGCTCGCTAAGGAGGCTTACGGTGGAAATACACGTGTGGGGGTCGCCGGAGGGGAACCATGCACACGGGGCACCTGGCCGAACACGAGGGTCTGGGCTCGTTAGAGGGCAGACACACAGGTATTGGCGTAAGCGGTGGTGGAGGAACTCAGGGCTCTCGGGGAAGCTCACCTGAGGGAAAATATTGCACGTATCCAGTCTGTGGAGTGGAATGGCGAGCAAGCGAAGACACCTGAGCCTGGCCCATTACCGGCCCCTCGGGGGAGCGAGTACATAGTCGGACACTGGCTCCACTTGGAGATTGTAGAATCTGGCGAATGTGTTTGGTGTCGCCCAGCCTGCAGCTCTGCAGATGTCTGTTAGCGAGGCGCCATGCGCTAAGGCCCAAGAGGAGGCCACACTCTGAGTTGAATGTGCCCTGACCCCAAGGGGACATGGTCGACCTTGCTGCTGGTAAGCCAAAACAATGGTGTCCACTAACCAGTGAGACAGCCTTTGCTTTGAGAGAGCTCTTCCCTTCCGCTCTCCACCATAACAGACAAAGAGCTGGTCTGAGGTCCTGAAACACTGCGTGCTGTCTATGTAAGCGCGGAGGGCACGTACTGGACAGAGCAGTGCAGGCTGGGTCTGCCTCAGCGCTTGCAGGTTCACCACCTGGTCTCTGAATGGAGTGGTGGGAACCTTGGGCACATATCCAGGCCGGGGTCTCAGGATCACGTGAGAGTTAGCCGGCCCGAATTCCAGGCACACTTTGTCCACCAAAAATGCCTGCAGGTCCCCGACCTTCTTAACAGAGGCCAATGCGGTCAGCAGAGCCATCTTCATCGACAGGAACTTAATATCAACCGACCGCAAAGGCTCAAAGGGAGGCCTCTGCAGAGCATTTATAACTACTGCAAGGTCCCAAGAGGGTACGAGAGGAGAGCGAGGAGGATTCAGTCTCCTCGCCCCCCTCAGGAACCTGATGATCAGGTCGTGCTGACTTACCTTTTTGTCCCCCAAGAGATTGTGGTAGGCAGATATTGCGGCCACATAAACTTTAAGGGTGGAGGGAGACAGCCTTCGCTCCAACCCCTCTTGGAGGAACGAGAGCACGGACCCGATCGGGCATTTCCAGGGGTCTTCTTGGCGGGCAGAACACCTGGTGACGAATAGGTTCCACTTCAACGCATAGGCATGCCGAGTGGACTCTGCCCTAGCGGAAATGATGGTGGCGACCACCGGAGGTTGTAGGCCACTCAAACCTGCCGCGTCCCATCCAGGAGCCACACGTGGAGGTTCCAAAGATCGGGACGCGGGTGCCATAGGGTGCCCCGTCTCTGAGTGAGGAGGTCCGGTCTCAGAGGAATAGGCCAGGGAGGGGCTGTCGCAAGGAGTATGAGTTCGGGGAACCAGGTCCGGCCGTGCCAGTACGGGGCGACCAGAAGGACCTGCTCCTTGTCCTCCCTGAGCTTACACAGGAGCTGTGCGAGTAGGCTCACTGGGGGGAACGCATATTTGCGTAGGCCCCGCGGCCAGCTGTGCGCCAGAGCATCCGTGCCGAGCGTGCCCTCGGTCAGGGAATAGAACAGGCTGCAGTGGGAAGAGTCTTGGGAGGCAAACAGATCTACCTGCGCGTCCCCGAACTGTTCCCAAATCAACTGGACCGTCTGGGGATGGAGTCTCCATTCTCCCGGGAGTGGCTGAAACCGTGAGAGCTTGTCGGCTGCATGGTTCAGGGCTCCTGGAATATGGACAACACGAAGGGACCTCAGGCGCTTCTGACTCCATAAAACGAGGTGGCGGGTGAGTTGAGACATACGGCGGGAGCGTAGACCGCCCTGGTGGTTGATGTACGCTACTACGGCCGTGTTGTATGTCCTGACAAGCACATGTTGACCCTTCAGCAACGCCCGGAAGCGGTTCAGGGCGAACCGTACTGCCAGTAACTCGAGGCAATTGACATGCAGGAGGCGCTGGGGTCCTGTCCAGGAGCCCGCGGCTGCTTGTCCATTGCACATGGCACCCCAACCCGTGGCAGAGGCATCCGTCGATACGACAACATGCCTGGAAACTCGTTCTAAGGGCACACCGGCCCGTAGGAAACTGAGGTTTGACCACGGGGTGAGTGTCTGTAGGCAGGCCCGAGTCACTTGTACCCGGAGCGTGCCAGACTGCCATGCCCACCTCGGGACTCGATCGTGAAGGCAGTGCTGAAGCGGTCTCATATGAAGCAATCCGAGTGGCGTCACCGTGGCTGCAGATGCCATGTGCCCCAGTACCCTGTACCCTAGGCCGCGGCCCCATCAAGGGCAGAGAAGGCGGAGGAGGCCACCAAACGGCCACGGGAAGCACGGGGACTTCCGGTCTGAGTATTTCACAATCTACACAGTTACTTGGATTTTCACGCACAACCATTTCTAGGGTTTACAAAGAATGGTGTGAAAAGGGAAAAACATCCAGTATGCGGCAGTCCTGTGGGCGAAAATGCCTTGTTGATGCTAGAGGTCAGAGGAGAATGGGCCGACTGATTCAAGCTGATAGAAGAGCAACTTTGACTGAAATAACCACTCATTACAACCGAGGTATGCAGCAAAGCATTTGTGAAGCCATAACAAGCACAACCTTGAGGCGGATGGGCTACAACAGCAGAAGACCCCACCAGGTACCACTCATCTACACTAAAAATAGGAAAAAGAGGCTACAATTTGCACAAGCTCACCAAAATTGGACAGTTGAAGACTGGAAAAATGTTGCCTGGTCTGATGAGTCTCGATTTCTGTTGAGACATTCAGATGGTAGAGTCAGAATTTGGCGTAAACAGAATGAGAACCTGGATCCATCATGCCTTGTTACCACTGTGCAGGCTGGTGGTGGTGGTGTAATGTTGTGGGGGATGTTTTCTTGGCACACTTTAGGTCCCTTAGGGCCAATTGGGCATCGTTTAAATGCCACTGCCTACCTGAGCATTGTTTCTGACCATGCCCTTTATGACCACCATGTACCCATCCTCTGATGGCTACTTCCAGCAGGATAATACACCATGTCACAAAGCTCGAATAATTTCAAATTGGTTTCTTGAACATGACAATGAGTTCACTGTACTAAAATGGCCCCCACAGTCACCAGATCTCAACCCAATAGAGCATCTTTGGGATGTGGTGGAACGGGAGCTTCGTGCCCTGGATGTGCATCCCACAAATCTCCATCAACTGCAAGATGCTATCCTATCAATACGGGCCAACATTTCTAAAGAATGCTTTCAGCACCTTGTTGAATCAATACCATGTAGAATTAAGGCAGTTCTGAAGGCGAAAGGGGGTCAAACACAGTATTAGTATAGTGTTCCTAATAATCCTATATATATATATATATATATATATATATATATATATATACACACACACACATACACATATATATCATTTTCATCATACAGTATGAAGAAGACTGGTATGTTTCTCTCTCTGTGGCTTTGGGCCTTTCATCACAACAGAAGTAGGTTGAATAATTAGGAAATTGTGTAGAGTCTGGATGCTGCTGGAGGTTAAGTTGTGGGAGTGACTTAAACGTGTGATAGTGGAAAGTCTTAGTGTACAGAAACAAACTGACACTTGTGCATGGACTAAAACACTCATGCACACAACATGTAATAGAATGATTGCATGCAGGATTGCAAACCCATACCCATACATATAAGGTCAAGATGATTCAGTCTATACACATGACACATGAGCATTCACACATGATGAGCCGGTGTTAACACTAACCTCCCTCTCTATCTCTACAGAAATAGTGAGAGCTGTGAATGTGAACCATCGTGTCCATACACCCCGAACCACTCGAGACCGCAGGACTGCACTCGTCTTTTTATAGAGACATAGAGCGGGTTTCTCAGCTCTTTTATCTATGAGAAAAAGATAGGCGCATGGCCTCTCAGTGGCTCGCTTTACCTTAACGACAAAAAATAACTGGTGTAATTACATAACAAGATGGAATTGAACTTTCAGTGTTTACTTTTACTTTGTCTCTGTGTCTCTTGCATTGTACCGTTTTAATGCAGTGGTGCACGGAATGACTACATGCACTTTCCATACCAGCTGAAGCCATGTCCAAAAAACACTCAGTTTACCCAAGACTAATGCTGCCTCCATGTGGCAGAAGGTTTTGTTTTGTTTGTTTTTGTTCTTCTGTTAAATTTTAATCCGTTTTTTTTTCACTCTTGAGTTCATTACCAAACTAGGAAAGCAGTGTTTTTTCCCCAAATGACCAGCAGATGTCATCATTTCACAAACAATATATTGTGTTTTGAAGAAATAGTTAATCCAAAAATGACAGTTCTGTCATTATTTACTCACCCATATATTTATTTTCTTTTTGTTTTGCATGGAAGAAAATATATATATATATATTTTCAACATACAATCGTTTTTTAGTGAGAAACAGAAACGGTTTCTGGCAGAGGGCAAGTAAATAATGACAGAACATTTGAGTTTTTTTTTCTGAATTTTCCTTTTATAAAACAATTTGATTTGATGTACATCATGCCCCCCTGTATTTCTGTTGTTTATATGTAAAGTCATGGATTTTTAATCTTTATTTTCAATTAATTTTGACTAAACTCATAATCAACTTGTTTGTACAGTAGGTCTTTTTATTGGTCATTATGTTCATTGTATGTATATAAAATACTTTTTATTTCTCTAGAGGTAAAACTTTTTAACAGCAAATTTGTGTACCTTCAATGCTAGGTTTTTATAGGATGATATTGTCTGTCTCTTTCAGCCACATTTATGTTTTTAATCACACTGCCTTGTAGTGCCTCTGTGATCCTGAAGATGGCAGCATCCTATAGCAAATCCTGCTATCATCGTAATGGTCCTTCTGTTAGAGAGCACACTTAAAGGGATAGTACACCCAACAATTTTAATGTTGTCATCATTTACTCACCCTAATTTTTTGGTGAACTATCCCTTTAAATGAACAAGCAGAAGCACTTTGAATCATTACAACTACATTTCATCACACTGTTAAGCAATGACTCTGTTCTCTGTTCAAATCTAACTCCACTCCAGTCATATTGGGGTCCCAGTAAAAATTATAAGCATGGAGTAGCCCATTTTAAAATTCTATTGAACGCATCACACAGACTGCTATTATTAATCATCACTTAGCTACACCAAAGCCTCTCTCGCTCTCTTATTCCCACAGCTGTACATTCATACCACTCTGCATGTGTTTTAGTGGGTAAATGTTTGTTATGAATGGACTGAGCAGATGAAAACACGAGAACCCAGAGCGAGTCAGAAAACTCTCACGATGAGATGGTTGCAGAGAGCGTCTACCGAACGGAAAACAATTACACAGTCACTGAATCCTCGTCTAAGTTCTGATGAGGGCGGTTAGCGATGGCAGTGACCACGTAATGGCGTGTGTGTAATTCGGTAATGCTTCTCATTGCTCAGCGACTTCATATCTAAGCTGCCTAAAGACGACACAATTTGTCAATTGACTCCGGCCCATTAAAAAAGTAACAGATCATCAAACTTTAGGGCGTATTTAGATTACTGAATGCAGACTCATTGAAAAGAGCGTAATTATGTCATAACTTGGTCATTTGTAAGCTACATTGTGATGTATTCATATCGATTACGGTCTAAGATAGTAAAGTTAATTCTGTGTCATTCAGGTCAGTTGTTTTCTCAAAAATGGATAATCTGTTCTCCGCATTTTGCTGTAGACTGGTTCAGTTAAAGAATCAAATGTTTGTTCAAAGGAGAAATTAAATGCAACGTTAATGGAGTTTTCTAGATGAGATAACAGCTCCATATTTAAGCTGAGTAAAGGGGGTTGTGAATACATTTTTATGTTAATATTTTTTACATTTTCAACTTTGTTTAGTGTGTAATGTTGCTGTTCGAGTATGAAAAAGGTCTATATAGTTGCAATACACAAAGTCCACTACAAAGGGAGTTGAAATGCCTTGTTTTCTTCTGGGAACGTACATGTAAAAAATATTCCTCATTTAGCATAAATAGCTCCTGCCCAAATCATACTCAAAAAGGGGATGAGGCCTGGGTGAGACAATAGGTGTGATCGACTTGAAGTGGCGCTATGGAGACCGATCAGTGTATGACATCAAAGTACTGCGAGAGCTCTATAATTGCTCTTGCGCTACTTTGATGTCCTAAATAGTTTGGTCTGCACAGCCTCGTCAAAAACAGCACTGGTTCTACTTGCTGAGTTTGCGGCATGGGAGACGGGAATGCTAAAAAGTGAAAGTGACTTGTGAAGGCCAAGTATGGAAATCCATACTTGGAATTTGTCTTCTGCATTTAACCCACCCAACTTATGCTGAGTTCACACTGCCAGATTTTGACTCGCTGACAGGTTTTGCGAAATCGCAGACAAATGCCTTAAATCAGTGGTTCTCAAACTTGTTATACCAAGTACCACCTCAGAAAATATTTGGCTCTCCAAGTACCACCTTAATGACCAACATTAAAATACAGTAGCGTAGTAGGCCTAACTATTCAGCTACAGCTCTGCACAGTTCAAAAACGAGGCAATTTATTCCTAATAAGAATATTTATTGTTGTCAGCCACTTTAACAATGTAAATACACTCACCTAAAGGATTATTAGGAACACCTGTTCAATTTCTCATTAATGCAATTATCTAATCAACCAATCACATGGCAGTTGCTTCAATGCATTTAGGGGTGTGGTCCTGGTCAAGACAATCTCCTGAACTCCAAACTGAATGTCAGAATGGGAAAGAAAGGTGATTTAAGCAATTTTGAGCATGGCATGGTTGTTGGTGCCAGACGGGCCGGTCTGAGTATTTCACAATCTGCTCAGTTACTGGGATTTTCACGCACAACCATTTCTAGGGTTTACAAAGAATGGTGTGAAAAGGGAAAAACATCCAGTATGCGAAAATGCCTTTTTGATGCTAGAGGTCAGAGGAGAATGGGCTGACTGATTCAAGCTGATAGAAGAGCAACTTTGACTGAAATAACCACTCGTTACAATCGAGGTATGCAGCAAAGCATTTGTGAAGCCACAACACGCACAACCTTGAGGCGGATGGGCTACAACAGCATAAAACCCCACCGGGTACCACTCATCTCCACTACAAATAGGAAAAAGAGGCTACAATTTGCACAAGCTCACCAAAATTGGACAGTTGAAGACTGTAAAAATGTTGCCTGGTCTGATGAGTCTCGATTTATGTTGAGACATTCAGATGGTAGAGTCAGAATTTGGCGTAAACAGAATGAGAACATGGATCCATCATGCCTTGTTACCACTGTGCAGGCTGGTGGTGGTGGTGTAATGGGGTGGGGGATGTTTTCTTGGCACACTTTAGGCCCCTTAGTGCCAATTGGGCATCGTTTAAATGCCATGGCCTACCTGAGCATTGTTTCTGACCTTGTCCATCCCTTTATGACCACCATGTACACATCCTCTGATGGCTACTTCCAGCAGGATAATGCACCATGTCACAAATCTGGAATCATTTCAAATTGGTTTCTTGAACATGACAATGAGTTCCCTGTACTTAAATGGCCCCCACAGTCACCAGATCTCAACCCTTAGAGCATAGAGCATCTTTGGGATGTGGTGGAACGGGAGCTTCGTGCCCTGGATGTGCATCCCACAAATCTCCATCAACTGCAAGATGCTATCCTATCAATATGGGCCAACATTTCTAAAGAATGCTTTCAGCACCTTGTTGAATCTGTGCCACGTAGAATTAAGGCAGTTCTGAAGGCGAAAGGGGGTCAAACACCGTATTAGTATGGTGTTCCTAATAATCCTTTAGGTGAGTGTAGTTTGTACATTAACACTGCACTGTGCTTACATACAGGTAAATAAAATAATTAAATAATGATTAAATGCAAATGTGTTGTAAAGTTAAGTAAAACTGTACTGTACTTAAATGAAAAAAAAAAAATCTTTACTCAAATAAAGATTACATTTTAAATGTATTGTGTTAACATTAATGTATTTAGCGATTCCTCTGCGTACCACTAGAGGCAGCCTGAGTACCTCTAGTGGTACTCGTACAAAACTTTGAGAACCACTGCCTTAAATCATAGGCAAATCAGTGCTCATGCACGTGAGTGACAATCACGCAGTGTGAATTATCAAAGATGCGATCTGAGAGAATCGCCGACACCTGCAAGATATTTGGCACGCTAATAAAATATGGACTTGTCAGCGATTCAAAATCCTGTGTGAAATGTGTTCTGACTGAAAATGACATCACCGATGACCTACAGCCAATGAGAGAGCAAGATACAGGGCAGAGGGAGGTTCGGGGAGGAGTTATAGACCAGAATATCAGTATTTTAGTATAGATGTATTTACAATTCTATCAAACAGAAACAAAGCACAAATATTTGCTCGACCAGCTGCAACAGCAGCACATAGCACAATTATTTATTTACCTCAAACTCTCTTTGCAGAACACAATCCTTGCTCCCTGTGTCTCCCAACCATTTCCTCCGCTAATCCTTTTTCTTTTTCTCCTTTTCGCTGCAAATCAGTGAGCAGACAATTTGGATCGCAAACTTTCTGCAGTTTATCATTTTTAATAACAATTCCAGTCTCGCACAAGAACTCCGGTCTGACGCACACGTGATCTCGCGTTGTTTATTTCTCACATCTCACGTGTGTTTGGTTGTGAATTGTAGTTTGCATACCGGAGAGAGTTTCTTCCTATTGTAAAGTCATGCAGTGTGAAACCCCCTGTCGCCGATCCATCGTGCAGTGTGAACACAGCAGCGACTGAATGCTACTCCAGATAGTCATGCAGTGTGAAAAGAGCAGTGATCGGACGAGTTTGAAAATGGTGCAGTCTGAACTCGGCATTAGTGCACACACACCCACTGCAAACACCTTGAGCAGTGGCAGTGGCACCCGGGGAGCGATTGGGGGTTAGTTGCCTTGTTCAAGGACACCTCAGACATTTCCTGCTGGTATTGAGAATCAAACCTGCAACCTTCAGGTTTCCAGTGTGACTCTCTAACCATTAGGCCACGACTGCCTAACAAGGACACTAAATACCACAGCCTCTAGTGTCAGTCGCTAGTGCGCCTCCATTCCATTTGCAGACAGTGATATCACACAAAGGTACCTCACAAAGCTGATTTCGAACAGACTTCTGAGGCAGCATAATGTCTTTTTGATCTAAATAGAGCGAGCTTTGGTGATAACCAAGCGAATATTTAATTACTACAATAGTAATTTCTTGTTAGAAATTACATCAAAAGTGGAAAACATTGGTCAAAAACATACAGGTACATTCACAAACTGACCACCAACTGCACCATCTTAATTTTTTATTTTAAGTAACTGTCACAGAATGGAACGCACAGTATTGTGGGATATCAAAGGCAGTGAAGGATACATCTATGCTGCCTTCAAACATCGATAAGATGAAGGTCTTGGGAGACAGGAAGTGAAGCTAACATTGGATTCAGACAAGCCTTGATGCCTTCCTGCCTTGGAATACGTCCACCAAATGCCAATCATCAGAACATACTGGTCCAGCTGACCAATCAGAGTGCATACTTTTTGGAAGGAGCTAAAGAGCTAAACTGAGTGTTATGCCAGGAAATAACATAAGATCGCTCAAAAAAGTATATGAAGGAGAGAATGGTTGTTTGCAGATGCCACGTTTGCTGATGTTCTGTTGCAGGACTCCTCCCGCTGTAACTTGCACTCTCATTGGCTGTAGGTCATTGCCAGTGTAATTTCCAGTCAAAACACATTTCACACTGCGGTACTCTTGAGTCGCTGACAGGTCCAGATATTTAGCATGCTAAATATCTAATTGGCGATGAATTGGCGCTTCTCTCAGACCCTGTCTTTGATAATACACACTAGGCGATTGGCTAAAATCTTGTAAAAAGTAATGTGTTTTTTGAACATTCAAGCATGAGAAAGTGAATAATATGGCCTATTTTAAAGGACTGCATTTGCTTTGATAACTATAACGCCTGAGTTATTATTTCAGTTCAGCTTGTACCCTGAGCCATCTCTGCCCACTTCTGTAGCCATAATACATTCAGTCTGATATAATCTCTTGTGATTCTGATGGTCTGTCGGGAAAAAGCATTTCCTTAATGTAAATCATTTCAGTTTTTCCAAAATTGACTAATTCTCTGGCACGCGCTGCTGTTGGTCTTTTGTGGCAGGCTGTTGAGCGCCGAGGCCGTTTGAATGCAGGAAGTGTAATGGGAGATAGCAGGGGAGAGAAGGACACCGGTGGAAATATGCTCTGCCTAGTTTGATAAAGCCGCTTCATTACTTGGATATTGTGTGTCTGGAATCATTATGCACGGAAGGGCCTCTGGAGGCTCAGGTTTTATTGGCGGTCCTTGCACAGCTAACTCTCATCCATTAAACAAATCATGGAGTCATGTATTAGATTAGCTCTACACCCGGCATCAAGGGTGTTTTTGCCAATCGACGGAACCTCTGCTATTCACTCTCCTAATCCGGAGAATGAATTATGCGATTGAGAGCATCTGGAAGATATTGTCATACATACCATTCTGAGAGATTTATTAAAGGAGCAAAAAAAAATCCCATTTGAATATTTTGTCTCTTGATTGTGTTGTTCGCAGTTGAGCTGACAAATGAGAACAGGAAAGTGTCTTGTTAAGTGACAGCTGATGTTTTATAATATTTAATCAAATCGCAAGACTTATTTAAAAGAGGTTGTCGTCTCCATATGATATTAGGAAGAAGCCAATGTCGTTTGCAGGGCTGTATGCTTGGGTGGAAACAGCTTGATCTCCTGCTGGCTGTGACCCTTGTTAACCCCAGAGGTGTGGTTATGACTCCCTCCTGTGGTGAAAGGTCAGTACTACAGTAACTATGCCCATACGCCAAACCTGCAGATCGAGCTGTCCAACTTTTCTTTGACTCCATCAGAAACGTGAACAGCAGAGTTTAAAGGAATGAGGACGTAGTGAAAATGAAAGTGATTTTCTAGGTCAACTCAGTTTCCTGGCTTCTTTTAATGACTATAAACAGTGTATGCAATATTGTAATATATATATAGCCTATTTTTAATTTATTTTGCCTTAGTTAAATGTCTCAGGCCTGTGTGTATTTTTAAAAGCTCCATATATATACCCCCCCCCCCCCCCCCCCCATTATATCCATTATATACAACCCTTATATATATATATGGTGGTATTTAATCAAATTTAATAAAAAGCTAAATAATAGAAATTCCAAAGTTAGGCATTGTTCCTATATTTTGTTCTTGAGTAGTGTGATTGTGTGACTATGTGACCTGTTTAAATGAGGGTGTGTGTGAAGCATACCACATGCCTTACTGTATTAGTGCATCTGACTGTCCTTGTATTTGATAACAGGTGTGAATGTGAAGTATGTCATTGAAAGGACATGGCTGAGTATCAGATTGTGGCTTAGTGGTCTGAACCAGGAGTTTTTCAATCTTTACAGACCCATGGATGTATAACCAACTCAGGAACCCCTAATAAAACACTGTTTTTCTCTGTGACACTTTGTAATATAGTGTTCCTGCCATTAATAACATTGGTTACAGGGGTTCAACGGTAATATAAACCCTATAAAATATCAAGGAATTTTAAGATTGTAATTTCCAGATCTTGAGAAAGCATGGGAATTCATAAAATCTTTTAAAGTTATGGAAGTTTTTGTAGTCTATACATGGTTATAGTTATGTTTGTCCCTAAAATATTTCATTGGATGTTGCTCATTGTGAGTGAAAGTGCTATATATTGTGATTTTTAGAAATCATTATAGTTATCTAAATGTTGAAAAATTCATAGGAAAATCATGTAAAGGCATTGATGCTGTGGAAACCCTGACATTAAAAGATTAACAATCAAATACGCACATAGCCTTCTATAGCCAACCCTTACAACAACAACAACAAAAAAAAACTGGAGTGGCATTTGAATAATCATCCAACTTCTGTAGAGCTTTATATTTGAAATAACGACGTCTACATGCGTCCTCTGACAATTCATGACGGTAAGAGCTTTTAAATCTCTTGAAATCTGAACAAACGCCCTGTTAAAGAAGACGCTGTATGCAGAACGAGACAGGTGTATTTAGAAGCGAGCGCCTCTTGAGCCAATCAAAAACTTACGCTGAGCGTGGTAAGGCGGGCTCTTGTCTAATTATACAGACTTTGGACCAATCAGTCTGGTGGAGGGCGGTGCGTGGTTCGACGGGGGCGTGTCTTAGGCTTTGTGCCGTCGCAGCGCTGAAGAGCGTCTGAAGAGAGTAATGGCATGAGCCTTGCGTCGAGATCCTGTCAAAGCACTAAACAGCAAATTTCTCGCACCTGAACTTTTACACTCTTTCCTGAGGACTATTTTACCATTTAAACGGGACGTCTTATTTCCTTGTTCACACTGACAAGCAACAGCAGCACTTGAGAAGTCACACCGCAGTTGCGTTCCTGTCTTAAGACATTTAAAATAAAAAGGATATGGTGTTGGACATGTGAAACACACGGGCAACTTCAAACATGAAGCTGGCATCTTCTCTGTGTTGCCTCGGGTTTCTTCTCACTTCTGTGGCGGTCCGTTTGAGCGACTCGCAGCAAGGTGAGTAAACGACTGACCATCGCCTCGTGCGCAAAGGTGTTTATGCGTCTCGTGCACGCACCTATGAGCTCTGCTTACTTTTTTTGAGGATGCTTCTCGCAGTGCCCATCCTCTGGTGCGAGGATCCATTTTTTGTGTGTGCCTGGAAATCTCCCTTAACAATAAAACCCTGGGGTCTAGCCTATAAGATGCGTTATTGTAATGGTAAATGAGTGCCATTCATTCCCCACTACAATGATGCATAGATTTCATGCATAGAGTGTCTATGTGTGTTTGTGTGAAATAGTCTGGCATACAGTTGGAGCAATGGCACTGATAGCGCAGAATGGCACTGTTGAAGTGGCACTGAAAGGGGCATTCAGCCTCACTGGACGTTTGTTTTGTTATTCTCAGCCCGTACACTGTCTGAGAAAGAGTTTGAGTGGTCATTGCTTTCCGTGCATGTGAAAAAATCACTTCTGTTGCCTTCAGTCGAACCTATGGTGCGCGTGACGGGTCTATAGTTGACTTTTCGTTGGCTGGAAAGAAACTGGAAACTTGAAATATCATCGTGCACCCAAATGCGCCATATTTGATTTAGCATCCTTTACATTTTTTGTTCCAAATATAGTTAGGCTATTTGTAAGCCGTGTTGTTGAATTTCGAATGTTTTATTGAAAAGTTAGGCTACTAACTAAACATGCTTAATGTGTTTAAAATGTAAGTAGCCTTTTGGAAATTATTACACATAATATGACTGGCAGATTTTATGACATAAGAAGAATAACCTGAATACACATCTCCACATGGTGGTAGTATATGAACCGAGATAGTCTCTCTCTCTCTCTCTCTCTCTCTCTCTCTCTCTCTCTCTCTCTCTCTCTCTCTCTCTCTCTCTCTCTCTCTCTCTCTCTCTCTCTCTCTCTCTCTCTCTCTCTCTCTCTCTCTCTCTCTCTCTCTCTCTCTCTCTGTGTGTACTTTATTGGCATTATAGTTTCTCGTAGATATGTATTGTGTAGCCTATGACGGTTAGCCTACATATGTCCTATATATGTTAAAAGGCACTGTTATTAAAATAATAACTGAAATGTATCATATAAAAACAATTACAAAGAAATAATTGTAGTTTGTCATACTCATTCCTCCACCCTCCCCCACACGCGCACACACATTAATTGATGAATAGTCATCGTGACTTATTTTCTCAGGTAGATCCTTCCAGAATAGGTAAATTCATCAATATGAACCCTCGATATCGATTACAGTAGTATAAATGATGTTGTAGCCACGACCCTCCATCACAGTCGAGTTGAACTGACCTCATTAAAACATCCAAAAAAACTTAAAGTATATTTGATGAATTGTAAACGCTCGAAACTATTAACTGCTGCGTTTTCAGCTCTAATCAGTTATTAGTGTCGATTAGACACTGACCATTGACTAACGGGCAAACCCGAGGCTTTTAGGTTGTCGAAACCAGGTAAAGATCACGAATTAATCAGTTCTTATAGTTCGTTACTGATCTCGGTGTCATTGGCAAAGGCGAAGGCACGGGCTCCTGACGCACGTCTGCGCTCCGCTGCGCTGCCCGGAGGAGACACGATGCTGATCCAATTGTTATTCTAGATTAAATGAACGAAAAAGCCTAAGGCGAGAGCGATTTTAATGGGTTTACAGGTAAACAACAACACTGTAGGATATTCTGCAAAGTTACAGCTGGTAAAAATTAATAAATAACGTGCTTATTACGAAAATGGTTTGTAAGAAATGGTACGGATCTACGGAATGGTTTCTTTGGCTTGCAACAATAGCAGAATCACTTTTAGTGCTAAAAAGCCTTTGTGAGTTTCATAAAGAAGTGCAAGTGTAAAGAACACTAACCCCATAACAGACTGTTTTATACTGAACTTATGGCAAACTTTTGTCCAGTGGTTTTGACATGCTATACTTCTTTAAAAACTATTGTAAGCTAAATGTTTCATATATCATGTTGTGCATGCAGGTATTATAAACTCATATTAACGTGGGAACATTTTACTACTTGTAAAATAACACAGATGCATTTTAAATGAATATGCGAAGGTAAAGATGTGATTAAAAGTGATGTAAAATGGCATATGTTATACACTTTTCATGTCACTTGTAGCCTAAAATCCTTGTTAAAGAAAATAAAGCATTATTATATGTCAAAGTTTTATGTCAGAAATATAATTATTGAGCATAAGTTTATTAAACATGTCCATGATTGCATAAATGCATAGTTGACTAGTATGAATAAATATTTAATGTTACACAAATATATGAATTATTGTTACATTTTGTAACCTTGTTTTGGTCAATAATTTGTTCATTTTTGGGAGTTGCTGTCATTGTTGTGCACAATTTGTCTCATCAGTTACAGGTCATAATATGGGCAAATCAGTGCCCATATTATGTGCCCATACGAGTGTGTCCTTTTTAGTTTATGAAATGGTTAATGATGATGATAATGATTATGATGATGACAGATCTGACCACTGCAGTGTGCTGTTGTGTTAAGTCGGGCTGTATTACTCATTATTGTGATCTGTATCGGTTATCGTTTCAGTCTGTCTGAAGACGGTCGTGAATATAAATCAGCCTCTTCCGTGACATTTAGGAGCCGTGCCAGTAGAGAGACTTGTGGGGAATAGTAGGAACACAAATATCAGTTTTTTAATCGGCTTAGCTTTGGATTAAGTCCCGTCAGTGAAACTGATGAAAATTAATCGTTCAGCAATTTAACTCTCCTTTTCTCTGTCTGATCTTTTTTCTTGGATAGATCCCCTGCTACAATGGAGCTGTGTGAGAAGTGAATAATGCAGAGTTTGTCTGTATTTGTCTTAAAAATTGAGGGGGAAAAAATCTTACAATTGCTGAACGAGACAATAGCAGAACAATTTTATTAAATTGCCTTTTTTAAATGTAGGTTGCACAAAGAACCTTTCTATCTATCTATCTATCTATCTATCTATCTATCTATCTATCTATCTATCTATCTATCTATCTATCTATCTATCTATCTATCTATCTATCTATCTATCTATCTATCATCTATCTATCTATCTATCTATCTATCTATCTATCTATCTATCTATCTATCTATCTATCTATCTATCTATCTATCTATCTATCTATCTATCTATCTATCTATCTATCTATCTATCTATCTATCTATCTATCTATCAGTATTTATTTAAGATTGTGAATATTAAATGTTTATTGACTGTGGGAAAGTACGTAGTTCACCTCTGTCCATTCTGGTCTGGCCTCTTGAGGTTTCATACAAGTTTTGATTGACAGGTCCCATATGAGGCCAAATTATCCCACGGGAATCCTTTCTCCTTTTTCCCCTCCTCACTTTCTGAAGAAGTTTCATTGCTCTATCAAACACAATTTGAGCACGCTGTCTTCCCTTATAGGATCTTTTTAATCCTTGCTTTTTTATCACTGTTGTTTACTCAAATCTTGTTTTCTCTCTCTCTTTTTTAAAAATCCTTTATAACATGTAACTCCATCTGCGGCTTATGATGGCATACGCTTGTTCGTGAGGCATTGTGTATTTATTTCCAGGCACACACATCTTAAGTTCACAGTACATCTAAATGTTTACACAGTGTGGCACAGACAGGAAGCCCTATCTACAAAGAAGGCTAAAGTATTTGCTTTTATCGTGGCAGTCGATTCGCATCATCTCTCGCTCTCTGTTTATTTTGTCAAAGTGAGAGGCCACAGTGCTACAAACGCTTGCCCACGCAGCAATAACCCATTGTCTCACAAAGCCCATTTATTCCGTTTTTCTCCATCTTGGTCCAAGAAAGGCAGGCTGACCTCTGAGCCCATGTGTCTCAATGGGAAGAAAAGCAGCCTTTGATTCTGTTAGGAGCGCCAAACTCCTGCCAAGTGAAGGCGGGTTCCTGCGCAGCGTGCTGCTCTCTGCTCCGGCTCTGAGTGTCTCCCTCCTTTTGGAGTTGCACTGACTGACTGCTGCTGCTGCTGTACATGTGCTGCCTCATCCTTCCAGAGGCTAATGGGAATTTGATGATTTGTTTGTGGATTTGATCATGGTAGACCCGCTACTGGCTCAAAACACATTGCATATTCATTCTGTCACTTCCTCTCAATCTCTAGACTTGCCATGGATTTCTACACTGATTTAACCAACAAAACCTGCCCGCTGAATCCCTTGACTGATTTTTTTTTGTTGTTGTTGTCTTCTTAAAGGGATAGTTCACTTAAAATTAAACATTTTGTCACATTGACTTTCATTGTATGTACATTATATTTTCTTTGTCGTTGCTCAGTAGCAAATCATGATTTGGAACGACGTCAATTTTGAACTGTCCTAAATTCTCTAGCAAGATTCTGTTTTATGATGTTCATCTTGTTCATCTCAGGACGTGTTCTAGATCTAGATCAGCTGGAACTGACATCCGCAAGTGCATATTTAGATGTATTATTACACTGCTGCCTAAAATAAACACTTACATATATAATTATATACAAACATATGGACAAATATAACACATAAACTGATGTCCATATGTAAATATACAAACAAAAGTCCAAAATGTGCATAAAACAGCAGTTTAGGTGGATACATAGAAAAAAGGGGAAAAGAGTGATTTTTTCACTGCATGTCGAACTTTGAGCTTTATATTAAAGGAATAGTTTACTTCCAAATGAAAATGTCCTGATATTTTACTCATCTCATCCAAGATGTTCATGTCTTTTTTTTTCTTCAGTCGAAAAGAAATGACGTTTTTTGAGGAAAACATTCCAGGATTGTTCTCCACATCATAGACTTCCATGGCATCCAAAATGTTGAAGGTCCAAATCAATGCATATTCAAAGGGCTTCAGAGGCTCTGCACGATCCCAACTGAGGAATAGGGTCTTTCCCTTAAAATATGAACTTAAATTGCTCATCTTGCGCTGTGTAATCAAGTCGGAAAGGTCACGCTAGACGTAGGCGGAAGTACCGCCCCCGGGTTTACAAAGCGCACATGCAAACTAATACAAACGTCCTTTAGCAAAAAAAGGTAAAACAATTAAGTCGGACAATTTGGAAGTTGAAGATGGAGTGTTTTTTGGTAAAGGGCATTTGTATTAGTCCTCGCATGTTCGCTTGGGGCGGTACGTCCGCTTACGTCTAGCGTGACCTTTCCGACGTGATTGCGCAATCCGTGGCATGTCACAGAGCAGTGCAAGATGAGCAATTTAGGTCAAAAAGTATATACAATTTTGACCGATTATTTCGCTAGATAAGACCCTATTCCTCGTCTGAAGTCTTTTGCAACTGCATTGATTTGGACCTTCAACATTTTGGTTGCCATGGAAGTCTATGATGTGGACAAAGATCCTGGAATGATTTACTCAAAAAACGAAATTTCTTTTCGACTGAAGAAGAAGAAAAAAAAGACATGAACATCTTGGATGAGATGGGGGTGAGTAAAATATCAGGAAATGTTCATTTTGAAGTGAACTAATCCTTTAACTTGACTCACCATCTTAAAAATGCTGTGTTCAAAACAGCACACTGGAACACATCTGTATACTATAAATTGTACCTTACAATTTGACCTCCAAACTACTACTCATCTTTTTCTCCTCGCATCTAGAATAAATCCAACTACATGGCCTTTCGACAGTATTTGCTGAGCAGAGCTGTGCTACAATTAGTGCCAGCAACAAGTGCGAAAGTCCTTTATACAGCCTGAAGTCTAATACGACTTGATACCTCACAGAGTCCGTAAGAGTTTTGAGAAAATGAGGGAGAACATGTTTATAATGTGGCCATTTATGCATTCAAATGCACATGCTGTGTTTACAATCTTCTGTTGGTTTGACACATTACTGAACTGTTATCAGTATTCATACATGCAGTGTTTGCATGGGTAAAAGGACATGGCAACTCATGTATAATTCATAACGCAAAATTGTTTGCAGAGAAAACGTTCATTCTGACAATAGCTTTTCCCATAAACTGAGTATCTAAGAGAATCGCATCAGATAGAAGTCGGCAATTTTCCTTTCAAGGTCAGTTACACTGTAAGTCAGAAGTTCAAATCATTTAACCTCTGACTGCACAGCTCCGCTGGCTGGGGATGCTTTCTCTTTATCTAGAACAGCAGTGACTGCCAGATCGACCCCATGTGGCTGTTTTCTTGATTTACATCTTTACAAGTTCAGCAGTGATGTATTGAAACAAGAGCAATCTGGGCCCGAAGAGAATGTGCTGGAATCAAATTGTTTTGAGCTAAGAGAGGCATTAGAACCATTACAGGATGACAACGTCTGTTTTCGGGCAACTCTTTATAATTTTCGATTTTGTCTGTGCCCAAAAATGTCTCTTCTGAATGCCCCAAACATCCTTTGTCCTTTCATATCTACTAAATATGTAAAAGTACAGAAAGCTCAATCGACAGCACTTTTGGTATATTTTTGATTTCAACCAAAAATGTTTATAATTTAGACTAGTCCCTCTTTTCTTTAAAAATGGTGAGGCACGTTAAGTGCAACATAAATAGTGCCATTTTTGGAGGACATAAAAAAAGAAATGTGAAGCTTATAATTTTAGCATTTACAATGATTCTTCTGGTAAAATGTGTATCATTTGAGCTTTAAAACGTCATTTTTTAGGGTTTATGGCATTGTAAAATTGTATATCTTTACACAGAAAAGGTAAGTATGGGAATTTTTTCGCACTAAAATCATGTTAAGATGCGTATTTGTTTATAGATTGGCCCTTTCCAGTCCATTGCCTCACTGTAACCCAGTTTAGTGGAAATTAATTCTTGTGAGTAGTGCTGTCTAATGAAATTAACTTGTGCTGAACTTTTCCTTTGTTTTATTGTTTAGAGAAAGTCTGACATTTGGAAAAAAAACAACATGATTTTGGGAGGCTGTCATGAAGTTTCAAAGATGTTGGTGATGATTACTAGGTGGTTGCTAATTGACCCGAGTCATAATATGGTCCCTATATGGCTCGGGTCTCTCCTTTTGGCCTGTGTTACATATGCGTGACATAACTAAACATGCGTCATTGTTTTCAAATACCTCAAGTCCACGATACAACACAAAAAAAAGGCGTTTTTAAAGTTATACACTTTGGAGAGCGTTTTCAAAAAGCTTAATTTACGTTAATAAAACCACCATCTCAGCGTGGACGGACGCAAGGCCAAAACGGAGAGAAAGAGATTGTATTAGTAACAAAAATGTATTAGTAGCCGATGGACAAGGCCTCAATGTCTATGAATTGTCTGTTTCCACTATAGCCCTTCACACAGAGATTCTGGAAAATACACTGATAATGTATCCCGGGTTTTGTTGCTGCATCGTTTCAGTTTGGTCCATTCACACTGCCAGTGATTTTCTGGAATCACCCTGTAAAAATCTCGTAAAGACACGTGACATCGATGTGATATGTAAAGTCTCTGCAGCGTCTTAAGGTAGCTTATGAAACCACGCTTGTGCATTTTTTTTCTGATTCGATCATAAACCAGCGGATCACATACCGTTTCATTAAGCTGGCGAACAATCTCAGCTTCAGCCTCATCACTATGACACAGCCCTGCCTTTTGTTCACACAGGGTGCGTTCTGGGACTGGTCCCGGCAATGTTATTAGGTCCCCGTTCTAGGATTGATCCCGGAATTAATCCCGGGACGTGTTTGTGTTCATACAGAAGGCACTCTGGCAATTTTATGGCAATTTTACAGGATCAACGCGTGTGAAAGGGGCTTATTTTTATCCACCATACAAAAATTGCCGTAGAGTTGCTTTGTAAAGTAATTTCTCCTCAACAAACCACACAATTCAAGGCTCATTCGTGTTTGTGTTCATGCCACCACTAGAGTAGCTACGGGTGGGCCACATTGACAGCTTGCCCATCCTGTCCGATCCAGGGAAATATATATATATTTTTTAATAATACTATTTTCTAACGTTTAACAATTCTTCAATAATTATTTTAAATGTGATTTATTTTGTCAGTATTTTGTCATTAATAAAAATATGCCAATTCGTCTCTTAAGTTACGTCACGCCATTAGTAATGTTATGTTCTTCTTCGCGGCAATATCCGGATTCGAATCCAACTAGCAGCGCCTTTTTTGTTATTAAAAAATGGCCGCCGTGGCATGGCTATGCAATATTTGCATGTAATATTTGTGAGCAAGTTTATAAATGGCAGGTTGTCAATACAGGACATTGTGATTTCTCTTTGTGATATAGTTATCAGTACTCGGATTGGATATCTCTTCACGTTGCAGCCGCACACACTTGATTGATCGCACGGAGCTTAGTGAGTACAGTATTTAGTTTCTGCGACACTAGTAGCACTAGCGGAATTTTAAAGCAAACTTGCAAACAGTCCTTCCGCGCGTCGCGTTCAAACATCACAAACACAGCTCGTACGTTGGCTTGAAAAGGCATCAACATGTAGAAGTTGACTATATTTAAAGACAAGAGACAATAAAAGGTCCAACATATGCGGAATATTTTTATCTATTTTGCTATGTTTCAGTCGGAGTTTTGGATTTTTCTTCCAAATTAAGGGGTAATGCGAATTACTCCAGCCCACCCACACAATTGGAGGCCCACCCATCATCATCTTTCTGCCTACACCACTGCATGCCACGTGTCATAAGGGTTCGTTCACACCTCTAACCCCAAGTATGAGGCTAAGCAAATGCTGCTAATGATACAATTTGGACATTCCAGCTAATCATTTGCTGCTATTTTCAGATTTTCAGACTGTGTGTGTTGGCCATTTCACCCGATTCAGAGTTCAGATGAACAGTCAAGTTTAATGATAGTTCTCCTCATTTTAAGTGACAAGGGTGAAAGAGTGACAGCCACGCAGGCAAATACAGCGCAACGCCAATCAGCGCCAAACAGCCGCTAGCTATTGTTTCACGCAAACTCAAGTTCCACCTCTCCACACTGACAAAATTCATAACATTCAGTGCTCTGACTCATTATACAAAGTGCTATTCAGATGTACATGAGCAGCTCAGACGCCCGTGACTATGATGTTTGAGAGCTGCTTTTGTCCCTCTCTCCCAAAGCCAAAGACAGGCTTTGTCAGCCTACAATTAAGAACAGCAGAGGGGCTGTTAATAAGTGCCATTCCGAGGATTTTTGTCTGTGTGAGGACAGAGATGGGGAAAACGAAACATTGGCTCTGATTGACACTGCCAATCGTTTAATGCGGAGTTGTCCTGCTCTCCAGGCTTCTCCCGCTGTCTGCTTCAATTCTTCCTTTCAACTTCTTTCATCCCTTTCTTGTGCATGCCACAAAAGCAAGAAATTAGTATGACAATGGATATAGGCCTAATCTTTGCTAAAATGCACTCATTACCGCAGCGCATGGAATTAAAAGCAATTGTACGGAATTAAAGTTAATTGTGCATCCCCAATTTCTTGTCTTTTTTCCCCTTGTTGTTCCCTCTAAGGTCGCTGACAACTAAGTGAGCTGTTTCTCCTCATTTAAACCCCACCTTCCTCCCCTTTCACTTTTTCCAAACTCCTGAATAATGAACTTAACAAATAAAAGAATAATTACAGACTTGTGTTCTTGGCTATAAACAAAATGCACCTCCTTGTAATGAGCGTTTCATGTTTTTCTTTCTTGTGAGGGGCTGCTGAAGGGGCAGTTTCTCTGTATGCATTGCACTCTTTCTCTGTAATTCTTTTTTTTAAATATTCAGTGCTAATCTGCATTTACAATGTAATTACAGGCAGGCTTTGAGTGATACTGACTGTTTCAAAATAACTGTGCTGCCCGAATGGGCTTAATCTTGATTTATAATGTGTGTTTGAGTAAATATCAAAAGAGCAGTCAAATAAGTGAACATCATCTTTTAATATATTTTGGTCACACTTTCAATTAGGGTCCAATTCTCACTATCGACTATGACTTTTGCCTCAATAAACTCCTAATTACTGCTTATTAATAATTTGTAAGATAGTTGTTAAGTTAAGGTATTGGGTATGTGCAGAAAAAGGCATTAATATGTGCTTTATAAGTACTAATAAACAGCCAATATCCTAGTAAAATGCATGCTAATTATTAACTAGTTCATATTTTATAAATGGACCCTTTTCACAGACGGTGATGATACATTTCTATTATCAGTTATTAACATCCTACATTAAATTATAATTTTTTTTTTCATTTTTAAATAATTCTACTTGTATATGTACATATGTACATTATACTTTGAGTCTTACGCCTTTATTAAATTACTGTTAACTGGTTAAATTATATTTGTTAGTTTCTGTCAACTGTATGGTCATTTTGTGTCAACTCAACCAAAAGTCCCAAGCTAAAAATGTTGATTTTGATCTTCTTCTCTTTTTTCTGCTGAAAGAAATACATAAATGAAGAAGAAAGCCAAAATAATAAATGTCATGGATCCCATATCTATGGGATTAAACCCTATATGACATTTACAAATAATAAGATTACAAATAAAAAGTTTATTAAGAATAAGAATCTAGAGGGATATTAAAATATATATACTTTTTTGAGTTACAGGCATGCAAACTATAAAGATAATATGTATATGTATATGTTCTATGCAATTGATAAAAATAAACATATTTGGTTTTTGACCACTGAAAATGTGTACTATTTACCAATTTACTCATGGAGCCATAGTGAGATCAGAATATCTCTGGAATTGAACCATATAGGGCCATAAAAATATGCATACCAAAAGAAAAGTTTGCTAGAAACCAAAATATAAAAGGATATTAAAAGATATTTCTTGAGTCACAGGCATGCAAACTTCGGACAAAAAAGTTGATGCAACAAATGATGCAACAACAGTGATTACTAAAGTCAACAGATTTAACTAAGACCTACTAATCTTTGTGTAAAAATAAAATAAGGATTGTGCCATCTATACCCCTTTAATTTAGGTCAAAATCTCTGATGAAATTTGTCATTTTGACACATTTCCCACTGCAGAATTATGGATTACTCTGTAAATATACATACATAACGTAACATTTCTTCAGAAAAACAAATATGAACCAAATCAAATATGTGAGCTGGGGAATTTCTTAAATGTGGTTGATTTGACATGAGATGTCAAGAATGAGAATGATTGTTGAGAATGACCCTATTGAAGTTTATTTAGTCCTTTTATTTATTTAAGAGGATACTTGAATAAATATATAAAGTCAGCCACTGAATCAATTAATTATAAGAAACATTCTGGACATAGCATCACAGCTGAAACACTGATTCAACTTTTGGGACAGTTTTACACTGTCTCACGACCAATTCGTACATATTTTACGAGGTGGCTAATTCGTACGAATTTGTACGATCTCTCTTGTACGAATTTGTACGTTTTGTCTAAACCCCAGTGACGGGTAGGTTTAGGGGTGGGGTTTGAGGTAGGTCATTCGTACAAATTCATACGAATTTGTCAACTCTTGGCAACTCGTCTAATATGTATGTTTTATCAAAAATCGTACACATTCGTACGAGTGAGATCGTACAAATTTGTACAAATTAGCCACCTCATAAAATATGTACAAATTGCCGTGAGATCGGGTTGGTTTTACCCTGTCACCATTAAAGGGTTTGTTCACCCAAAAATGAAAATTAGCCCTTGATTTATTCACCCTAAAGTCATCCTAGGTGTATATGACATTCTATTTTCAGACGAATACATTCGGAGTTACATTAAAAATGTCCTGGTTCTTCCAAGCTTTATAATGGCATTGACTGCTGCTCTGTTTTTTAAGTCCATAAAAGTGAATCTACACTCACCTAAAGGATTATTAGGAACACCTGTTCAATTTCTCATTAATGCAATTATCTAATCAACCAATCACATGGCAGTTGCTTCAATGCATTTAGGGGTGTTTTCCTGGTCAAGACAATCTCCTGAACTCCAAACTGAATGTCAGAATGGGAAAGAAAGGTGATTTAAGCAATTTTGAGCGTGGCATGGTTGTTGGTGCCAGACGGGCCGCTCTGAGTATTTCACAATCTGCTCAGTTACTGGGATTTTCACGCACAACCATTTCTAGGGTTTACAAAGAATGGTGTAAAAAGGGAAAAACATCCAGTATGCGGCTGTCCTGTGGGCGAAAATGCCTTGTTGATGCTAGAGGTCAGAGGAGAATGGACTGATTCAAGCTGATAGAAGAGCAATTTTGACGGAAATAACCACTCATTACAACCGAGGTATGCAGAAAAGCATTTGTGAAGCCACAACACGCACAACCTTGAGGCGGATGGGCTACAACAGCATAAAACCCCACCGGGTAACACTTATCTCCACTACAAATAGGAAAAAGAGACTACAATTTGCACGAGCTCACCAAAATTGGACAGTTGAAGACTGGAAAAATGTTGCCTGGTCTCGATTTCTGTTGAGACATTCAGATGGTAGAGTCAGAATTTGGCGTAAAAAGAATGAGAACATGGATCCATCATACCTTGTTACCACTGCGCAGGCTGCTGGTGGTGGTGTAATGGTGTGGGGGATGTTTTCTTGGCACACTTTAGGCCCCTTAGTGCCAATTGGGCATCGTTTAAATGCCACGGCCTACCTGAGCATTGTTTCTGACCAAGTCCATCCCTTTATGACCACCATGTACCCATCTTCTGATGGCTATTTCCAGCAGGATAATGCACCATGTCACAAAGCTCGAATCATTTCAAATTGGTTTCTTGAACATGACAATGAGTTCACTGTACTAAAATGGCCCCCACAGTCACCAGATCTCAACCCAATAGAGCATCTTTGGGATGTGGTGGAACGGGAGCTTCATGCCCTGGATGTGCATCCCACAAATCTCCATCAACTGCAAGATGCTATCCTATCAATATGGGCCAACATTTCTAAAGAATGCTTTCAGCACCTTGTTGAATCAATGCCACATAGAATTAAGGCAGTTCTGAAGGCAAAAGGGGGTCAAACACAGTATTAGTATGGTGTTCCTAATAATCCTTTAGGTGAGTGTATATCCATCATAAAACTGCTCCACATGGCTCCGGGGGGGTTAATAAAGGCCTGTATGAAAGATATCCATTTAAAACTTTATAAAGTAAATGATCTAGCTTCCGGTGAATCTCCTTCCGTATTCAACTTACGCAAAAAGTGTAGCGCCCATGCCTCTTGCAGTTCAAAATGCTTACGCTGCGTCTGACAACACCGATTACGCTCGTCAGACGTAGCGTCAGCATTTTGAACTGCAAGAGTTCAAATACTTTATAAATACACTTTTATGGACTTCAAAAACAGAGCAACAGTCAATGCCATTATAAAGCTTGGAAGAGCCAGGACATTTTTAATATAACTCTGATATAAATCATGGGCTAATTTTCATTTTTGGGTGAACTATCCCTTTAAATAAGACTATTTTGTAAGTTTAAATATTCAATATTTTGCCCGTCTCTAGAATGGACAGTCAAAACAAATGTAAGTGCTTGAGTTAAAGGTGAAGTGTGTAGTTTCAGCACCACTAATAACACCAATTTGCATGTTTCAAACACTTGCCCATCTGCCAAAAACATTTAGTTCCACCCTAAGCTCATGGCATTTGCTTTAAAATCATTTTACTTAAATTTTAATATTCGCTTAAACAGACAGCAGTTCCGTTTGCTTCCAGTAGTGGTGTAAGATTGCACCTTTAGTTGTTTTCTCTCTCTTTCAGTCTTCCTCTTTCTGTATTTTTATGTCATTGCTGTATAATTAAATGTTTGTATTCCCTCTCAGGGACAGATTTTCATTGTGCTGTGTGCAACAGACACATTTTGTCCCCGCTAATGAAGCTCTTATGGATGCGAGCGGTTTATAGGTGATTTTACAACCCGTAAGGAGACATCAGGGAGAGAGGAAATGGAAGAGACAGAACACGCAAGATTTAGAGAGGAGGAAAAAGACACTGAAGAACAAAAGCGAGTACTTAAGAGAAATGTGAATGCTTATGCTATTTATGAGAGTGAAATGGAGAAATGCCAAATAAAAGTTAATGGTGGAGTTTAGAAAAAAGCAATAATGTGATTTAAGGATTGAGGAAATGTAAAATGACCAAAGGTGAAAAGGGAAAGCGCTCAGACTGAATCAAAGGGTCAGGCCTGTGCTGCATTTGCTGATCTTTTAAAGCTACCCAGCAGTCTGTGCCAGTCTCTGTGGGCCAGCAGTCACCTTGGTGCAGAGGAGAAGAAAAAAACGTTGGCCATAAAGGCACATAAAGCACTGAATGAGAGGAAAGGGGAAAGGCAATTGACCTTGGCTGGCTGACTGACTGCGGGAGAGATGAGCCAGGTGCTGAGCAAGGACTGTCGTTCAACCTGTAGAAGCTTAGAGGAAGGAAGAGTTGCTGTCTTTTGTGTCTGCTGCTGAGTTATTTTTCTCTGTGAAAGTCTGTTTTTTTAGCTCAGGTTTACCTGGAAGTGATGGTGAATGATTTCCCCAATGAATTGACTGTGAAGCGAGCTCACTCTTGTGTAGATGGTAGAGTTTGAGTTTTATACACACATACCAGGAACTGAATGATGTTCTGATGACTCTTATGAGCTGGTACTTTTTAGTGAATCAACCGTACAGTGCAGCCTTTGTAGTCCAATTGATTCCTGAGTGAATGACTCTTATGAGCCAGTTCTTTTTTAGTGAATCGCTGGCCGTGCTGTTCTCAAGATCCCAGTGTTGTGCCTGTTTTGTATGGACTTTTGCTGAAGTGTTTTTATGTTCCTATTGTTTTTGTGTTCGTTTCCGTGTCCTGTTCCTTTGGCCATGTTTGTAGTTTTGTAGTTTTCCCTGTTGATTAGTCTTCCCCAGGTGTATATTGGCTGTTCTATTACTGAGGATTTATCTGTTTGTTTTTCTGTGGGTTTATTCTGTTCTGTTTATGGTTTGCTGTGTGTTTAATAAAACCCGGACTGCATTTGGATCCAACTTTCCCTCTTTTCTGAGTTCTCCATTATTACAGTTGTATGGTTTTGATTCACAACTCATAAGACTCACTACTTCACTAGATTCACTAGTCGCACTTGTGTTGTTTTTTCCAACTGATTCTAAAGTGAATGAATATATTTCTTCATTTCTTAGTGAATCAAAACTGTACAGCACAGCCAGTGTAGTCCAACTGATTCCAACACATCAGATCAAAAACTCTTATCAGCCAAATCTTTTTTTATTTAAATGAAGGAATAAATCAGTCAAATGATTCCATATTTCCGTCTCTAAAAAGACTGAAAAGTCAGCCAAATATTTGTGTAAACGGATCTTTTGCAATTTTTATCTATAATTTCATCATTTGGAGATGGAATTGCATGACTGTTTTCCCTCAAAAGTACTGAAAGAATTGTTAAAGACCCCCTGTGATGATAATCATGTTTTTAATGTTTTTATGTCTATGTGGTCTTTTTAATATGCTTTCAGACAAACCATGTACAAATTCAAAAGTCAACACCATTGCTGAGTATTTTCTCCTTCAAACTCCAGCGAACCAAAGACACGGTTTGAAATTGCTGGTGTTTCACAAAATACCTTGTAACCAATCACGTCAACATGCAGGTGGTCTTTATAGCTTATCATCATTACTATGCTGCAAAGCATGGGAGTCTGAAGTGAAGCCATACTGGTGTAATTTTTTTGTTGATATGAAAAATTGTGTGCATTTAGAAATATAGCAGGTGAATTATGTATATGATGTATATTATGATGTTATGATGTACTATACGCCTTTCTCCACTGACGTTCTATGATGTTCTAAGTGTTTCTAAGGATACTGATTGTTAGCAGGCAGCTGTCTGACACTGAGATGGCGAACAGGAACATGGTTTGTGTAACATTAGCAACACATTATTAGCTGTTTGATAACGTAGTCAAGCAAAAGGCTAATCATATTAATTACTGTTATGTATCCGACGTTGTAAAGAGCGATACCATTGTGCAGCGTTTTCTACAGTAACTTGAGTAAAAGTTGACCGAGTGGGTCTCTTGAGCTGGTGTGAGTGAGTGGAGGTGGGGCTTAATTTGCATATTCAAGAATCCGAATATACTAAATGAAGCAAGGGTGTAGTTGCATTCAAGCTATTTTAAGGCATGAAGGATTATTTCCACAGGAAAAATGTCATTTTGGTGATCAAAGATGAGTTTTAAGGGATAAATGATTCACTACACAGGGACAGAATGTAATTTCTTTCAATTTTTTACTGTTTCTATTTACAATTTTATGATACAATCACATCTCCCAAACCTAGTATAAGGTGTTAAGGTAGAGCAGAAAATGAAGGGCAGCACAGTGGGTTTAGTAGGACTTTGGGCTTTGCATAGAAATTTTGTTGCAATGTCATCTCTGTTGAGTTTTGCCTTCTGTGGCTGTTTACTGTGGACAGCGGTGCTTAATCTAGGAGGCCTAATGGTGACTTGGCTATATATTTAACATTTTGTTACACACTTGTACACACACACACACACACACACACACACACACACACACACACACACACACACACACACACACACACATGACTGAAACTTGTAAATGCTTCATGCTGAGGTGTCTGCTGTTTGAAAGTCCCCTGCTTCCCGATACACATGCATAAATACACATTAAACCCCCCAGCAAGGTGAACAGAATGCTGATGCAGGATCATTTTGAAATAGGGAGGGAGAGAGATAGCAAACATGAGAGTCAAGGGAAGAGTGCCTCTAATTTTAGCCGCAAAGGCTCGAAGGCCAGATATTCACGTCTTTCTTTTTTCGTTCCTTTTTTGGCATGGGGTTGAGTGAAAGGGGCATGGGTACGGTTCCCAGGAGCAGTGGGTAAAGCAGCCACTATCAGAGAGGCTGGACAGCCCAATTAATCAGAACTCACTCTGGGGAGCCACAAGCCTCTGACAGGGACGTTTTATTATGGCCACCGGACACCCCGAGTCTGCCATCTCCACAACCACTGCATGCCGCTCGGCGGTGTGTCTCTATCTCACACCACCGCTCCATCTTTTCTCCCTCCAAACTCACCGCTGGCAGACCTCAGGGATGCCCGAAGGATTGCCATCTGTGGTAGGCAGAAGCAAAAATGATGCGAGTCATGCCACCTACTGTATGCATTCACTTCCTATGCAAAACACTTGAGATGAATTATTTATTATTGTTGTTATTTAGACAGGTAAATGCCTATAGTATACCTAACCTTATCATACTGAGTACTTTATTCAATCCGTAAAATACTACATTTGAACCTGCTATCAAATGCCATCATGCAGACCTCATCAATGTGAACATTTTTAGAAGGTGGACAGTCACTACTGTTCAGAAGTTTGGGGTCATTTGTTTTAATGAAATGAACACTTTTATTCAGCAAGGATGCATTAAATTGATCAAGAATCACAGTAAAGATTTTATGTTTACAAAACATTTCTATTTTTAATTAAAATCTGTTTTTCCTATTCCTCTTCCTCAAGAATCCTGAAAATTTTTTTTCCAGTTTTTTCATTGATAATGATGCTGAAAACTCAGCTTTGCCATCACCGGAATAAATTACATTTTAAAATATATATAGGAAGTAGATAATTAAAATTTTAATAATGTTCCACAATATTATTGTTGTTGTTTAACTGTATTTTTGATCAAATAAATGGAGCCTTGGTGAGCATAAGATACGTTTCTTCAAAAACATAAAAAAAATAAATAAAAAAAATTTGTACCAGCTCCAAACTTTTGCATTTATGGATATGAATGCTATTTAAAAAAAGAATTAGGGCAAGTCGCTAGTGAAAGATCTGAGACTGTGCATAGCTTTTGAGATGATTGGAAATGCTAATGGATAGCTTTTTCCAGGTATTGCAGACCTACTTAGTTAAGGTTGGAGTTGGAGAAACTGATTGTTAACTAGCAGCTACAGTTACAGTACAGACTTTATTCCCAGAGCAGGAGTCAGAAGCAGCCGGCTGTGGATTGAGTGAGATAATTCCTCCCCAAATCACTAGCATTTGCAACTAAGCATATACACACAACATGCCCATGGCCAGAGGAAGGATTCCACACATAAGTGTAGTTTGGCCACAATGCATTTAGTTTAAATGACCTCATATAGAGTTTGTTAAAATACAGGTGTCGCCAAAGCTACGTATTGTGTGAACTCTGCATACACATTGTAACACCTGCTTGCACCGTCAGAGAGGGCCACAAAAATAAATTATCTTTCACTCATCCCCTCTCCCTTGTTTGACATTTTCCAATTTTCTCCTTGTCGTCTGTTAAGTCATAGCTTGGGATTTGTTTTGAGAGTGATTTTATTTGTGATTGTGCGTTTGTGTGGAGAGTAGTGTAAATCTGTTGACGTCTTCTGGTAAATTCATAGAATTTTTTTTTGTCATCTGTCTTTCTGTTTTGAGTGAACAAACTTTGTTGATTTTATAGCCTGACTAAACACTTTTTGGAGCCGTTCTCTTGTTCTCTCAGCATCTTTCTCTCTAAACTCTTTCCTTGAGGTCTTGAAGCCAAAAGCTAGTGTGTGATTTATTTTTCTTGACCAATGCACCATAATTGATTTGCCGCAAACACTATGGGTAAGCAGAAATGTGGAGAAAATCTGTTTAGGGAAGAAGAGGAAGTTCAAAGTAAGTTCTCGGCACAAAGGGACAGAAACAAGATCGCCCGCTACTGCGTCAATTGTTCACGAACTGATTAAATATACATTATCATTTTGGGCCGGTAATATATATTTTTAATGTTTTTGCTTATGCTCACCAAGACTGCATTTATTTGAATGAAAATGCAGTAAAACAGTAATATTGTAAAATAGTATTACTATTTAAAACAACTGTTCTCTATTTGAATATATTTTAAAGTGTAATTTTTTTAGCAGCCATTATTTCAGTCTTCAGTGCCAAATATCACTTTAATGGGCTGGTGCTCAAGATACATTTCCTCATATTATTAATGTTTAAAACAGTTATTGTTTTAATATTTAGCATAACATTTTTTTATGGAAACCATGATATTTTTTCAGGATTCTTTGGTGAATCAAAAGAACAGTAATAATATGAAATAGAAATCTTTTTTATAACAATATAAAAGTATTTACTGTCACTTTTAAACAGTTTAATCCATCCTTGCCGAATAAAAGTTTTAGGTTTTTTAAAATAATAATAAAAAAATATCTTAAAGGTCCCGTTCTTCGTGTTTTTTTGAAGCTTTGATTGTGTTTACAGTGTGTAATATAACATGTGTTCATGTTTCGCGTGTAAAAAAAACATAATTTTTCACACAATTTACTTATCTGTATACCGCTGTTTTCCCTCTCCTAAAAACGGGTTGATGAGTTCCTTGTTCTATGAAGTCCCTCCTTCAGAAATACGTAACGAGTTCTGATTGTGCCAGCGGTTCCCGTGTTGGGATTTGACCGCAGCTTAGCGAACGTGGCCCGGTTCCTGTGTTGTGATTCGACAGCAGCTTAGCGCACGTAACTTGCACGGAAAGGTCACGCCTCTTAACGGGAGATGTATGCGCTTAATGATCTCTACAGTGTCCCTGGGAAAGCCAAACAAAGGTGATTTGACTCCGGGATGAAAATAACAGCGTCTCGACGACATGGCGACAAACACAGTCAAATGCAACAATTCCTTTTCTCCACGCGACACTTCCTCTTCTCCACGTGGGACAGCAACAAGACCACGCCCCCTTTTTCGCGTATTCTTGTGGGCGGAGGTTAGTCTGTTCTACTGTTCTACTGACGTCATTTATGAAGGAAGTACCAGGATGTAGTCCAAGCCGGCCGTTCGCTGTAGGCTTTGAAAGGGAACTTCTGTTAAATAAAATATCTCGTTTGGCATTGAACTTTGAGCTTTATAATTTTACAGGTATTATGTGTGCTCTAACAGCAACATTACACACTAACTAAAGTTTGAACAATGGGATCATGAAGAACGGGACCTTTAAAGACCTCAAAATGGAGTACATATTGGATGTGATGCAAGTCGCTTTGGTTAAAAGCATTCATGATGACGGTGCATTATGGACTGCTGAAATTTATATAGAAACATTTTCCCTGCAGAATGGTTGATTATTTGTAAAATTAGATCTTATTTTTACATGTACATAATGCATTTGGCAGATTATTTTATCTAAAGTGACTTATAGTGCATCTAAAATATGCATTTTAATCATTCTGTGATTTCTCACACAAACTCATGACCTTGGATTCAAGCACCATGCTCTACTTGTTCTGCTACAGGATCCTTAATGGGTCAATTAGTATAATTTGCTATGGCCAATTGTGCAACTAACCAATAGCATTACAGGCATCCAGCAGTAGGAACCCCTACTATAACCAACAGTACAGCCTGAACTGTACAACACCACCATAGACATTAAGGGGGAAAAGTCCCCCCCCAATTAGAAATGGCCAAATTGTGAATCCCCCCCACCCCCCCAACCCCCCATCATGATCAATGTTGTATCCTTTGTGTATCCTGAGCATCTCAATCCCCCTCGTGTGACCCTCAGGTACTCCCACCATCTCCCGTGCTCTTCTTAGCATGTGTTTAGGTGTCTGCGCCGTGGCCTATGGAGTGATAATAGCCAGCTTGGTGTTTCCCAGACTCCTCTCCCATTACCCGAGTCTTGTGTTCTCTCCTGGGGCTGAGCCTGTAAAAGAACACCGCACTCGGAGATGGGCCAAAGCCCCGAACAACAAACATGCTGTCTCTGAGTTAAACGGCCCCTGTGATGGAGGAGCCATCTCTGAGGGGTTTCTCTGATCACGTGATCGACTGTGGAACATATCCTGCATTTTTTCTCCTCTCAGACGCAGTGTCTTCTCAGGTAGTTCAACCTGAAAGCAGTTTTGTGGATACAGGTTTGCATTTATTCAGTGTAAATACTGGACGCTGGAAGTGTGGGAGGTAAAAGTGCTGTCTCTTTCTTTATATTTTGCACTCACCCACTGACAGGCACAGGATGAATAAAACATTGTACAAGACATTGTACAGATTTTCTCATTCGGAAAGAGAAAACTTGTCATTAGTTGTAACACTTCCTTTCATTTTACCCAGACGTTGATGGTAAAATTATACATTGCTATGCTTTATAAAGCAAAAGTAGTTTTGCATTTGCTGTTTGTTCAGTAATGGCCACTTTTATGGACCAAGGGTTGGTTGGTTGGTTGATTGATTTGATAGATTGATTATTTATTTATTAAGTGCCTAATTGAAGAAACACCCATGTATTCTTGATTCTCTCTCATGTTAAATGACTTCATACATTCAGCTGGGATTTTTTTATCATGTATTCTTGTTTTTTTGCTCTCTTTCTTATCCAAACTGGCTTTGCCAGCATCCAGCTGGGCCTTTTTCCACTTCATGCGCTCTTTTCCTGGAGTTCATGACACGTTCAAACTCTCTTCTAATTAGAGTACTTGTTCAGTTCACTTTATACATGGTTTCAGTGCCCTTCATCTCTGCCTAGGCAAACCAAGCAAGGCCGTTTCTCCCGAGAAGGCAAGGGAGGCAGTGCCTCCTCAAAAAAACTGGATGAGAAAGTAATTGATATTACAAAAATAAAACATTACAAAATCTATTACAAATATTACAAAATGTGACATTAATAAGTGGAAAAGTAATTTGTTTTTATAAAGTAACACTGCCCAACAGCGACACCCGCATGTGCCTCATCTGATCCCATTGACTTTTAACAGACCCCCTAAAGCATGCGGTGGGTTTAGTGGGAGGTAATGGAGAATGAATGGGGGAAAGTCATGTGAGAGGAGGCAATGGCTCCATTGCGCTATGATTGGATATGATCGGTTATGATTGGTTAGTGCGATAAATCTCACCTCTTGTTTTGGTGCTCATTCTCGAATCGGCCTGAATAGAGAAAATGATGGCGTTAATGGGAAGACTAATTAAAAAGCAAGTAAACAACTCAGCCATTTAGATATCACCACTTTGTCACGTCAAAATCAAAAACATTGAAATGGCCTGAAAACATGACTGTGGGAGTTTTTAGTGAGCAATCAGTTTAGTGAAATTAAATGTATATCTTTGTGTCTGTAACAGGCACTGTGTACTGAGCTTGATGACTGCTAGTAAACAGCAAAAATAAGTTAAAGGGATGATGAATTGAGAAATCAATTTTCCTTTGAGCCTTTGGTATATAAAAGTTAATCGTGATATATGAATATCCGGTAAGTTTCAGAGCTGAAAACATTCTTGTTAGTCAAAGAAAAGCTTTTATAGACACCAGGCCCAGAAAACGAGAGCTCTCACAATATGTCGACCACTGGGCTATAGTGAAATAACATTCCTTTTTTTGTGGGCGTGTGTGTGTGTGTGTGTGTGTGTGTGTGTGTGTATGTGTGTGCGTGTGTGTGTGTGTGTGTACGGTTCGCGATTATATTCATTGATGATCGGGCGAAATGATACAGAAATAACATTCCAATCAATCGCAGGTGGATGAGAGATAAATCATTGTGTTTGTTTGATAAAGATATTTTTCGAGCCCTGTGAACATTTCTCCAGACGCTTTCAAAACAATTCCTCACGTGAACTGACAGGGGAGTGGAAACTCATTAAAAATGCAAATCTTATCCAATCCTAGCCATGGGCGTTTACTTCCAAGTCTTCAGTGCGACACGCCCATCAAAACCGACCCTTTTTCAGAGAGCAATTCAAATTGTTTAAATTTTTACTCCCTTGTTATTATTTCATGTAAAAAAGCGTAAAAACCCTAACTTATACTGGGTTTTAATAAATAGAACATTTCATAGTTAGTGTAAAATATATTATAAACTGTATAAATGTGAGGACATTGCTTCCTCATTTTAAAACACCACTGAAACCATGGTATGGTAACTCTTGCTCTCCCGACCTGTACGCACAGTTTACACTACATCTCTTTAGCAACACTTTAGATTTTAGGTACTATCTATCTAACTATCTAAACCTTGCTTAGCTTCCAAAATCAGATGAGATCGGGAGTGCTCATTTCATGGTTGTTTGTTTGTAATACTTTCAGCATAAACTTTATTTACTGGAGTTTCTAAATCATAGCATATTTTTTTAATTGTAAAATCGAATAAATATTAGCCCTTTTCACATGTAAATTACCGTTTAGATATCATGGACCAGATTTACAAACAGCTTGCGCCAGTGCAAACCCTCTTTTGGCGTTAAAAAACTAACGTCAGGATTTACTAAAGATGCGCAGTGAAAAATTAGCGCTGAAAAGGCATTATTTTTGTGGCTGACCTTTCAAAGAGTTTCCCCTTTCAAACTTAAAATTTATCGGAGGAGAGCATTTTAAATGAATCATACAAGGTGATTTGCTAAGGTTTGTGCTCGTCAGTTTACTGGTATTTGTGGCATTATTTACCGCCCAAAAAAAGCACATCTTAAACCAGACGCTAACTGGTAGATTGCGTTGGTCATTGTGGAAAGGATCCGTCTGCGTCTGTGTTCTTTCATTTGTGCGTGCGTCATCAGTAGATCACTCGTAGAACTTTCCACTCCCATCTGCACTTTTTTGGAATTGCGCTCTAATTTGCCCTGTTTAGTAAATCTGGCCCCATGTATGAACAGAACCTTTTCAAAAATACCAGTAAATCATTTCTGACAAACAGTGAAACTAAAGCACTTCTCATCCAGGTGGATGAAGAAAACAGTGCATGTTTTAATATCATTTCGATGATTGACATCACTGAGTTTACCTGTATTTTGGTACTAATGAATGGTGTGTCTCTAATGAAGGTGTATTGTGTCTTACCGGTAAAAACAAATGGTGTATTTCAGTCTGGTCAATCTGGTCATTTTACAGTAATTTACCCGGTTTAATGTGTGAAAGGGGCTATTGTGGTTGCTCTTACTGTAGGTTTTGGCTTTAGATCAGAATGTTTGAGGAATATCATTACTGTGCTGCCTTGCAAACCCTGTAGGCCTAATCAAACTGTGACCTCCCTATATGCCCAACTTCATCCCACAATGCCCAGAGTCCATCCTCTCACACCCTGCCCATCTTCAATTGGCTACAATCAGCAGTGTTGTCAGTGTGGCATGGGTTTAATTAGCAGGATGTAAGGGCACCCAGCTGCCAGGTCCCATCATTCTAATGGGCACTCATACTCTGTGCCCCTGGGGGAGCTGGCAGGTTCAGCTGCTCTCCCCACTAGCACTCCTCAATGAGCCAGGTCAGCAAAGAGAGAGTATCATTTTCTAAGCTGAAAAGAAATAGCTTTTTTAAATTTAATAATACAAAAAAGTGTAATTGAGAATTATTTTATCAGCATAAAAAGTTAACAAAGGTTTTTTTTTTTCCATTAAAATTAAAATGAATTTTAGAATTTCTTAGTATTTGTTTTGTCCCTTTTGCTTTCATAGCAGAATGCCAAGTTTGCCAACCTGAGGATCATGTTCTTCAGCATGATTTGCAGATTAACAAAAGAACATCTCGTGCTTTGATGTCAGCGTGAAAAATGAACTTTTGTGCAAAAACTATTTGCTTGAAATGTGCTTATTTAATTAGTGACGTAATTGTATTACAGAATTCTTATTTTATTTCCCCTGAAACTGTTCTTTGTTTATTTTATATGGTTTTTATTTATTTATTTATTATTATTTTTTTATCCCAAAACCTTTTTACTTTTTAATTCGATTTTGACTTTTGGACCCCACTGCAAGTTTGTGCATATATGCGAATGAGATTACATTTTACCATACTCTCAATGCCATAATTGAATTTTTATTCTTAATGTGCTTTTTGATATTTTAGCAGTTTACACAGTGTTATGAATCTCAGCTGTGCAAGTTATTAAATGTCATCTAATATTTTGCTGCATAAGAAGCTTAAGTTAAAAATCTCATTTTTGGGAGCCATGCAAAGCTCTACGCAGAAGCTTATGATTCAGCAGATTTAGTGCTTCGTGTTATTGATCGCTCTGTTGCTTCTCTGTAACCATCTGTCATGTTGTGAAGGGAGAAGCCCAAAGCAAGGCTGAGGGAACCTAGAACAGAGCACTGCCACTTCCCTGGCCAGTTTTTCCATCAGTTGCTGTGCCATCTTCAACTGGAGAGCACAGCAACCTTTAAATCCTCTGCTCAGCTGCCAGCAAGAATTTATAATAACTCATGACATACTGACTCCACACATACATAAACAGTATGTTTTCTAAGAACAGAGTTCAGGAGTTTCAGGAGTTGAAGTGTGCTGGGTAACTAACCCCACTAAGCCCAAGTGTGACGATGACATCAACTGATCACAGGTGGCAGGGGGGCAACCACTGGCTAGACCCTAAGAGTACGTTACATGACAATACAGTTTTTCCTTTGCATTTTTCACGTACAAACAACATTGTTAAAGGTCCCGTTCTTCGTGATCCCATTGTTCAAACTTTAGTTAGTGTGTAATGTTGCTGTTAGAGCATAAATAATACCTGTAAAATTATAAAGCTCAAAGTTCAATGCCAAGCGAGATATTTTATTAAGTTCCCTTTCAAAGCCTACAGCGAACGGCTGGCTTGGACTACATCCTGGTACTTCCTTCATAAATGACGTCAGTAGAACAGTAGAACAGACTAACCTCCGCCCACAAGAATACGTGAAAAAAGGGGGCGTGGTCTTGTTGCTGTCCCACGTGGAGAAGAGGACGTGTCGCGTGGAGAAAAGGAATTGTTGCGTTTGAGTGTGTTTGTCGCCATGTCATCGAGACGCTGTTATTTTCATCCCGGAGTCAAATCACCTTTGTTTGGCTTTCCCAGGGACGCTGTAGAGATCATTAAGCACATACATCTCCCGTTAAGAGGCGTGACCTTTCCACGTGCGCTAAGCTGCTGTCGAATCACAACACACAATCAAAAAAACACGAAGAACGGGACCTTTAAAACAATCCCTGTTGACACGGATCTGTGAAAACGATTAAAATAGTTGTTGGCGATGTCACTTTGTAAAGAAAAACTACACGCCTTTAGACTGAACGCGTAATACGCATGTGCATGACATCACCGTTTTCACAAATTCGTGTTTTTGTAGTTTACACAGATACAATAATGGTATTGTTTTCAATTACTTGCACTTTAAAACCTGTTTTCAAAAGTTAGTATTTCCAGGTCCCCAAAACGGCGTTTTTTCCATTTTTAGTTGAAGAGGTGTCATTTAAACGGCCCCTAAGAAAGTCAAAGTAGAAAGAGGCTCAGGGAAAGAAAGAAAAAATAAGGACTAAACGTAGGGTTATTATCGTTAACTAAAACAAACTAAAACCATAAAAAAAAATGTCATTACTTGAAATAAAAAAAAAATTAACTGAAAATTTCAGCTAGTAGCCAAGGCATCATCTCATTTTCGTTTAGTTTAAGTTGACAAACTAAAATAACTAAAACCAAAACTTTATAAAAAAGCATATAGACATTAAAAACTAAACTAAAAATGACACCAAAATGTTAAACTCAACATAATAACAAAAACTATAATAATATATCAATGTTACTAAAATAACACTGCCATGAAATCTCATTGACCCCAAATTGCTTTCTCTTTGAGCCTGGTTAGGGTATGGTAGATACGAGATAATGAGAAATAAGTATAAAACATATACAGTCAAACCAACATTTGTTCAGACACCTTCAACATTTTCTCACATTATCACAGTTTACTCTCTATAGTTTTGAAAAGGGTAATTAAATATGACAAGAACAAGAATTATGCTGCCTTCACGTACTATCAGAATTATTGTAAATACGGGTTTCCTAGGTAAAAATTGCACATGAATGCCCTCTGATGTCGTGTTTACCACTGGGAAGTTCGGAAATAATTTTGATACCCCAATTCCCGAGATGGGCGTGTCATAAACTTTACACATGGTGGCGGGGAGAACTACTGCTGTGGCAGGTGTGGTTTTATTAATTTTTACTCCAAAACAGCTTGTCTTGACATTAATGTAGTGCATATTTACATGTATGAGTAATCATTTGAAGCGTATTGTATGTTTGGTACACAGCAAAAATAGCGTGTATTTGACTGTAATTACAGAATCGGCAGAAATCTGGAATGTTTATATGGTTGTCAGTGCATATGATTTTAGTTTTAATAAGATTTCCCAAATAAATAGGTAAGAATAAACACTGAAAAAACAGGAAAACACATGTTGTCCAATTTACTTAATCGTAGTATTTGTGATCTACGCAACAAATTTGTGTTTCTCTTCTAAACATGATTTCATTGCTTTCGATTAATGTAATTCTCTAAAATGTGCAATCTACTAGATTAAATTATTTGGGGTGAATGTGAACCAATTAAGTACTCGAAAATGATTTTTGCTGAAACTGTAGTTCCCAGAATGCTTTGCTTGGGACTTGACGTCTAGAGTAAAATTGTTGAAATTAAGTGTTATTTTATGTGTTTTTGGGCAAAATGAAAAAAAGGGGAGACTTTATATTGTTTATTAGTGTTTAATGTTTAATTATGTTGGAATTATTAGAACCATTTAAATTACACTGGGTTACCATAGTGGAGAAGAGCGGAGCGATTGCTTAGGGTGTGGACTGACTCAGCACATGTCATTAAAGAGCATTTCACACTAAGCATGTATATAATGTGCTAATGCTGGCAAATATAATGAAAGCTAGTGAGTACAGCGTTATAGATCCGTCATGTGACAACAAAAATATACAAAACTAAACTTGTGTGTTTTGATTAAAGAGGCAGGGTCTTAAGCCCCCGTGTGCACCACTGTTGTTAGGGAGACATATTAAAATCATTGTAAGATTACTCAGTTCGGTTACTTAAAAATTACTTAATTCCATTATGTTGAAATTATGTGAACAAATTATGTTTGTTTAACTTAATTGAATCATGTGGAACCGATGTACATGATTAAATCATGTAAATCCAACACACCATTTTTTTCAGTGAACCTGGTGTCCACCATGATTCCTGTTCATTCCGACAACAAAGCACTTGAATGCAAGAAGCTCGTAATAACAACTTCTAAAGTGGGAATTAGGAAATTTCCGATAGTATGTGAAGGCAGCATTAAACTGTATCAGAACAAATTCATCTTGATAATGTCAGATAACTTTGATAGGAAGGTACACTGAAAAAAATGATTATTGCCCTTATTAAATTAAGCTTAATAAAATTTAGCTTGCTTAAATCATTTAAATTTAGTTTTTGAATTTAATTAAAAAAATTAATTGAATTACATGTGTTTTGAACCAAGCTAAGTAAATTAATTAAATCCAGTATAAAAGTTGGTCCAGTGGCTTAAAACCATGGAACTGATATGCAGAAGGTTGCTGGTTCGATCCCAGCGGTCACCACCAGTGTGTCCTTGAACAAGGCACTTTTCTCCATGTTGCTCCAAGGGGATTGTCCCTGTTATAAGGACACTGTAACTCAGTCCGCTTTGGATAAAAGCGTCTGCCAAATGCATAAATGTACATGTAAAAAAAGGTTGGTTCTCTGCGCATGCGCGTGAATACTGTTTCTTTGGCGCCTTTGCAGTCAGTTTCACGCAGGTTTCACGCAGTGAGAGTTGAACCGAGTTTCATCATTCGACGGATTCGCACGGTAAGTAATATTTCATATTAAACATTACTGTTTATCACAATAAATAGTTTGTTGACTATAACGTTAAAGAATATAAAAGGTTCAGAACGCATATTGGACAAATTCCACAGCGGCCATCGATCACATAAGTTACCTCGCGCGCCGGCAGCCTTATATACAAATACTACCGATTAATGTCATGTAATGTACTTTTAAGATATTTTTTTGGCAAGAATGTTGCTTTATAAACGTAAAATATACCGTTTATTCATAAAGATAGCTCCTATTTAAAGTTGCTTCAACGTTTTTGAGCTCCAGTCGTCATCAGCCGTTCTCACCGAGAACAGCTTTAATGTTAACCGCCGCCAGGGCTACTAGAATCGGCAGTGGCTTTTAGTGTCTTTGGTGGTTACACATACACATTAGCCGAGCGCCTGGCGTTTCCAGCGGCTGAAAATCACTGTGGTGACACGTGAAGCACGTAAATGTAGCGTTTGTGTAAGTTACATAGAAAAACAATGGAATGGAAAACGCGTTCTGTGTGACAAGCCTCCAATATATCAGTCAACGACTGTGTGTGTGTGTGTGTGTGTGTGTGTGTGTGTGTGTGTGTGTGTTTGCGCTGTAATATTTTATAATATGTGGAGAATTTCCACATATTTCCTATAGTTCAAATTCACATTCACAGTATAGCGTTGGAATTCTGAACCTTTTTAGTGTTACACGTTAACAAGGGGTTACTATGATCCTGCAAATATCTTTACCACTGAAGCCATTCATTTTGCTAACTTTAATAGTCTGATAAATGTATCCAGAATGAACAATAATAATCATTGTATGCTTGCTTTTCTTTGAGGTGTTCCTTGCACAGACGGAGTTTCCAGGTTCACATTTTAGTCCAGTCCCAGAGTTTTGTTCCAACAATTTGCACAGTAAGTAGTATTTCGTCATGGAACATCATTCAATATAGTAAACAATCTGTTGACTGATTTAAGAAAATAGTGGTTATGAAGCATTATATAATATGCTCAACACTAGAACATTTATATTTGGTTATGGATGTTTTTTTTAATCTTTACTACAGAGACATCCCTTATTTTTGCTAGCTTTAATAGTGTGGTAAATGTATCCAGAATGAACAATAATAATCATTGTGTGCTTGCTTTCATTTGAGGTGTTCCTTGCACATGCGAGTGACAACAGACGGAGTTTCCAGGTTCACATTTTCAGTCTAGTCCGAGAGTTTTGTTCCAACAATTTGCACAGTAAGTAGTATTTCAGTATTTCAGTATTTATGGAGCATCATTCAATACAGTAAACAATCTATCTAAAAACACTAAACAAATGTTTTAACCATGCATGTAATACTAGCTTTTCCGAAATGTATGAAAGATTATTTTATAGAAGGTTCGAGTGGTGTGTGTCTTTCCAGCGCTATGTGATAGGCCTAAGCGAAAAACAAAACATGCATGTTCTCAGAGAGGTAATGTGGATCAAACCCCTGTTTGTCATGCCAAAATCTGTCACTATACATAAAAAAGAAAATAAATCAGTCATTGTGAAATCTACTGGAAATGAGAACTACAGGTGATTTTTATTTTTATTGTATTAAAATCTTTTTTATTTTTACCAGTATTTACCAAACGTACAATATAAAAATAAAAATGTGCAATGTGACAGTATTTTCAATTTGGTCCTAAAAAAGGGGTTTGTCTTATATTCAAAACAATGGGTTATAATTAAGGTAATTCATTTTTCTGCCAACTGTTTATGGATTGTAAATATTACAAATTTGATCATTTTTTTCAGACAAGTGATGTCCATATAAAGAGAGAGGCTATCCTCAGAGCTCGATGTATCTACCTTGATGAGGATGAGGCATGCCTGGTGAAGGAGTACATGGTGAGTGTTGGTATTTTTCTGAAGAACAGTGGGCAATTTAAATATGCTGGACAAACTGGTGATTCAACTATCAAAAAAAGTTGTTGCTCATCTAGGTAATCAGGGTTTTTCGTGGCTCAAAAAATGGTTAAAAATTAAAGTTTTGTTTGCTCACCAAGGCTGCATTTATTTAATTATAAGTTCTGGAAAAACTGTAATATTGTGAAATATTATTAAAATTGAAATAACTCTTTTCCACTTGAATATGTTACAAAGTTGAATTTTTTTATTTTTATCATTACTCCAGTCTTCAGTGTCACATGATCCTAAATATTTTTTGTAATTTATTTGTTTTCAAAATTATCAATGTTGAAAACTTTTTTTTTTTTTTCAGGATTCCTTGATGAATAGAAAGTTCAAAAGAACAGCATTTATCTAAAATGCAAAGCTTTTGTAACAATACACTACCATTTAAAAGTTTGGGGTCAGTAAGAATTTTATTTTAATTAGAAATGAATACTTGTATTCAGCAAGGATGCACACATCAAGTATTTTTTGAGCATCAAATCATCATATTAGAATGATTTCTGAAGGGTCATGTGACACTGAAGACTGGAGTAATGATGATAAATTTGGCTTTGATCGCAGGAATATATTACATTTTAAAATATTTTCAAATTGAAAAGTTATTTTAAATTGTAATATTTCGCAATATTACTGTTTTTACTGTAGTTTTAATTCAATAAATGCAGCCTTGGTGAGCAGACGAAACTTCTTTTAAAGGGATAGTTCACCCAAAAATGAAAATTCTGTCATCATTTGCTCACCCTGAAGTTGTTTCAAACCTGTATGAGTTCTGCTGAACACAAAAGAAGATATTTTGATGAATGTTTGTAACCAAATAGAGAGAGTAACCATTCACTATCATAGTATTTATTTCCCCTACTAGTAAATGGTTGCTCTCTCTGTTTGGTTACAAACATTCATCAAAATATCTTCTTTTGTGTTCAGCAGAACAAAGAAACTCATACAGGTTTGAAACAACTTGAGGGTGAGCATTTTTGGGTGAACTATCACTTTAAAAACATAAAAAAATCTTATCGATCACCCTTGATTTTATAAACTTGTCAAACCGTTATGAATCACAAACAATGTCTAATAATGTTTTTTGTTGTTGTTTTTGAATATAGGACAGTCAAAGAGATGACTTCTTGAAAGACCTGGCAAACATCACTATGGGCATGTGTGATTAAAAAGGAAGAAGGAGTTCTCTTGGAGACTGGCGATATTGGAATTGTTGTTGATGGAGTAATGATTCTTGAGCAGATCATTCAGCAGATCAAAAGTGTGTTTGTAGAAATGGACTGTTATTATGGGCAATGTTGTAAACGTCAGCCATTTGTTAGCAATTGCATTCTAATAAATTGTGTCTGGTTACTTTTGTGGCCAATTGTTACCATACAGTTTTAACAAGAAAGGATGTAACTGACTGTTAATTACTGTTGTTGTAACTGACTGTTAATAAACAAGTTTGCTACATTTGCAATCATTAAAGATACGTTTACAAAATTAAAGTGTTTTCTGTGTGCATTTGAAAGCCATTTATGGCTTATTTATGTAGATGAGCTGGTAGAATATACTAAATAAAATTGATTAAGTTCAACTAAATGTGTTAAGTATAAGTAACATGATTAAATTGGGCTGGAATTACTAATTGTTTTTATATTAAGGTAACTAAATAAAATTGATTAAGTTCAACTTAATATGTTTGTTTAAATTGAGATAAAATCAATTGTGTGCAACCACTTACGATAATTTTTTTTAGTAAATTCAACGAGTAATTTTTTTCAGTGTATGTAAAGAATAACAACCAATCATGTCAGCTGTTAAATTTAAGTACACAATTAGATAATGCCAATTTAGGTTAACCAATTACCAAGCAATACTTAATTTGTTCAGTCTGTGGTGTAAAAGGTCGCATTAGCAATTAAAGAAAAAAAAACACATAAAGGGCGGTTGATCATGATTTCACTTTTAACTTTAGTTAGTGTGTAATGTTGCTGTTTGAGCATAAACAACATCTGCAAACTTACGATGCTCAAAGTTCAAAGCAAAGGGAGATATATACTACACAAGCTTCCTCCCCACTAACCCTGAAATTTACATAAACCCCGCCCCCGGGAACACACAACAAAGGGGGTGAGGTTATCATGACAGAATATGCTAATCAATGACTTGAAGATAGTTAACTCCACATCAGCTACATAACTTCATCAACTAACCATCCAGGAACATCTTGTTGCATTCTACATGTTGTCACTTCTTCTTGAGTCTCTCCATCATTGTCCGACTCCGGTTTGAACATAAAAGGCTGAACAGTTTCTGACATTTTCAGTGTGTGTGTCTGCGTGAGGTAATCGGAGCTGCTAACACGAGCTCTTGAAGCTTCGTCCCATGAGCAGCAGCTCATTTGCATTTAAAGGGACACACAAAAAAAACGGCACATTTTTGCTCACCCTCAAAAAGTGTCAATTTTAACATGCTATAAAAATGAACTGTGGGTTATTTTGAGCTAAAACTTAACATTCTGGGGACATCAGAGACTTATTTTACAATCGACCACCCCTTTAAGCTAAACATGGTCAGGTCAAAGTGTCTGGATATTTTTTGTCAGTTTTACTGGTAGACCACTGTATGAAGAATGTTTGCGTATAATATACCACAGTTTACTTTATTTTGCTATCCTCGCTTACTTAAATGAACTATAGTGTCCTAGTAAAAAAATTATATCTGGTGTCTGAATAATATTTGGTTTGACTGTACATATATATAACTGTACCACGCCACCATAGTTTTGCGTCAGCAGCATCTAATCAAGCATGATTAGTGTTCTGGCTGCAGCATGTACTCACCGGTCCTCCAACCATCACATCTGTACCAGCTCCCTGTGGAAAGTTCTGGGGGCATCAGAGAGGGAGAAAGTGGGAACATTTCCCTGCTTTGTAGCCATCTGCCCCTGCATTTCCCTAATTGAATTAATTAGAGCAACAAACCTGACAAAATGCTCATTAGAGCCACACTCCAGATTGTTGCGAGTCACAGTTAAGTAGGAGGGGTGGGGAGGACAGGTGATGGCTCCGCCCCAACTTGAGTGCACCATTAATCGAATATGTAATGGTTTTTCATGTGTGTTTGTTTTGTTCTATAGACTGTTGTGTCTGTGTTGTAACTAGACCGTTTGGAGCCTCTCAGGGTTTTTCTCCAATATCATCTCTGATTTTCAGTCGCCTCTGGCTTCTTGAATGTAATATATTTGAAACAGGATTTTTCTGTAAAGCTGCTTTGAAATGATCTGTATTGTAAAAAGTGCTATACAAATACATGGGACAGTGCTCGAGTCAGACTTGAGATGAGATTAATGACTTGCGGTCTGACTAATTCAGTAATCTGATTAATAAGTGTTTTTGATTCACTAAAGAGTGCATGAGATATGCAGAACAAATGTTTAGAATATTTTAATAAAAAAGGCAGGTTTAAAAACCACTGAACCCCAAAACTTTACATTTTCATAAGAAGAACTGACTATCTCTTCATAAATCTAGCAAAGTAATAAAGTAGTGTCTGACCAGTTTTTTTTAAATTGTGATAAAATATTTAAAGGTGAAATTCTCTACCAATATTTAAATATCTATTTAATAAATATTTAATACATTTAATACATATTTTAAATATTCAATAAATAAACATTTAAATAAATATTTTTTATATTTATTTAAATATTTAATATTTAATTTAAATATTTGTATCAATATTTAAAGGTGATAAAAAATATTTATCAGCCACCATGATGTTTATATATTGTATAATATATATATATATATATATATATATATATATATATATTAAAACATTTTAAACAATATTTATTCTGCAATAGTTAATATATAATTCACTAAATTGTCTATATATTGTCTGATATTGTAACTATAAAGGTTTTACCCATACTCTGTAAAGAGTTTTGAGTTTACCATTGGTATAAGTCTTTAATTTACCAAATCTTTCATTTACCTCTTGCTTGCCTCTTACCATTCTTGTTTTGCGAGAACACTGCACCCAGATCATTAGGATTGCAGGACGGCTCGCTTTCTCGCTGACAGACGGGATGTCTGACTGACGGGCTGTGAAGGGTAGAGGATTTAGCGCTAATGGCAGAGATGCTAATGAAGGCATGAATGAATAACTAAAAAGAGGAGGGATTGTTTATGAGAGCTGCAGGTGAGGTGAGGAAATGTGCAGTCGTGCTAGCAGAAGCTCTAACGACAGACAGCTGCAAATTGGCAGCGGTGTTCTGCGCTGTAGTGCGTTTCGATGCCTTCCCAGTTGTGCACACACGCAGGCACACACAACTGTCACCCGGACTCACATCGTCCATCAAACTGGCATCTCCGGCTGAGTGTGAGGCTAAAAGGCCATGCACCGATTGGCATGGGACGTCTCCTCACTTTAGCGCACTAGCTCCAAACCTCTTTCCTTCCCTTTTTTGCTTCTGACCCAGTTATTATGTGCTGTATTTATGCATGCAGATTTTTGGGGGGGACCTCTAGTAGAATGTATACATTTTCATATTGTGTAACAGGTTTGTCTACATACAAAGTCATCATTTATCTCACTCTTAAGATAAATAGACAGCTAGAAAAACAAAATAAAAATAATGTTGAATTTCTTGAAGTATGAAGTACACTACCATTCAAAAGTTTTGGGTTTGGTAAGATTTGTTTTTATGTTTTTTAAAGTTGCTTATGCTTACCATGCTTAACATCTCAAAATGTAATTTATTTCTGCAATGCTAAGCTGAATTTTCAGCATCATTACTCCAGTCTTCAGTGTCACATGATCCTTCAGAAATGATTCTAATATGCTGATTTGGGTGCACACAAAACATTTCTTATTATTGTTAATGTTAAAGGGTTAGTTCACACAAAAATGAAAATAATGTCATTAATTACTCACCCTCATGCTGTTCCACACCGTAAGACCTCCGTTCGTCTTCGGAACTCAAATGAAGATATTTGTGTTGAAATCCGATGGCTCAGTGAGGCCTGCATAGCCAGCAATGACATTTCCTCTCTCAAGATCCATTAATGTACTAAAAACATATTTAAATCAGTTCATGTGAGTACAGTGGTTCAATATTAATGTTATAAAGTGACAAGAATATTTTTGGTGCACCAAAAAAAACAAAATAACGATATAGTGATGGCCAATTTCAAAACACTGCTCCATGAAGCTTCGGAGCGTTATGAATCAGCGGCTCAGAGAGCCAAAGTCACGTGATTTCAGTAGTTTGGCGGTTTGACACGCGATCTGAATCATGATTCGATACACATTATTTTCACTTTTGGGTGAACTAACCCTTTAATAACGGCTGTGCTGCTTAAAAATTCCGTGTAAAATGTGATTTCAAAATGTGAAAATCTTTGTTCTTTGATGAATAGAAAGTTCATAAGAATAGCATTTATATAGAAATATTTTGTAACATTATAAATAACTTTACTGACTTTTTATCTTATTGACCCCAAACTTTTGAATGGTGGTGTATTTTCATTAAGCTTTTATCTTAAAACCAAGCTAAAAAAGAAAATTATGGATCAGCAGGTGCCCATATGCATTCACTTTGTTTTTACATTTGTGCAGTTTAAAATCATTTAATTCACACGTTTACATTTCACCTAGTTTTAATGAGAAATGTATTACAAACTTTAACCAACTATACACATAAACTTAAAGCCCCCCCCCCCCCCCCCACAACAAAAGCTCATAGTGTAAAAGTGACAAAATTTTAAAATATTTTCACATTGTAATATTGCATACCGTAAAATATAATAATAATCCAATGCTGATTGGGCTTGAAAAAACTGTCTATTCTCTGAAGCCTTAGGCCCAGATCAGACAGAACGCGTTTTTTCAAAAGCCTGTTTTAGAAAAATATAAACCTTTAAAATAGAACCTATTTTAAAAAGGTGCCTTTCACTGCAAAAAATGCGTTCTGTCTGATCTGGGCCTTAGTGTGTACTGTACATGGCCATTCAGTCAGTGTGTACACATGCAGTGAATTTGGCATCAGGTGCAAATGGTATAGGGGAAGGTGTTTAATATGTGTGCCTTACTAGATCTGCTCATGTTTTCTGCATTTGCGTCTCTACGAGTGAAGGCAGCAGACAGCATCTGTGCTCACCCATGCAGCATGATTGCATGTGACTGCTCATCTGTCTCTTGTATTTAGGGGTCTGTTCTTGTTGGAGCTGAATGAGCTTGTTTGTTTGTTTGCTCATCTAGGTATCCAATTTCCCGTCTCCCCCTGGTTTACCCAGTTGAGTTTCTGTAGCTGCTGGAAGCAAAGCAAAACTTCCAGAATAGGCACCTAATTAGTGGAATTAGCTGCAGATCAAAGAAGACAATTAAAGGTGGTACTGGCACAGGGGCGGGCATGATGCCGACTTCATTTGCATCACAACAACGCAGCCACGGTCAGCACGGCAGTGAGCTCTTACTCCTCATTACTGCCTGCCCAAACAATATAGCTGATAGACTGGTTTGCACGTCAGAAAGACACACACACAAACACACACACACACACACACACACACACACAAAGATTTTATACACTACACTACCGTACAAAAGATTAGGTTCAGTAAGATTTTTTTTCAAGTTATGATCACCAAGGCTGCATTTATTTAAAATAAATTATGCAGTTAAAATAACTCTTTTATAAAATATATTTTTATGAATATATTTTGTAACATTTTAAATGTCCTTGCTGACACTTTTGATTGAAATATAACAGTGCTGTCAACGTTAAATTTTAAACTTGTTATATTTTTTGGAGCCCAATAAATGTTAAAATCGATAGGTTTCAATTACACTGTAATGTTGAATGGCTATAATTGATGTTCAGAATTGAAAGAAAAATCAGTTTCGAGACATCTAAAAAAAAGGTTCTATATGGCACCACAAGTGGTTCTTGGCTCGTAATCATAGGGGAACCTTTTTAAGTGCTATATAGCACCAATTTTGGTGCTTCAGTGGTTCTTCAGCGGTTCTTCAGAGGTTCTTCACCGGTTCTTTGACTAAGGTGCTATATAGCACTGCTACCATATACAAAACATGTTAAGATATGGTGCTATATAGCACCAAAAGTGGTTCCTCTATGATTACGATATATATATCCTGAAGACTGAGACTAAATCCAGAAGAACTGTGGCAGCGTCTCCAAGACGCTTGAAGAAACCTTCCTGCAAAGCTCCCTAAAAAACTATGAGCAAGTGTCCCAAAACAAAAGCTGTTTTCAACGCAACGGGTGGTCACACAAACTGATTTGATTTAGTTAATAGAAGTTAATTGATCAAAAAAAATTAACAGTCTACGTATGACATTATTTTTGAATGTCATAAGTAGACTTGACTTTACAGCATTTTTACCCAAGTGTCTAAGTACTGTAGCTTTACAGGAAGGTTTCTTCAAGCGTCTTAGAGACGCTGCCACAGTTCTTCTGGATTTAGTCTCAGTTTTTTCTGTTTCTTCATGTAATCCCAGACGGAATGATGGTGAGATCAGATCTCTGTGTGGATCATAGCTCTGTTGTCAAACTCATTCTGCATACAAACATCTCAATGGAATGGATTATTACAAATAATGGCTAAATGAATGTTTGAAAATATAAACTGATATTACCTACTGACACACTATTACAAAAGTTATAAATAACTGGCTTAAACCCTTTTGGGGGGTGAAAATACTAACGTGCCTAAGACTTTTGCACAGTACTGTATATATATATATATATATATATATACACAGTGAGGAAAATAAGTATTTGAACACCCTGCTATTTTGCAAGTTCTTCCACTTAGAAATCATGGAGGGGTCTGAAATTGTCATCGTAGGTGCATGTCCACTGTGAGAGGCATAATTAAAAGAAGAGAAAAAAACAGAAATCACAATGTATGATTTTTTAACTATTTATTTGTATGATACAGCTGCAAATAAGTATTTGAACACCTGAGAAAATCAATGTTAATATTTGGTACAGTAGCCTTTGTTTGCAATTACAGAGGTCAAACGTTTCCTGTAGTTTTTCACCAGGTTTGCACACACTGCAGGAGGGATTTTGGCCCACTCCTTCACACAGATCTTCTCTAGATCAGTCAGGTTTCTGGCCTGTCGCTGAGAAACACAGAGTTTGAGCTCCCTCCAAAGATTCTCTATTGGGTTTAGGTCTGGAGACTGGCTAGGCCACGCCATAACCTTGATATGCTTCTTACAGAGCCACTCCTTGGTTATCCTGACTGTGTGCTTCGGGTCATTGTCATGTTGGAAGACCCAGCCTCGACGCATCTTCAATGCTCTAACTGAGGGAAGGAGGTTGTTCCCCAAAATCTCGCAATACATGGCCCCGGTCATCCTCTCCTTAATACAGTGCAGTTGCCCTGTCCCATGTGCAGAAAAACACCCCCAAAGCATGATGCTACCACCCCCATGCTTCACAGTAGGGATGGTGTTCTTGGGATGGTACTCATCATTCTTCTTCCTCCAAACACGTTTAGTGGAATTATGACCAAAAAGTTCTATTTTGGTCTCATCTGACCACATGACTTTCTCCCATGACTCCTCTGGATCATCCAAATGGTCATTGGCAAACTTAAGACGGGCCTTAACATGTGCTGGTTTAAGCAGGGGAACCTTCCGTGCCATGCATGATTTCAAACCATGACGTCTTAGTGTATTACCAACAGTAACCTTGGAAACGGTGGTCCCAGCTCTTTTCAGGTCATTGACCAGCTCCTCTTGTGTAGTTCTGGGCTGATTTTTCACCTTTATTAGGATCATTGAGACCCCACGAGGTGAGATCTTGCATGGAGTCCCAGTCCGAGGGAGATTGACAGTCATGTTTAGCTTCTTCCATTTTCTAATGATTGCTTTTTTTCACCAAGTTGCTTGGAAATTTCCCTGTAGCCCTTTCCAGCCTTGTGGAGGTGTACAATTTTGTCTCTAGTGTCTTTGGACAGCTCTTTGGTCTTGGCCATGTTAGTAGTTGGATTCTTACTGATTGTATGGGGTGGACAGGTGTCTTTATGCAGCTAATGACCTCAAACAAGTGCATCTAATTTAGGATAATAAATGGAGTGGAGGTGGACATTTTAAAGGCAGACTAACAGGTCTTTGAGGGTCAGAATTCTAGCTGATAGACAGGTGTTCAAATACTTATTTGCAGCTGTATCATACAAATAAATAGTTAAAAAATCATATATTGTGATTTCTGGATATATATATTTTTTAGATTATGTCTCTCACAGTGGACATGCACCTACGATGACAATTTCAGACCCCTCCATGATTTCCAAGTGGGAGAACTTGCAAAATAGTAGGGTGTTCAAATACTTTTCCTCACTGTATATATATATATATGAGGATTATATAATTGAATATTTAATATAAATGATACAAATTATCACGTATAATAGAAATTGCATATTATATAATATAGTTTATGTATTTTCGTTGTGTCTTGTTTTAAAAATGGGTTTGGATCTTTTCGGTCTACCTTTCATTGTTCATCTTTTGTCTGGTGGTGTTTTGTTTAGTCTGGTGGACTAAATTTTCGGACTAGTTCTTACGATAATGTGTAGTAGGTTTTGTTTTGTATAAAGTTTGGACCAATTATGGAGGTCAACATTCTCCAAAAAATACTAAAAGGATTGTTGTTGTAATCATTGAAGAAACGAAAGGCCATGCACCGCCATGCGGAACAAGCCAATTTGGGAAACTAATTAATCCAAGTAGCCCATAATTCCACTTGTTCATACTAAATGTTACAGTTTATAATACACACTCAATGGCTATATTGTGAAGAGTACAGCAGAAGAAGGCTGTCTTAATCTGTTTTATGTATGTGTGACATGCTTTTATCATTGTGCACCTTAAATAATCAAGCAGTTGCTTTTACTGTGCAGCATTCATGATGACCAGGCACCATTGATCTCATGTCATGATACAGGAGGGATGCATCGCATCAGAGAGCATCATGGGATTTATGTCTGCTGGTTTCTCTGTGCTGTCACTCAGTTTCAGTGAATAGCTGTGAGCTCCATCTGAAGTGTTTGATAAATGGCAGGTCTGTAACTGAGTTGACCTCTTGTTTCTGCTGAAGTGTCATTCTTTAGTGCTCAGGAGACCCATCCACACTTACGATGGAGTGGAGGCTCGGAGTGTAAATATTGCTCATTCACCGCTACTCTTACTCTGACCATTCTAGCTTTGGGCAAATATAATATAAATGTGTTGTATGAACCATTCTGTATGAATTATGTGGGCTTAAGACTCAAAGGAGTCCCGAGGAAACATGAAATCTTAAGATTTAAGAGTTGAATGTACTATGAAACTATATTTATAGAGGAAATGGGGCGGCAGTGGCTCAGTGGTTCATATAGGTTGTCACAAACTGGAAGGTTGGTGGTTCAATCCCCGGTTCCACCTGACCAAGTGTCGAGGTGTCCATAAGCAAGACACCTAACCCCAGCTGCTCCCGACGAGCTGGATGGCTCCTTGCATGGCTGACACCGCCGTCGGTATACGAATGGGTGAATGTGAGGCAAGGTGTAAAGCGCTTTGGATGGCCATGGGTCTGTTGAAAGTGCTATATAAATGCAGTCCATTTACCAATTTCAGAACTCACAATTTCCATCTGAAAAACCATTTATTGAAAATCAGTTCAGAAATCTCTGTAAATCAGAAACCCAAAACAATCGAGGTGAGTAAGTTGTAAGTGGATATTCTTTACACTGAGAAAATGTTCCAGAGGGCCACTGTCCTGCAGAATTTAGCTCTAACCCCAATAAAAACTCACTCTTTCTATTGTAACCCTGAAGACATTGGTTTATTAGGATTGAAGCTAAACTCTGCAGGACAGTGGCCCTCCAAGACTGAAGTTGCTCATCCCTGTTCTACAGTACTGCAATTGCTTTTTTGGAACCTTTTATTTTTAGTAGCCTGATTTTTAACAGTTGGACAAACTTGAAAACTATATTGGACTCAACATATTGAAGTGCAGTAAGGAACTTTTTCTTTTTTCATATGTGAACAGGGCATTTACATAGCCTTAAAGGCACAGCACAAAAAATTATGGCACACACAAAAACTATAATTATATATTATTATTGTTATTAAAAATATATAATTGTATATTATTATATATAAATATAAGTGTACCTAAGAGGGGAAAAATATAAAAAAAATTATGACATGACCCTTTAAATCAGGCATTCTCAAACGTAGTCCTTAAGGGCCACTATCCTGCACAGTTTAGCTTCAACCCTAATCAAACTCACCTGATCCAGCTAATTTAGCTTTTCAGGATTACGGCTGCACCTGAAACCTGGAAAATGCTGCCTTTTGAGGACACATTTCAAGGTCGGAAGGCATCAAGGTACATCCTAATCTAATGTTAGCTTCACTTCCTGTCTCCTGAGACCTTCATCTGATCGATTTTTGAATGCAGCATATTTGTATCCTTCGCTGCCTTTGATATCCCACAATCCTGTGCGTTCCATTCTGTGACAGTTGAGCTGGAAAAAAAAGATGGTGTCCGAAAGTTGCGTTTGCTGGTCAGTTTGTGTGTAAATGTAAGTTTTTTTTACCAACATTTCCCAGTTCTGATGTCATTTTTAGCAATAAATTAGCTCTCTCTATTTTGCTGTAGATCATTAAACTGTTACCCTGCCTCATTAGTCTGTCAGAAATTAATTTTGTGAGGTGCCTTCATGCACAAATGCTGCCTTACAAGTCATTGTCTGATAAGGCAGCGAGGCAATGAGTCAGCTGCCTAGGTTTTCAGACAAAGCCTACTAGAAAGCTACAGGCAGGTGAGTTTGATCAGGGTTGGAGCTAAACTCTGCAGGACAGTGGTCGTCGAGGACCAGGGTTGAGAACCCCTGCTTTAAATACTTCATTATAGTTTTATAATTATACTGAATTTAATATAATTGTTATATTTGTTAAAGCCCCCCTGTAGTCAATAATTTTATCCCTTAAAACTCATCTCTTCACTTTTTTTTTCACTTCCTTCATGCCTTCAAATAGCTTGGATGTAACTCTACACCCTAGCTTTATTTAGTATATGCGGATTCTTGAATATGTAAATTAGCCCCGCCTCCACTTACACTAGCTCAGAGATCCACTTGCTCAACTTTTACTCAAGTTACTGTAGAAAACGCTGCACAATAGTATCACTCTTTACAACGTTGGACATTTAATGGTAATTAATATGATTAGTATTTTGCTTGACTACATTATCAAACAGCTAGTAATGCGTGCCAATGTTGCACAAACCATGTTCCCGTTCCCCATCTCAGTCTGCCTTCTAAAAATCAGTATCCACACTTTGAACAACTTGGAACGTCAGTGGAGAAAGGCATATAGTATCATAATATACATCCATACATAATTCACCCGCTATATTGCTGAATATACCCAATTTTTCATATCAACAGAAAAGATAGCATGGCTTTTCTTGAGACTGCCCTGCTTCACAGCACAGTTAATGATATGCTAAAGCCCGCCAGCTCATTCACGTGATTGGTTAAAATAAGTTAGTTCGTGACGTCAAAAACACCAGTGATTTCAAACCGTGTCTTTGAGACTGTCTTTGTTTCACTGGAGTTTTAAGGAGAAAATACTCAGCAATGGTGCTGACAAACAAAGGTGATTTGACTCCGGGATGAAAATAACAGCGTCTCGACGACATGGCGACAAACACACTGAAACGCAGCACTTCCTTTTCTCCACGCGACCGTCCTCTTTTCCACGTGGGACAGCAACAAGACCACGCCCCCTTTTTTCGCGTATTCTTGTGGGCGGAGGTTAGTCTGTTCTACTGTTCTACTGACGTCATTTATGAAGGAAGTACCAGGATGTAGTCCAAGCCAGCCGTTCGCTGTAGGCTTTGAAAGGGAACTTCTGTTAAATAAAATATCTCGCTTGGCATTGAACTTTGAGCTTTATAATTTTACAGGTATTATTTATGCTCTAAAAGCAACATTACACACTAACTAAAGTTTGAACAATGGGATCACGAAGAACGGGACCTTTAAAGCATATTAAAAACACCACATAGACATATAAACAACATTAAAAACTTGATTTTTACCACAGGGGGTCTTTAATCTATGTTCCATGATTCACGTTTTGATTAACATTCTCTCTGATAAGCAACTGCTAAAGGCCTGCCAAGTATCATTTCATATATTACATCAGCAGGGAATTAAATAAATAAAATATTATGATGGGTTAATTTGTAAATAATTGCTTTTGTGCATGCTTATGCTAAGCTGCTCTGCGCCTGCTCAAAATTCTGTGTAAAGCTGAAATGCTGCATAAAAGCCAGACTAAAATATGATCCACCTTAGCCCTTATTATAAAAGTATGTAAATGCATTTAAATGATTTTTTAAACAGCCTGTGTAAAGACACATAATTGCGACTTCAGAAGCGCTTCTGTGCCACCTTTACAGTGTAAATTTAGCATAACTTGATGCGTTTTGCTATATTATGTTTGCTGATGGACTAATGAAGTCTTTGGTCAGAGAGTCCACATGACATAGACTTACTAATTGAACAACGCACCGCTTTTTATCTTCTTCAAGGAGGGCAGAATGTTGAGCCTTTGTCTTTTATGAGGCGTTTTAATTGTTCGTCAGCATGTCCCCTTTAGCTTCTGGGGCACTCTTTGATTGATGTTGCTGCTAATCACTATAATAGCTAGCAGAGCGTAAGTCTGCCAACAGTGTCTCTCCATGCACTGGCTCTGAGAAAAGCCCCTGGAGTATGGCCTTCTTCTGTTCCGATCAGGCGATGAGAGGAAGGAAAGACAGGGTGAACCTGGATCATAGAGGTGACAAATGAATGCTTTCTCTTCTTAATGTAATCATCAGATGTTCAGCGGTGGCCTGGGAGTGACAGATGCTGCAATAGAGAGTGCAGGTCAAATCTGAGCGTTTAGAGATTACACTGAGCGCATGTTACTACCTCCTCTTCTTTGTGAGGGAGTTTTGTGGCGCTTGTGTTCCGCTATTCCAAATTGGCAGCAACTTTTCAGAAAGCAATCGCTAAACAGAAGCAACAATGTCCCGTGCTTTTTCCTTTTTTAAAGCTTCTCCTTAGCCTTTGTTATCCTTGTATTTCTGTCCCCGCAATGCTTTAATTTTCCACATTTATTCAACATGATTACCTCATTTTCTATCATCTCTTTTTTTTCCGTCTTCATCCTCTGTTTTCATTTTCCACGCTATCTCTTCATTATTGTCGGTAAATAGCACTCACGAAATGGAATTGTTAAATGTTAGTTATCTATAAAAGAGCAGCTGTAGCTGAACTGATAGTGCCGCAGAACAGCCAGCAGCTTTAGTACCTGCAAATGACTTCTCCGGCTAACAAAGTAAATGAAAACACTCTCAAACTGTATTTATTATACTAAAATTAAATGACTCAAAGTTTAGTGTTCATACATAAACTCTGCTGTGATATGCTACTGTTTCTTGTTAGACTGGATAATGGGATATATACTGCTTTTAAAGGGATGGTTCACCCAAAATTAATAATTCTGTCATTATTTATTCAGACTCGTGTCATTCCAAACCCATATGACTCTCAACGTGATCTCATGAGAATACGTGTATTTTTACATAAAGTGTGATCCTACCACACGTACATTTACTTACGTTTTCATACACACTAAAACGTACAATATTGACGTATTGACAGCACTAAAGCGTAAATTATTTACGTATCCAAGTGTGAACGTGTACCAGCTCCCATGTATGAATATTAAAATCGTGGAATTAATGTTTTGTTTCTATTGTATTCAAATGTCACATCAATTCAGTCGCATTTATTAAATGCATTTTACTAATCTACTTAATATAAGATAACATTTTGCTCTGTTCGTGACTTCTGCGAACCCATTTTGGATGATTCGATAATGTTAAAGAAGACAGCATTTTAAAACCTTACGATGAATAACAATTCTGCAATCGTTTAACCATTTTGTAGTATTTCGCTTGTTTGCCTTAAGACAAAAAAAGGCATTTTCTCCTATTCAGCAACTGACGATCATAAGATACACCAATACACAACATAAATTCACAAAACGCATACATTTTATTAGTTCGCTGTAATCCAAATCTTTACAATCCATATGTTTGCAAGGAACAGATCCAAATTCAGCCCTTTATCCAATGATCTTCATCTCCATTCTCAGCAGCGAACGTAAACGTCAAATCCCACGCTCAATGTGATGAATTCAGATTTCAAATTCAATCGCGCCCTCATGTAACATTTCGACATGATTTACGGCATTAACACTCATTGGCTCTCGCCTGCTTCGTCACAGATTGTGACATTTCGTGTTTCAGTTGATTTGTATTTGAAATGGGAAACGTGTGAATTTTCATTGATTAATAACTTACATTCTGCTCTGTACCTCATACAAAACTATTATAGAGGACTGCAAATTCAACACATCGTCATTTTAACTACTTTTGGTACTGCTTTTGACATTTTTTAAATAAATTATTGTGATTTACACTGGTCTGTCTGTTATGCTTTTATTTATAACTATGTAGTTGTAATAAATGTTTAGGGGTAGGTGTAGGATTAGCCATTTAAAATATATTTTTAATGCTATATTGTTACTAAAATCGTCATTTTCCAACACATTTCTGTCCGTTACGTTTTATTCTCTTTATATTCTGTATAAAATTTGTATGTTTAGGGTTGGGGTAGTGTTTTAAGGGATCTTGCATTAATCTATAAAATGGTAAAAGGGAAATTATATAGATATGTTTGTGCTATAACAAAAAAAGATTAGAATCTTTGCCCGTTTAAAGATTTGAATTCTTAAAAAAAGAAATATTTGACGTTTTTTAGCTGTGAAAACGTTTTAATGCTACGTTTAGATGTTGCTGATACGTCCATATTCTACGTTTTAGCACTTTTCCAAACGTGAAAACTCCAAACTCTTTGAACGTTACGTATTAATACCTACGAATTAACAATGAGACCAGGCTGGTCAAAATGAAAGCGTACATTTGACAACAGGATGTCAAGCTCTAAAAAAGACATGCAAGTAGTCAGTTTTTCATACATCAGCAGTAATGTTACATTTAACAGAGGAAAGAAATTATGATTTTGTACAATAAATAAATAAATATATATGCTACATTTAACAGCCTTTTATACAGTTGATGTGAATTGCTGCATTTTACTTTCATAATTTTACATTTTGGAGTGAAACATCAAAGTAAAATATTGGCCAAGACTTGATTTAATCCTTCTGGAATTTATTAGAACATTTAAAAGGGGGTGTTAGCCATTTTTCTATTTGGTTAAGTCTGTGAAGAAAAGAAAAGAAAAAAAACCCGCTTATTTGGCTGGTTATGAATCATATTTAGTGTCATCTTCAAAGACAATAGACCTATCTGACATAATGACAGGTGCTTTGACAAAATACATTATTTTGACAAAATAGTTAATTTAATGGGATAACACTGGAGACATACTATGTAAGTCTATATCCCACTCAAAATAGCTTGATTAAGATGACATATATAAAGTCGAAAAAAACAAAACACGTTATTCTCTCTTTCATTCCACTTATTTGTTGAATATCTTTTGCAATATCATAGCACAGTTATATAAATAAAAATATATAGTTGTGCACAATTAAAAATAGAAATGTGCTATAGAATGTGTAAATAATGAATATTATTTTATTTGTACCTCCATCGTCGGAAAACTGAGACTTAATTTTTTTTAGGAGCATGGGCTTTGATTTCATTGCTGGAAACAAAAGACATTTCCTTCCTTGTTTAGCTGACTGCATTGTTCAAAAACACACTTAAGGAAAAGCCTGTCTCAGCTTTTCAGCCAGACCGCTCTGCTGCCTTTTACAGCAATGTTGTCACGGTACAATGGCCCAGGTTTTACTCCCTGGGTCATAATCCATATCTCTTGACTGTCATTTAATTAAATGCCTAACGGCTTTTCCTTTGTGTGCGGCCCACGCCCCGGCTGGTGGAGTGGTACGCTGTGATTTGGCAGGCCATCAATCTGTGGCCGTGTGAAGGGTTCTCCCTCCGTCCGGCCAGCCCTGGAAGATGAATAGATAAATGAAGTTTCATTATGCTCCAGTGTCAGCTCCTCCACCTTCTCCTCCTCCCATGAATGCAAATGCAGCAATGCTGAGGTTGTTCTCTCACTGGCACTTACCATAAGTTGCGTCTGATTCAAATCTACGATAGTTTTGTAGTGGTAGAAATGAAACCGCACACCCAGAATTGTATAAAGAAAGGAATCATGTACAGCAAAATTGAACCTGACACAAAGCTAAGGGGTCTTGTACCACTCTGAAGCAGTTTGTTTACCGATATTGACTGATGGACTAAACTAAAAACTGTAAATGGACTTTCTGTTAGTCCAAACAATGTTTGGAAAAGCTGTTTGATTGTTATTTTTGCAATTAAGATTATAATGTTCATCAGTTTATATTCGTTTTTAAAGCACTAATACAATAATTAGTCTTCAAAAGGGGATCTGTGGTGGTACTGCAAGAATACAATATTATTTCCAACCAAAGCTGAAATCAAGAAGCTAAAGTTTTGTTTCATTGTTCTTCCAACATTAAAATGTACTGAGTAGGATTCAAATTTAATGACTTTTTACATCAATAATGATTGTTTTAATGACTTTGCATTGTAAGCATCATAACAAAGATTGTACATGAATTAATATGGTAATATATGCATGTTATTATAAGCTAGGCTTACAATGAAACACTAGTTTATACAATATGCATCTGGGGGTCCCTGCTCCATCTCTTTACCTACCAAGATAGGCATGCAAAATTGAAGACCCCTGGACTATTGCATATTGTTTTCTAAAGATTCAAATGTTATAGTTTAAAGTTAAAAGTTTCTTCAATGGCATCAAGTTGTATAAAGCTTTTAGGTTGGAGAACGTGTATTTACTGCTAGCTGCAAAGGCATAAAACTAATGACTTTTGTTGTGCCAGATTCCCAAACCTATTCCGTTTTTGCTGAATTTAATTTGTCATTTTGGAGTCAAGAAGTTTTGTTGTGAGTAATGTACAGAATGTGAATGAGTGCGTGTTTTTGAATGGCTTCTGGTATGTTTTACGTTTTTTTCCACTTTTAGGAAAATTGCAGAAATATAGTTCCTCTGACAAATGATCATTATCATGAAAGATGTATTTTACAGCAACCTCACTCTCAAATGAATTTTATATCTTCCTGGTCCAATAGTAATTAGTCCAGCCAAATAGCAGGAATTAGCGGTTTGTAAAATCTGGTGAGTGTTGTTTGCCAGCTGGAGCAGATGCTTAGATAAAGCTGAAAGATAAAGTCCAAACCTCAAAAGAAGAGAGGAACGATGGTGGGAAAGAGGACAGGAGCCGTGCGGAAGTAAGAAATGCTTCCTGCTTAAAAGCAAAAAAAAACAAGAAGGAAACTGAAAACAGAGAGAGTGTGTGAGTAAGTGATAAGTGAGTGAAAAGAACACAGAAGAAAGAAATTAGATTTAGCCAATTAGGGTGGGAAGCCACTGGTAATTATCTCTCAGGGGACCCCGATGAATAGTTCTGCATATCGTTTACATAACAAGGAGGAAAGGTTTTCTGACGCCTCTCTCCGTTTGGTCAGACAGGATGTGCCTGTCTATTTGCAACTGTGCTGTAGAGCCCAAAGAAGACTCAGTTTTCTGACAGTTACCACAGGAAGTACAGACAGAGGTCAAAAGTCTGAGACCACATAGAAAATCTGATTTAAATCTGGTAATAAACAGAACGTTTTGAAAAATGTAAAACAGAAAAACGTGATGTAAAATGAATAAGAAATATTCTGCACTATTTCTAGGTCACCGCCAGTGTTTTTTCATAAAGTTGCCAGCATTTCTGAACATTTTCACGAAATGATCATGGCCCCCAGAATATGTTGTTGCATATCTGAACATGCAATATATCAAAACAGAATAGAGCCTTTGCTTTTAAACAGTTTTTTTTTTATTCTAGTTTAATGCATTCTTTTTTATCAACACTTGAATGTAGGTAAGTTTCATAAAAAATAGCAACATTATGAGCAAAAAGTAGAGATAATCGCATTTTTGGACTACATCTAGATTGGATTCAGAACAATTATCAAAACTTAGGTGTAATAAATTGAGCCCTTCAACACCCTCAAAGCTTACAGTCCTCGTCCTGGGTCGACATTTCATTCGGGAATGTTAGGTAGTTTGATGATCGCAGTATTTTATGTGCTATCGCTTGTTTCTGCTTCTTTTTTCTCCTGTGTTGTGATCCTGATATTCTGTACTCTTTCAGAAGATGTGTCATTGCCCTCTACCGCATAACAGTGAAAATATGGAAAACCAGAAATTTCCGTCAATGGCACAGAAAGCAACTTTGTGACATTAGCTATGTTTCCATCCAAAGTTGTGAATTGAACTTATGCGCAAAATTGCAATATCGCATAAAACATTCGCGAATAAAGCACCGTTTCTATCTAGTGAGTCGAAGAGAACATAAACATCACTTCTTGATAAACTACCGCTAAAAAATTCACTAAGAAACATAGGAGAAGCCACCATAGATAATAATTTTCATATATAATACGTAGATAAACTTGTGCGTCTCAATAAACTTTCAGAGGCAGATGCTGCTGTTTGGGAACACAGTATTGTAAGACAGTTCTAGGAGGGAAATATACGAGCATCTTTGACAACAGACTTCTGAATTCTGAACAAGATTTTTCCGCTGGTTAGGACAGTTATGCTGTTACATTGTGTAAGTCACATGATTTTTTTTTTTTTTTTTTATGCGCATCAAGGAATTTATTCGGTAAATGCATTTCCATGTAGTTTATGCGCATGTTTTCATATCGGATAAAACATTTATCAGACTCAAACAAGCGCATACATTTTTTATGCACATTTTTTGAATTTATGCTCCTCTTGGCATTTCCATTCAGCATTTTTTTGATGCGATATCCCAAAATGTGCATAAAAATAGGTGGATGGAAACACAGCTAATGATCATAAGACAAAGTCATTCTCATTTGATTAATTCTCAAATTATGTTGAGTACATGGTGACTGTAAAGAAAAACATTTTTAGTCAAATTATTTTGCAGATTTATATTATTTTGCTCTAGTGGTCTCATATTTTTGGACCGCCACTCTACAGTATGTCGTCTCGGGTTAAAACATAACTGAATTTAAACATAATTCAAAGCCAGTGTATTTGCTGTTTTTAAGCTGCCAAAAAGTTTATAGATGGAAATTTATGATAATCCTTCTGTCTTTGCTTTACTGCAGGAGAACTTTTCTAGTAAGATTTTTATTTCTGATATGAATGCATTCCTGTTTCACTCAGCTCAGTTGGACCATCAGCTTTGAGGGTGCTGCTGGGCCCTAAATTGTAATATATAAATTGCAATATACTGCAATTTATTTATTTTTTTCTATGTTCAGTTGCGCAGTACAGAGAAGAAGTTTCAAAACCAGTCTAAAACAAGACCCAACTCTATTTATAGGTCTTTGTTTTTTCTTGGTTGTTCCAAATGAGCGAGTGTGTGTGTGTGTGTGATGAAGAGCACCGATATTCATAACTGCTGGTTATGTATTTTTTATTTTTTTATTTCTCTGCTGGTGCCTTTGATGGCGAAGAGAGAATTACCGTGTTAAGTTTGCTTCCTCTTTTATTAAAGGAGGCTTAATTTAATTAGTCACCCATTATCAGGAACCTCTGCTGCTGTGTGAATGTTTCCGTCGCTCTGAGGGAAAGGGAAGTTAGTGTCTCCTGGTCTCCAAGGAGGAAGTGTCCTTTTAATCAGGCTTCTGTTTGCGTTCCATTAGCATCTGTCTTACTCCGACTAGAACCGATGATGTTGCTGTAGACACACTGCTTGCACACAAAATACGTCCTTTGTTTTCCGAATAGAATTTAACATGGCAACAGATAGTACCTTTAATATTTCATTGCATGTAATAACTATTTTTATTGTTGTGCTGACAATCGAATGATTCATTTGCTGATTTGATTAATCAAATTAGTCACAAATAAGTCAGTACATCAATCATCTGCTCAGAAAAGCCCCCAAATGAAGATATTTTTAAGACATTTCTTAATAGCAGATGTAAATATGTGACAAAACGTGATGAGTTCTGTCTGCTTGCTTTTTTTATTTAATAAGACAATACGCATTGTCAAAAGCATCTTTTATAATTCTGTTTTTGTTGTGTGAAAAGAAAACAACTAATTACATTAAAAGCTAATTACATGTGTGTACAGGTGAGGTGTTTGGGCTCTGAGGTAGTTGGGAGAATTTGTGTCCCCTGCAGGGTTTCAAGGGCTCAGGACAGAGAAACATGCGCGTCTGGGGACTCGGGCAGCCTCATTCTGTCAGGATGTGGACGGTCATTAGAATGTATGTACTGACAGCATTCACTCACACAGCCTACAAACTAGGCCAAAGTGACACCAGTTCCCTCTCCAAAACACACACAGCAGGATTCCTCCTCTACTGCTTTTGAAAATAAGCCTTTGATTGTTACCACCCATTGGAAAGAAAATCACAAAAGAACCCTAATATCTTAATTGGTTCCCCTAGCTGAGTTTAAATGGAGACTTTGTTATTAATTTACAACCTCTGATTTTTCTCCTGAAAAGACACTACTAATCGTATGTGTCTCCTGCTGAGTTTCAAAAGTGATCTGAACAGATTTGTCGAGATACCAAAAGTTCATAGCTTTATTCTCTTAATGCATGTCAATAAATTACTATTTTGTATACATTTATTAGGTTTTTTTGTCAATATTGATATTTTGGGGAAGGCTTATACCCCCCTCTTTTATTATTATAATTTTTTGTTTACATTTTTATCATTTAACACTAACTTAAATGTGATCTTTGTGTGTGTATATATGTATTAATTTAGTTTAGTAATTGTTTTAATAACTTAAACAGAATATTTTGCACCTCAAAATAAATATAACATTTTCATATAGTATATGGGTCAATGACATGACATGTATTTTTTTGTGTCCGAATTCATTATTTTCTTAAAAATAATTTTTATAAATACATGTCATATATCAAATTGATCTACAATATTTCCTTTATAAGAAACCCTTTTCATTTAAAAGAAAAAATTCAATTGACTATTTGAGTTGTGGTGTTTGAAAGACCAAAAATGTCAGTTGGTGCGACCGTCTGAACGTACAAGCAGAAAACAAAACCGTAATAAAATTGTGTATCAGTCCTTTTTCAAAACGTAAAAAGCTTAAAAAATTCTATTACTTAAAAAACTTAAAGTTTAAAAATGTACTTCTCCAAATATCAGAGAGGGCGACCGACATAAAAATGCCATTTTATGCAATGTTACTTTAAGAAAACCATGTGATAGCATATGACATCACACAGAAGACCCCAGATGACCCCTTTGATGCAGTAACAATAGGCTTGTTCGACTTCACCCAGCGATGCGCAGACCGATCGGCGGCTGACTTGAAGCAGTGCATGCCGGTTCGAAATTTTGTCCGACTTGAGGCAGCACCATCGCCACGTGCCGCGAGACAGTGGAGTGCCGCGAGAGCGATTCGAGAGCAGTCGGCTAATACAGCCGGTGCAGTTTCTCCAGAGCAGCTGCACGAGGCTACACAGACTCTGATGACGACACAGCTGTTCCACGATTGGCCAGATTCACCGTATGACAGCGATCACGCGTGTTTCTTCTAAAACCTTCAGCTCCACTAATGCGTACAAATCAGTTTTTTATAACCGTAAAACCTCCTTTCATGTAGTCGCGATGTTATGTTGTCATGTTTATCAAAATAAAACTGATAAAAAATGTAGACCCCACTTCATTGATAGTGTAGGATTATATGTTGAACTTTATTCTTGTACAAATACACGCTGTATTAAGCAGTACATAAAGTATTACATGACAGTAATGTCTCTGAAACATCTGTGTATTGCCAAATATTGCATTTATTTCACTTCAGCTGATAAAGTATGCAAACACAGCGCGAGCGTCACTGCGGGAAGCAGAAAGTGTCCGACTTCACGTCTCCATTTGCAGCTCCTCCCCGCCGATCAGTTGAATCCGGCCGCAGCCGATGTCGAACACACCTAGCGTTAGTCACCCTCCCATAAATATGAGATCATTTGACATTTTTGAGTAATGATGAGGTAGCCTGGATGCCAGCCGAACTTAGCCCCGCCCACAACATTTGAGCTCGGGCAGTTCGGTCTGGACTTGATCCGTAGAGGAGTAATTATGCCCGAACAGAAACTGTTCGGACCAATGAAATTGTCAGGGCGGGCTTTAGACGATGATGGACAGATGATAAACAGTAACGTAATCATCCACGTCACCAAAGGTGCTTGGGTTGAATTTTTTTCTAATCCTAAATGGAGAACTTGTTCGTATATGCATTCACCTTTACTATTTCTCTCAAAAATGATAATAATAATAATAATAATAATAAATTTTATTTGTACTGCACTTTACATTTGGAACAAATCTCAAAGTGCTACAGTTAAGATCATTTAAGAAGGATAAAATACTAATAGATTGAATGGTTAAAAGTCATAAGTTCTCCTAAAAAGAAATGTTTTTAGTCCTTTTTTAAAAGTCTCAGTAGTTTGAGGTGCCCTCAGATGGTTGGGGATGGCATTCCAAATCCGAGGAGCGGCAGAACAGAAAGCCCGATCACCCATAGTGCTGAGCTTTGTCTTGGGGAGAAGGAGGCGGTTTGAGTTTGTTGATCGAGTTGTAGTTGAAGGTGTGAGTAGTTCTTTCAGATAGGGGGGGCCATTTCCATAGATGCACTGGTGGGTTAGAAGGGAGACCTTATATTCAATCCTGGCGGTAACAGGAAGCCAGTGAAGTGAATGGAGAATGGGTGTGATGTGATCGTATTTTCGAACTCTCATCAGGATCCTAGCAGCACTATTCTGAACATACTGCAGTCTCTGCAAGCTTTTGTTAGGGATCCCGGTGAGAAGTGCGTTACAGTAATCCAGTCTGGAGGAGACAAAGGCGTGGACCAGTGTTTCAGCATCTGCTAAGGATAGCGTTGGACGGAGTTTTGCAATGTTTCTGAGATGGTAGAAAGATGTTTTGCAGAGGTTTTTGATATGGGCTTCAAGATTCAAGATTCAAGATTCAAGAGTTTTATTTGTCACATACACAGTTATATACACAATATACAACTGGCAGTGAAATGTAAACAGGTCCGCTCCATGGACAGTGCAAATAACAATTACAAGAAACACAAGGGGAAATTAAAATAGAAATAGAATAAAGTTAGAATAAAAAGTATTAACATAAGTAGAATTATAAATAAATCAAGTAAAAGATAAAAATAGGAAATAAGATAAAAATAAAAATATAAAAATATAAAAATATAAAATATAAAATAAGTGGATATGATAAGTGAGATAAACTGTAGACTTAAAAATAAGTGGTTAACATAAAATATATATATATATATACACATATATATATATATATATATACCTATAAAGAGTATAATGTAAACAGGAGTATGATGTGCAAACAGGTTTATTACAGGTTGTTACGCAGTAACAATAGGAACGTAAAGTGCAGTGCAATGGCAGTATGTGGATGTTAATGTTAAAAAACTGGATGTTTATGCGTGTGCGGGGTGGAGTGCAGGGTGAAGTGCAGTCACCTGACTGAGTTCAGGAGTCTGATGGCCTGGGGGAAGAAACTCCTCCTGAGTCTTTCAGTCTTTGCCATCAGGCTACGGAAGCGCTTACCAGATGGCAGCAGGGTGAAGTGAGAGTTTGCGGGGTGATTAATGTCTCTGATGATTTTAGTAGCTCTACCTCTGCAGCGTTTGGTGTAAATGTCCTGCAGAGACGGGAGAGCTGAGCCTGAGATGCGCTCGGATAAGCGCACTACTCTTTGCAGGGCTTTGCAATCGTGACTGGTGCTGTTCCCGTACCACGCTGTGATGCACTGAGTCAGGACACTTTCTATCGCCCCTCGATAGAAAGTTTTCAGGATGGCTGGTGAAACCCTGAATTTCCTCAGCTGGCGCAGGTGGTACAGTCTTTGCCTGGCTTTCTTCACCTGTGTCTGGATGTGTGTAGTCCAGGTCAGATCCTCGGAGATGTTCACACCCAGGTATTTGAAGCTGCTCACTCTCTCTACCGGTGTCCCGCTGATCATGAGAGGGGAGTATGACCGATGCTGTCTCTTCCTGAAGTCCACAATCAGTTCTTTGGTCTTCAAAGCTGAGTTGTGGATCAAATCTTACACCAAGATTGGTGACAGTTGTGGAGAGGGGAACGTCATGACCAGAGAGTGTTATACCAGTTATGGAGGAAGACTGGGTTTGATGTGGAGTGCCAACAAGAATTGCCTCAGTTTTAGAGCTGTTTAACTGGAGGAAGTTGTGCTTCATCCACATCCTTATCTCCTCCAGACAGGCGGTGAGTGTTGAAGACGGAGATGATGTTGTTGAAATGGAGTTGTGTGTTTCTGATTTCATGTACAGTTGTGTGTCATCAGCATAGCAATGAAATGAGACTCCATAGCGGCTAATGACATGGCCGAGGGGGATGATGTAAATGATGAAGAGAATGGGGCCAAGGACTGACCCCTGAGGAACCCCGCAGGTAACTGTGTGTTGCCGGGACCTCTCACTTCCAAGTGAAATGTACTCTGTTCTGCTAGTGAGGTACGATTTAAACCAGTTAAGAGCAGTGCCAGTGAGTCCAGTGGTTTGATGCAACCGGTTAAGGAGTATACCATGATCCACTGTATCGAATGCAGCAGACAGATCGAGGAGAATGAGGAGGGATGGTGAACCTGCATCAGCTGTCATCCGTAGGTCATTTGTGACTCTAACCAGGGCCGTTTCCGTACTGTGTGCAGAGCGGAAGCCAGACTGAAATTTTTCGAAAAGATTGTTGTATTTGAGATGATCCTGGAGGTGGGAAGCTACAACTTTTTCCAGTACTTTGGAGAGGAATGGGAGATTGGAAATGGGCCTATAATTTGCAAGCACATCTGGGTCAAGGGTGGGTTTTTTGAGAAGTGGTCTGATTATGGCAGTTTTTAGGGCAGATGGAACATTGCCAGACTGGAGGGAGTTGTTTATTATTGTGGTAATCAGAGGACTTAGGACAGAGGTGTTTACTTTCACTAGAGCTGAAGGAAAAGGGTCGAGGGCACAGGTGGTAGGTTTCATATTTTTAATTATCGTCTCCACCTCTTGTTGTGAGATTTCTGTAAAGCGATGTAGGGGCTCCGAAATTACAGGCTGTGAGTGCATAGTCAGGGTGGATAGTGGTGAGGATCCAGGAAAGGTAGAGTGAATTGAGTCTATTTTTGTTTTGAAAAAGTCCAGGAAATTATTACAGTGCTCTTCTGTAGTTTCTGTAAGTGAGGGGGTTTGTGGTTTGAGTAGATGGTTTATGGTGGAGAACAGCTGTTTGGAGTTTCCGGGACTATTTCTGATGACGTTTGAGTAGTAAGTTGACCGTGCCTCCATAAGTGACTTTGAATAGTCCTTTCGGTGTTCCCGAAAAGCAAGCTTGTGCACAGTGAGACCTGTGGTTTTGAATCTCCTCTCAATGGCACGCCCAGCTGTCTTCATTTTTCGTAGTTCACCGGTAAACCAGGGTGCTGATCGGGTGAAAGTGACTGTTCTGGTTTTTACCGGGGCATGAAGATCCAGAATGCTTCTGAGGGTGTTATTGTAATAGTCCACTGAATCCATGGGTGGTAGACAGTTTACAGAAAGGAGATGCTGGAGATCGGATGCCATAGTCTCTAGGTTGATGTTTTTCAGATTTCTGAAGCAGATTTGGCGTTTGGGCTTGATGAGGCTAGATAGTGAAGACATCTTCATGGAGATGGCCTTATGATCAGAAACTCCCAGATCATACACCAGAAGATTGCTGAGAGAAACAGAGTTTGTAATGACTAGATCGAGAGTGTGACCCCTGGTATGAGTGGGGGCATCGACAAGTTGTGTCAGATTAAAACAGTCGAGTAATTGAAGAAATTCTGCTGCAAAACGGCAGGTTGAAGAGTTGACGTGAATATTCATATCTCCAAGTATGATGATATTAGCAGACATTATACAGAAAGTTGAAAGAAGATTGGACATCTCTGGGATGAATGATGGGTTTGGTTTTGGTGGCCGGTAAATAAGAAGTATCGTAGTGGAAAGAGGGTGCTTACATTTAAATGCAAGGCATTCAAACGAAGACAGCTCAGGCAGGGTTATAGGGGACAAGATCAGATCACTTCGGTGGATGACAGCCAGACCACCACCACGCCCTGTGCTGCGGGCTTTCTGTAAATAGCAGTAACCAGGGGGACAGGTCTCATTTAAAACAGAATAAACATCTGGTTGATGCCAGGTTTCTGTAAGGCACATCATATCTAAACACTTTTCTAGAATATGATCATGTATGAGGCAAGATTTGTTTGTGATGGATTGTGCATTAAAAAGTTCAATTTTGATATTCGTTGCAACAGTGTGTCTCTGTATTGGCCGAAGTAAACTGAGATCCACTCCATGTTTTCTCCGGTTTCCATCCAAGTCAGTGCGTAGCGTTGTCACGGAAACTCCAGCGCTACTAGTCCTAGGAGTGACGGCGCCCTGATGACGTGTTGGAGAAGCGACGGTGCGCACGCCGGACCAGATGGATGAGATGTTGTGATCAGACCGGGAGAAAACAAACTTTCGACGGCAACTTCTGTGAATGTAACGGGGCCGGCGAAGGAGTCCAAGTTGTTTAATGACTGATGTACACGATGGAGTTGTATAGTTGTTGAATTTCTGAAGTTGAATGGCTGAGTAGTTTAGCATTATGCCAGTCGTGGAGAGTGGTCTGCTAGCCGCAAGCAACGCCCGTGATGCACATAGGAAAGCCAACAGACACAGCAAGCAAACAACCGTGACCATGGGTGAACACCTCACGATCATCGGCAGCGACCCTAGGCGAAAGCCCCACGGCAACGGGTAGCGACGAACAGTCACGGGAATCCCCAAGCGATAGCAACTGGTAGGCAAGCAGCCGCTTGAGTCGGTGGAATCCGTACAGAACACATACAAATCCACAATGTTTACTAGTGAGCAGCGACACTAGTAAGACTTACTGAACGTATTACTGGTCGATAAACGTTATGCTTATACCATAGCAACAACTGTTGCACGATAGAGGGTTTTCAGTTAGAGAAAACGGAGAAGGGGCGAGTGTCTGATCTGATCTCCAGCTGAAATGTGTAGTTTGGTAGGTGAGTAAATGTCCTTCAGATTAGAAGCAAGCCGTAACAATCCATAAAAATTAAAAAAAAAGTTTTTAGACGTAACAACGGGCGTCCTCTCCTGTCATGAGTAAGTTAAATCCATTCAAACTACCAACGACCGACTGTAAACAGCCGAGTGGAGTCATCTGAGACGATAAGATCCAAAAAAAAAAAAAACGGTCCCAATATTAGCACTGACTGATTTTACTAGTTATGATAACAAAAAATTAAATAAAATCTAAATATAACATTACAATTTAAACCAAAGTCGGGTGGAAAAGCGGCGAACAGACAACGCCAGCGTCCTCTCCCCCTCGTTGCTAGGCCCCAGATGATGATCGTGTTGGTAAGTACTCTGCGTATCCTTAAATTCTTTTTTTACAACACTGGCAAAGATCGTGTACACTCATCTTTTTCTTCTAATGTAACTTATTCCAGCGTGCGTGCAGACAGGGTTGCCAAGTTTTTACAACAAAACCCGCCCAATCCCGATTGCTACTCAAAACTAGCCAAAATCAAGCCCAATAGCTTTCCGGGGGGGTAAAAAAAAAAAAGGCATTTAGGGGGTAAAATATGTGTTATTTTGGCAGGGCTGTCAGCTAAAATTTGCATTCCTGGGTCTGTATATCACATAATTGGGGTCACTTCAACCCGCGGACTTGGCAACACAGTGCAGTTGAGTTCTGTTGACATTTGACAACTAACGTTATGCGTCGCTCCGTTGCTCTGATTGGTTGTAGGTCTATCCAATTGAGGTCTTTCCTGGTTCGGTTGAAACACGCCCCATAATCACAGCCCAACGGAGCAGTATCAGACTCATATTCTGACTAGAATTGAGTATGACGACGTCAGGCTAATGATGAGGTTGATTCAACTTATCATGTCGGGTTTTATGACCCCTGGAAAACTTTGAAAATGTGTTATTATAAAAATGTGTATTTGATAAAAAAAAAAAAAAAAACAATATGTATAACCTTGAGCATATGGTCAAACATTTGTATAGGTGTCCAAGTTAATGCCTGTTAGATTTGAATTGAGTTTTTAATGTCAGGTGGTCGACCAATATGTCAGGTGGTGCAACCAGCAAATGTACATTTAAAAGTATCGATTCCCACTCCAATTGCAAAATGTAAGTAAGAAATATAACTGGAAACCATTATATGATGTATACAGAATTTTTACAGTTAAAAACAAAACATAAAAACTCCTTATGGAAAATTGGGTGTTTGAACACATAGAAAAGTGTCCATTTATATGAATTTGACTAAAAGGGCAATACATAAAGAAATGGAAAGGGAATTTACCATGTGACATGCATTTTAGACTCATATCTTTAGATTCATTTCTACAAGTTTTCAGTAGTGCTAAGTACATTAAATGTATATTATTTTAAATTAATATATGGTCGCACCACCTGACATTTTCTGGGAGGTAAAATCAGAAATCTTGTTTAATAATGAATTAATGCTGTCTTAAAAGCTGTACAACCAATATGAATCAACACCATACATTTTTGGACATAAAAATGCATTTTGAAACTGTTTTGCTTAAAATTTATATTTTTTTATCTTACTTACTTAATTTCAATTTTATGCATTTGGCATATGTTTTAATCCAAAGTGATCCAAAGCATTCAAGGAATACATTTGATATGTTCCTGCATTCTCTGAGAATTGAACCCATTCTCTGCTGTTAGAGCTACAGGGACACATACCTGAGAACTCCTGAGCAATGAAAGGGCAATAACACTTTCTTCCGAGTGCCTATGCAGTAAATTTAGGACTGTTGCTTGTACTGTCACTACAGCTAGTAGATGTTTATTTTGTTGTGTGATGCAGTTCTATACTGCAATTATTAGCCAGGTGCCATGGGTATATGATAAGATATTGTTTGCAATGTGAAGAGTCAGCTGACAAACAAGCAATGTTGAAAGCACCACAGAGGCACAGTGTCTTCGAGAAGTCGGCATATAGATGCCTTAGTTATATTTTAACATAGAAAAAGTTACATGAGTTTTAAAGAGTTTGGTCAACCCCCAGCTGAGAATACTAACCACTTTACATATAAATACAGCTTAGCCTGCAGGCTCCAGTGTTTCTTCAAGTGGAGACATTGTTATTTCATCCTCTTGAGCTCATGCGAGGGGCCGTGCTTATCCTTTTCCTATTGCGATGCTTGAGACTTCTGGGAAGAGCGTTGGAGGCCTTACCCTCTGACACCACACACCTCCTCTAATACCACCCCAGATTCTCATGAGGAACATGGGGGAGTCCAGACAAGAGGCCCATTGATTAGCCCCAGATTGCTCCTAAAATGGGGGTAATGGTCCTTGTGATAATCCGTTTAGAGAGCGGATGACAAGATGTGAGTGGAAGGACAGAACTCATTCACCATGTTGTGTCACACACATTCAGGGCTTGACTCAGATAGACGTGTGTCTGTGTGTTTCGTGTTAGGGTCAATGACATAATGGTTTTTGGGGGTCTGGATCCACACTCTAAAAAAATGGTGTTATATGGCACTAAAAGTGGTTCTTTGTCGTAATCATAGGGGAACCACCATAACTTAACATGTTCTGTATATGGCAGCGGTGCTATATAGCACCTCAGCCAAACAACGGCTGAAGAACCACTGAAGCACCAAGATTGGTGTGTGTGTGTGTGTGTGTATATATATATATATATATATATATATATATTCTATTAAAAATAATGATGAAAAAAAGAAAAGAAAATGTAAGATATTTGAAAAACGTGTTTTTAGAGTCATTCAATGTTTTTTTTTTTTTCTTTATGAAAATGAGAAAAAACTAATTCAACATGAATACCAATATTACATTTATTACAACTTAGATCTTACTGATTTTCAAACAAATTTTCATAATCTTGGACATGCTTATTTGTTATTGACCTACGGAGCCCCGCACATGACATGCAGGAAAAAACTAGTAGGCTAGATTGTGCGCACAATTAATTAATTAGTTCCCTTGATTTGCTAAATAGTGTGCACGATTTACTAATTTGTTCCCTCGATTTGCTAAATCGTGTGCTGGATTTATTAAACGAGGGAACAAATTAGTAAATCGTGTGGACAGTTTAGCAAGTCGAGGAAACAAAGTAGTAAATTGTCCACACAATTTAGCAAATCGAGGGAACTAAATAGTAAATCCTGCTCATGTTTATAAATCGAGGGAACAATTTAGTAAATTGTGCGCACAATTTACTTTTTTGTTCTTGCACATGTGTGGGGTTCCGTATTGACCTGTTACTGTTTGCTTGGGGAAAAAAGTGGATGTGTGTTTCTTCATCATCAGTGAGCACAGCAAGTAGTTGTCTAGACTGTAGTCTCTGAATAGTGGTTCTACACTGCGCTATACTGTACCAATCTTTAATAACAGAAGACATTGTGTCTTTATACACTCTTCCTTAAGAGCAACATGAATACCTTTTTTGCATTTGTCTAGATGTCATGCTGTCCTACTATATTCTAGTGTATCCCCCTTTTTAATATAAATGTCCGTAGCAGGCTATGCCCCTATCACCAATGGTCTGCTATAGGGCATATATCATTTGCGTCTGACAGCGACGTCTAAGAGACTTGCAATGTTTTTGGACTGAAAATATGTGGTTTTGTACCTCTGGTATCTCTACTATAAACACACTGAATAGCTTCGGTCTGACACTTAATGGCAGTGCTAAGAAATGTTGTTGTGTTTCTGACAGTATTTACTCACTGATGCACTCATAAGAGGCACAGCTTCTCGGTTCCTTGGACGCTTTTGCCATTGTGACTCATGGCCATGAGTAGCGAAGCCTGTCTAAAACTGACCCTTGCATGACCTGGAATAACAACTGCTAACACAACTCTGGGAATCACTTGTGTATGGCTCATTTAACAGTCCTGTCCCAAACAGCAATCTCATAATTCATGTGTGAGAGAGACAGACTCAGAACTCATTTAAACAACTGCTCTGTATTGAAGAACTCTTATTAATGGGATGGTTCACCCAAAAATGAAAATACAGGTTTGTAACAACACAAGTGTCAGTTCTTAATTAGTTGTCATGGTTTCTTATTAGTTACACACCTGTTCCTTGTCTTGTTAACTGTCTAGCTCTGTGTATTTAAGACATTCGTTTTCCGTTGTTCTTTGTCTTTCGTTGATGTTATGTTTCAAGTGTGTAGAGTCATTGGTCTTTGTGTTTAATAATATAGTATTTCTTCATTCGTTCTGCGTCATGCATCTCTTGTTGGCCTAAACTAGATGCACCCCTAACAGAACAAACTGAAGTTAGTACTATGAGCTGGCTTCTTGAGGATTTATGTAAATCAGGAGGTGTTTGCTATGCTACAGTCCCGGCTGGTCCCATCCAGTTCCAAGTCGTCGCTGGTTAAGCCCAGCATCTTGTCGTCATCCAGCACCAAGTCTCATTCATCGCCATTGGTTCTGCCCAGCTCGAAGTCTCCTTCGTCGTAGATGGTCCCGCCCAGCCTCCCTCTCCCTCCTCCTCTGCCAAAGCAGTATCTTGGCCTCATCTCCACTGTCTCCCTTCAGCCCCTCGGATCCTCCAGTGGTTCCGATCAGCTGCATGGATCCTCCTGGGGCTTCCCAGTCATCTGCTCCACCTTGGCCTGTATATTGCTTCAAGCTCCGGACCCCACCCGGGCCATCCGCCCACCCGGGCCATCCGTCCCATCGGCTCCACCTAAGCTCAACGCTCCCTTGGCTCCACCATAGACTGTCATCCCTCCACTGGACTCCCTCGTCTCTCTGGTTCCACCTCGGACCACAGAGTCAGCAGTTGCTCCTCAACCCTCCAGTTGGCTCCACTGGGCTCCTCCTTCCCTCCAGTTTCACCATTGTCATCACTCCCACCCCTGACAATGAGGGTGAGTAAATGGTGACAGAATATACATTTGAGTAAACTATACCTTTACGATAATGGCTGCAGCACCACGTCGTAAAAATGTTGCTTTTATATGAAATCTGTCACTAGTGGAATGGCTTCCAGCACTCATCTGAGTCACGAGCGGCTGTTTAACAGGCAGAGCACTTGCGTGCCGCTGTTATAAAGCAGCGGGCACCTGTTGTTTTTATAGTAGCGTAACTAATAACATCTTGAGCCCATGCTGGAGGATGTACCTCACTGTTGCACAGTTGCAGTGCTAGCAAAAAGGTGAAAAAAAAGCAGACCTGTAAAAGAATAAATTGAGGGGTTGCTTTCTTGGCCCTCCGCTCAGGCTCCATTAAAAACCTCTTGAGTCTTCCTAACATGCTTATGCATGTGTTAAATGAACATGGACCCCACAGTTAGCGAGCTTAAGCCCCCGAGGGAAAGGTAGCTTGCTAATGTGGCTCATTTTCCCGTCACTACATTGGCAGTAATGCCTCTAAATGCCTCCCAATACGAACTTGTTCTCTCTCTACACAGATACGTCTTTGCAGCTGCACACCGAATAGCATTGTCAAGCTAGTATTTTGTAACAAATTCTGTATTATACTGCTTTTAGTAAATGAGCTGTGTACATCTTAAAGCTGTAATTTTAGTACCGGCGTATTTAACAAATTGATCTCTAATGTGGCTTGCAGCAGTCAACATGGGCAAAGAAATCCTCCAAAATCCATCCTCCTCACTTATGCAAAACAATTTGGTGCAGTACTCCAGGTGTTTAGGAAAATTATGTAGTGATTTTTTTTTTTTTTTTCGTTGGGGGAATGTAGTGTTTTAAGAGAACATTGCATCAAGGGGTCTTTTAAGTTTGGGGTTGGTAAGATGTTAAAATTATTTTTTTCTGCATTTGATCAATGCAGTAAAAAAAAAAAAACAGTAATATTGTGAAATATTATATTATCTATTTTAATATAGTTTAAAATGTATTTTGTTTCCTGTGGTGGCAAAGCTTAATTTTACTTCAGTCTTTAATGTCACATATCATTCTAATATTCTAATAGGCTCCCCATAAACATTCTTATTAATATCAATGTTTGAAAACCAGTTGTACTGCTTAATATTTTTTTTGTGGAAACTGTGATACTTTTCTTTTTTCAGGTCCAAGCTCTGTACAATTCCTTACAGGTCCTGATTACACCCCTCTCTAAGGATTTGCATAATATGGCAAAATAACTTTGCTTTTGTGTTTGGCAAACAAAACCAATTGAGACCACTTATTGAATTACAAATGTGAAACTATACATATAACCGTTTTGCTGTCAGAATGCAGTTCTGTGAATTTTTTTTTTTTTTTTTTTTAAGCTTTGGCTGTAGTGGACGATTCAACAGGACTTGCTTGTGGGATGTACTGGGTTTTTGTGTGTTTGTGTTGCTGAGCAAAGTAGTAGTGCTTGATTTTGGTGTGTGTGTTTCTGGGAAGGTTAATGTTTAGCTCTGTTCTGTTTTCAGTGTTTGCTGAGGCTGATAAGCAGTGAGGTCAGCACAGGGAATGTGTCCAAGAACTGCATGCTGCTGCACATGACTTCAATCAATATCATAATTGCAGTGAAATCATGCCTGCTATCACATATGGGCAACATGAGTCAACAACACACACAATAAAAACAACAACACTATAAATATTGACAACGTTACAACACAGATAATTAGATGGACTTTCACTCTCTTTGGTCCACTCACCCAAACTCCATCACACATACAAATGAAGTTATGAGCTTCAGCATTTCCAGTATTCTTTGAAGCAAAAGCTTGCATTGTTGTTAGTGAATATATATGTACTCTGCCCTAAACTAAACGCTGTTTGGATTTAAATAGGCAAATGCTTAAGAGTCTATGATTGGATCATCATCGATGCAGTGATACTCTTGCATTGTCAATACAAGATCTTGACCAAAAATAGATGAACCTCTGATGTTATTTCCAGCAAGAGGTGCATACATTTTTGGTCAAGATCTTGTATTGACAATTCAGGAGTCAAGAAAAACTGCATAATAACTAATTTCTTATTTTCTAACTTTCTCATAGATGATCAATAATGGTGTTCCTATGTGTATTTCTTTCTTTTTTTTAAAGGAATAGTTCACCCAAAAATGAGAATTCAGTAATTATTTCCAAATTCGTTTTTCTTAAAAAAATATATTCTTATTTTTAATTCAAATAATAATAAAATAAGTTTTAAATTCATTTAAAAGTTTCCTGATTATTTTTTAAGAACTATTTTTCTTCAGGAATATACCCATACACCCTTCTATTTCCTTTCCCCTGACAAACAGGGTCCTATCGATCATCTTTCATACTCTTCTTTTCTCCCTGCAATGGGGCCACCATCCCTGGACTGCACCCAGGTCAAGTTTCCTTCAGCCCCGGTCGCTCTCACTGTTTAGTTTCCAAAATTGATTGGGCGAGTTCGATACCCACACAAATCTGCAGGAAAGGTCAAGTGGATTGGTGGCGAGAAGGGGAAAAAACACTTTACATTCAACTGCAATGTAACAAAGACCCCAGGGGCCAGTAAATGTGTCTGGTGCTTAGTGTATAACGTTAAAGACTCAGCTGAATTGGAGCTAAAGCACTCCTGAAGTCTATCACCTCAGGCGGGAGACATTGAGCGCAGAGCAAAGGCACAGAGACGGCAGGGGCTGTGGGAGCTAATGAAGTTGGCGGATTGATGAGCAAAACCTGGGATGTAGGGGTCAAGCTGAAATAAAGTGCTCTTTCAAATGCACGACAAGCACTGAATGAGAAGCTCATCTTAATATGTCAATGCTTGCAAGTCTGCTGTTTGGTGCATTTGGTCGAGCTAACAGCAGAATTAGCAGCGGCCTCTTGTTCTGCCACGTGGTGATGCATGTTCGTTTTCATACAGGGATTTTCCTAATCAATGCACTGGCATTTGCGTGAAAGAGTCTATTATGTTAGGATGAGTGACTCGATTAAGGAAATGTGTGTTGTGTTCACTGGGTCTTGCACTTCTTCCTCTGATTAAATTTAGTCTCATAGACAACGGCAGCATGTTTAACTCAGAGTAACCTCAGTTGGTTGTTTAATTTTGACCAAGATCCAAAATCAACACCAAATGCCAAATAGTAAAAACAATTGGCTTAGGCAATTAAATAAATCTTAAAAATGGTTTCGTAACATTATTGGGAACAGTACTATCGCAAGTGCTGTGCCAAGTGGGCCTCGCACAAAGTGAAGTGACAGCTGACTTGATGATGTAAAGCCAATAGTTAAAGTTCATGTTTTTGTCCTTTGAAATACTAGAATAGTTAAAAGACATTAGGCTGTGTATCATGATGCTGTATTATTCTGCTTGTTAAAAATGTATTATGCAGTAACTTACAATATTACTCTTTGCATGAGATTGCGTGTGACAGTGATTCATGTCATCAGCATGACATCGCACGTCAAGTTCGTGGTGAGCGCTTTATTCAAATTCTGATTTTGGCCGCCTCTGAAATGGGTCAAACCATAGTTTTAAAATCTGAAAACTGCAAAAGCAATGAAATTGTCGGACATCCATTTAGCGCATGTTCAGGAAAACTACTAAAAACAGTGCTGGTTGTTCTCTCAATACTGTTTATTTTACTGAATAAGAAATATTTTCAGATGATTCGGCGAGAGAGAGAGCAGTCCAAACTAATTCAAGGGGATTCAGACCGTTTTGCAAACGCATTAGACACATTCATAATTTAGAACATAATTTAAGCATTCTGTTATACAGTTTAACTTCTTGAAATGCTGTTAAACTGAAAATACGATTTTTTCTTATATATCCACATAAACAACAAATTGTTCATCACTGTAAAAGTTGATCCCCGTAAATAGACCCCTGATCAAAAGTGCCAGTAAAGACATTTACAAAACATTCTAACTGATATCATACGATATGAACTTGAGTAACTATCTAAAGGCATTTGAGGTGTCGTGTAGCAAATGGAAAAACAGGAAGTTCAGGAAGTTGTTTTCATAAGACAGATACCAACACTAAATATAGAAAAAGTTTCAGTTTACTGTTACAGGCAGTTCATTTCATTCTGATTGCCTGGATGGTCCTGCAGGATACTTGCTTGTATTGGCACAACCAGCTGTGTCCCCCTGATGTTGGTGTTGGTCCATTAGGTTCTGTAACTGTAACGAAGGGTGAACTCAAAAACAAAGGAGAGCTGGATCCATACGCAAAAAGAATTGAATCACAAAACAACAACTGAGACCAAGAAACCAGGGAACAGAATGAGCAGTACCATACGTACATCCATGTAGGACAAGTCTCGACAAAGAACACAAGAAACACTGGGGTTTAAACACACAAAGGGAAATAGGCAAAGAAGACACACCTGGGAATGATCACAGAACTAATCAACTACAAAAGACAACCAAAATGGCACACAGGGCAGGAAACAGGAACAGAAACAGGGTAAAATGCAAACTAAAAGTCCAATAAACAAAGCCAGGGAATACTTACACATATCCTAGTACTTACTCTAGGCGATCTGAACCGTGCCGAACGCGTTTGGCCCCCAAAGTCTGGTTCGTTTGGCTAGTGTAATTGGAAGAGGTTGGCTAGAGCACGGTTCAGTTGGGCTCGGGCGCAGAAAGCATGTAGTGTGAGTGCTAACCACGCCGGGACAGCTGTGCGCCACTATCATTATGACAGCAAACATCTTCTATCACTACTTGGACAGTACACTTTTCAATTAATTTCATTAAATCGAGTATATTTAGGTTAATAACGGGTCTTACCTTATTGATGAACAGGAATTGTAGTTTGAGTAAAGCTGCAAATTCCTCGATCAACATCACTTGCCTCCTTAATAATCTTCTGTGAAAATTGTGAAAGTGAAAATTGCTGCATGGCAAAAATGATACATCTATTTAGCAGTCTGTAAATCTATTATTAGCGAAAGCGCCTTTCTTCTTGTTATCTTCAAAACAAAAAGTTGCATCATAAATGACGCAAGCAGGCTTCGGCCCCGGAACGCTAAGTACAATGTGAGTGCAGGCCAGCGGGAGTGACTCGGATGCCCATGCCCGAACCGCAGCCGGGCACGGTACGGAGCGATCACACTAGTCAAACAAACCAGACTTTGGGGGTCAAACGCGCTCTGGCACGGTTCAGATCGCCTAGTATGAGTACACCCTTAGTCTTAAGGCACAGATCTGATCTTTTGACCATTTCCGAATTATTTATTTATTTATTTTGTCCCACCTGTTTAAATTCACTTTAGACATGACTGATATCTGAGTGGGGAGGGGGGACAATTGTGCCAAGGCACGGTACAAGACAATCGTGCCTAGTGTGTGTACACTGTAATTCTCACCGCCTCTGATGGGCAGCATATACTGTAATATTTTTTTCTGTTGTCCCATCCTCTCTCACGCAAAGTGGGAGCTAGTCCATACATTGTTGCTTCTAGAGGTCTGTACATAATTTCATCATAAACCAACTGCTCCATTTGCTTCTCTTTCCATTTTCTCTTAAATGTTGCGGGATGTAATCTTTCATAAGCATCTAAAACCAGTTAATGGTATCAGAGTGGATTTTGGTGCAGACAAGCAAATAGCTTTCCTAATAATTTCTTGAAAACATCAGCTCTGTTTCAAAGCATTTTAAAAGTGGACTATGAGAGGGTTCCTTGTGTCCTCCACCTGACAGCCATAAAGAATGAGTTATATGGGGAGAAAAAGTAAGTGTTTGTTTTTGCCACAGCACCGTTCATTAACATAAACATTTCATCCGCATATGCACATAATGACTATGGCGGCATGCCACAGTATGCATCATTTTCAACCTCAATACTCAACTACAGTAATCTCTATTTCATATCGTTCATTCCTGTAGTTCATTTGCCTCGCAGATTTGCTTTGGTGCTGAGGGATGTGTGTGTGTGTGTGCGCGTTTGGCATCAAATCCATCTCTACTATTGTGTGTGTGTGTGCGCCACACAAGCTCACTGGTCCATCTTGTGTCTTGTCTCAGTCTTGATGTAGAGGGTGTGTGTTGTATATCCGAGTCACTCTCATTATCTTGTTCCTTCTGCTCTTCACGAGTGTCGTTATTCTCTCCAGCCCTCCATCTACGCTCCGCTCTCTGCCTGCTCCGCATTTAATTAGCTCACTTTGCCAGCCATTTGTTGGAAACAAAATCCACACCGATGGAGCTCTTCAGCATAATTATCCCAAATATGATGCTGGACTCTTTGGGTTGGAACTCAGCCCAACCTCTTTGAGTTTGAGCTCATCTCCAACAGCAGCGAGTGTACCGTGGCGAGAGGGGCCTATCCGTGTGACAGTTTGCTGTGACCCACCTAGTCTTGCAAGGCCAAACTTTTAACTATACATGTGAAGTCTTGGCCACCAGGTTTGTAGTTCAGAATTTAGATTTTGAGTTTGATTCCTGGTTTTTGAAATTGAGGTAGTAAACAGAATGCGGAAATTTAATGTAAGAAAGTGAAATTAAAATCAATTGGAGTGAAAAGAAATTCATATACAGTATTTTTTTTCTACTAGAAACAGTTTGTATGGATGGATGGATGGATGGAGAGATAGATAGAAGCAATATATATCTATATGTACTTTCAGAGGATTCTACCAGGCAAAGGCTCTGAAAGTCTCAGCAGCAGGATGAGTACAGATCCATGTGGCTCTGATGGAGCTCTGTCCATCTGGAAGAATCCTGCCTCTCAGGACAAAAACTCTGCTCCATGTATGACATCATAATCCTGGCACAGAGCTGCTACAGACTGGGTTTGCACGATCTTGGATGCTGCTTCTCTTTGGACTGGCAGGGGAAAAGCCTTCTCACAGGAAAAGGGCAGGACGGCCATAGCAAGCAAAATTTAGAAGGTGAAACTGGTAGACCTCAACCTTACAGGTTAAGCAAATTAAGAACACCAGTATCCAAAACGCGTATTGGTGCATTGTAGATTTTTGAAGGGAAAGTGGTCTCTCGGTTTCATTGGTAGATCGAAAAGTGTAGTCTCAGAGGGTGGTGGTTGTCACCAGCTGAGCATCCATCACCTTACTTCCCACCAACTGGGACGTGACATTTCTGCTGGCCGTCACAGATCGATGGTGGCCGTCATGCTCACCCCACACTTAGAGCTACACACACCAGATCAGGTGAACTGCTCCTCTGCTAACAGATGGAGAGAAACCACCCAGCACCTCGCTGTTACTTCTGCCGTTTTCCTTCTTTTCCTGTCTGGTAAACACCTTCTGTTTTTCCTCTTCATCTGTTTGGTGGCAGGAACTTGGGCTCAAACCAACAAACACTCATTTCTTCTCTCTCCTCTTGTTCTGTTCAAACACGACTCACTGACCAAACTCAATTACGAGCTGTGTTTGTCATGTCCGCGTTCAGGAGTCTAGGTGTAAATCTTCTGCACCAGTCAATATTCTATTCACCAACATAAGGGCCTGCCATTGTCATTAGCCACCAAGCGGTGAGAGGAGGAAGACAAAGGCTCTTGCACTCATCTATCTCTTTAATGGTGGCATGGTCACACTTCATTCGAACACTGAAGACAGCATCATATAGTATGGCACTGTACACCATAGAACCACAATGATATTTTAGTGAGGAGTCAGGGGTGGGGATGGGCTTGAGTACTCCGAAGTGACAGCAGTGATCGATAATGGAAAAACATGTTCATTGCATTTTTTTCCCCGCCAGCTTCAAAAATCGATAAAATGTGTGCAGAAAATGCCAAATTGGGAGCTTTGTAAGATTTTTTTTTTGTAGCTATAGGGCTGGTCAATTAATTTAATTGTATTTTCTCTTATAATTGACATATAACCTTTTTTTTTACATTGTTATGTTTAAAGTAAGCCTGTTAAAAAAATAATTATTAGAAGTTCAATAGCTGCATGATGTTTCCAAAATCAATAACAGTTTTCAAATATTTGTGGTCCAAGTGCCCAAAATAATATGTCCTTAATTGAACGCCTTGTAGGGACACTTCACCCAAAAATGAATATTCTGTCATCATTTACTCACCCTCAAGTTGTTCCAAACTTGTATGAATTTCTTTGTTCTGCTAAACACAAAAGATATTCTTAGGAATGCGGATAACCAAACAGTTGATGGACCCCATTGACGTCCCTAGTATATATTTTTTTCTCTACTATGGAAGTCAATGGGGTCCATCAACTGTTTAGTTCCCCATATTCTTCAAAATATCTTCTTCTGTGTTCAACAAAATTCATAGAAGTTTGGAACAATTTGAGGATGAGTAAATGATGACAGAATTAAATTTGAGTGAGCTATTGCTGGCGCAACTGCCGACCTCTAGGGGTTAAGGCCCGTTCATAACTATAAAGATAACAATAAAGATATAGTTCTAAATATTGTTCTCAGTATTGAAGAATAGCAGAATTCACACCACAACGATAACGGCACAGAGAAGTGATATCATTGGAATCACTTTCAGAATGATTTTATCCAGCTGATAAACAATAAAAACATTGACAGCCAATCAGAATCCATCCTGCTTTAAGAGCTTGAGCATATAAAGCAACAGACAAGCATGCGCTATTTATTTATTTATTTTTTGTGCCTTTTTGCTTCTAAATAGTACTGATTTTCCTTCAGGCCTCATTATTATCTCTTTTTCCTTCCCATCATGTAATGTTAGGGAGAAATAACATTCGCACAACTGTGGAGCAGGCCTTGTCGAAGTTGCTGAGATGGCAAGCAACTCTTCTGAAGAGGTCGTTTGTTAAATATATTGACCAATTTCAAACGCTGCTGGTTCTTAATGAACTGAGAACCAGTGTGATGAAGCATAGGTCAATACTAGGGGAAATAAATAATTAAAAGCGATGAGATTTTTACCTGTGAAATCTGCATCTAGTCTGAGATGGATGAAAAAAAGGGGAGTTTATGGCTTGTTGATGGATTTGTTTTTCTTACGCCGCATCCAGAATATAGATGATCTGAGGCTCGTTTATAGTTGCAACATCACAATTTACATCTGAAGTTAAGCTCAGATGATTTTTTTTGGTGACCGATGTTCCCCAGGGACACGTTTGTCACCAGTCATTATTGACTAATGCATTTTATGTAAAGTGGATTCATGGGTAAAATATTTCTAGTTTGCTAGACCTGTGGAGACTTTCCTCCATTTTCAAGGCTTCTTTACTGTGGGCTTAGTTCCCTTTTTTATATCTAGATCTGTTTTCTTTGACTTACTGTTCTACTCTATACAGTTCCTCATACCTGGTCGAGCTCTCTTGAGTACTACCTGTGCGTTTTATAACTGATAACTGCCCTCTCCCACAGCAGGGAGGCAATAACAATAAAACACTGAGGCAATTTATCTGTAGATCATCATGAAAATATATGGTTTTCTATCGTAAACAGTGAGAGGGAATGAGAGAGAAAGAGAGCGAAAGAGACATTATCCATAATGAAACAGTTTATGAATGAAACCAGCACGGCTTCCTACAGATTACTCCCCCTCTCTCTAAGAATGAGAGCTTGACGAGACGGTAAATGGCATTGAAGCCTGCAGTGATGCAGGTAGCACAGGAATTTTCCCCTCTGTGAAGTTTGGCCTTGTCTTAGCACATAAATCACAGCTGTGTTCGTTATGCAGAGAGCAGACTTGATCTGTAAGTTTTCCGTAGAATAGCTTTAACCAGAGAACAGAGATCTGAGGTTAATGCATGACCTAGCTCTCCTTTACGCTCTTTCATCTCTGCTCAGGCAGACGAGAGCTCATTTATGAGGTGCACCATTGAGCTCTTGTGTGCACTCTTGTTTAAATCATGTTTTTTGCATGAGTATCGTTCAGGCTCTTTTGAATGCAGTCAGAGTGGCTGTGCCATTGTACAGTATTTTGACGTCGATTTAAGGTCCGTACAGAGAATATAATGTACTTAAACTTGGTCCTCAATATCTTTTTTTAATGAAACCCTTCTCAGCGCTCAATTTTCTGGAAGTGGGTCTTTTTAGTTTTTAGGCTGATTATGCATACTTTTGAGAGTTACTTCTAAGAGTTGATTATCGTCCCAGAACGGGTCGTCTTCCTAAAAAGAGATATTTTTAGCTTAATCCGTAGGAGTGTGTGATTAAGGAATCCATGTGAGCTGCAGCAAAACATTTATAAATGTGACCACAAAACCAGACATAAGTTGCACAGGTATTTCTGTGGCAATAGCCAACAATACATCATATGGGTAAGTGATCGATTTTTCTTTTATGCCAAAAATCATTAAGATATTAAGTAAAGATTATGTTCCATGAAGATATTTTGTAAATTTCCTAGCGTAAATATATAACAAATGTATTATAAGTGGTAATATGCATTGCTAAGGACTTCATTTGGACAACTTTAAAGGCAATTTTCTCCAATATTAAATTTTTTTTGCACCCTCAATTCCAGATTTTGTTAATATTGTCCAAATATTGTCCTATCCTAACACTGGTACATCAATGGAAAGCTTATTTATTCAGCTTTCAGATCATGTATAAATCTCAATTTTAAATAAAAATACCCATATGACTGGTTTTGTTGTCCAAAGTCACATAGTCATAAATTGTTTTCCCCTGGTTAACCAGACAATGCTTAAACTAGTCCCAGACTAAAATGCATGTTTGAGCTGTTTTAACTGAAAGCATCTTGAACTGACGTATATCTTAAAATATGTGTGTGCCATTGTTTTGTCTCAAGATGCACACCAATTATGTTTTTTTTCTTTTCTAGGGCAAGTTTATATAAAAGCAAAATGTCCTAATTGACCTATAAGGTCTAATTCTGGCTTAATTTAAGTTCTGTCTGTGAAACCGGGCCTTTATTATATATATATATATATATATATATATATATATGCCTTCTTTGATGCATGACACATTTAAGTTTGAATGTGAATAAAATGTGTGTATGTATATAAAAATATAAATTATAATGTATAATTAAAAATGTACATTTATTTAAGATGTATAAAGCTTACACACACATTTTATATATACATATATGTTTGGGGCATATTTATTATTATTTTGTACATAAAATTAAAATGCACATAGATTATTAAACAATTCTTTATTTTTTATGCTTAATACTTAAAAAAATAAATAATTTCTTTGTATTTGAAGAGATGGAGAAAAACTTACTTGCTTACTTAAATGTGTCATGCATCAAAGAAGGCATACTGAGCATTGCTATATTGTTTATGGCGTTTCATAACCAGGTTTTCCAGCCCTGCTATTCTACTACAGCATGCCAGCAACATCCCTCGGGCCAATCAGAGTGGAGCAGAGGGCACTAGAGAATGCCATTAAGAGCTGGCATCAGCCTCTTACCCACTTCACACTTCCAGCCAGAAAGAAGCTTTTCTCCCTGTTCTTATTCACTTATATTCACATGGATGCTACACTTGAGGCATTATATTGTTTGCTAGCGCTGTTTCCAGATTAGTGTCCATCACATTTGCCAGCAGGATTTGATAGCCTGCAATTATAATGTCAAGTGTTTGGCTGGAACACATCCTTTGATGGTTTTTATAAAGGTGTGGTGTAAAAAAACATGTCTTTTATTTCCTTTAAAGAGGTGGAAAGTGTGTTCTCTGAAACAAAGAATCAAAGAAATGGTAAATGGACTGCATTTATATAGCACTTTTTTAACAGACCAATGGCCATCCAAAGCGCTTTACACATTGCCTCACATTCACCCATTCATACACCGACGGCGGTGTCAGCCATGCAAGGCGCCATCCAGCTCATCGGGAGCAGCTGGGGTTAGGTGTCTTGCTCATGGACAGCTCGACACTTGGTCAGTTGTAACCAGGGATCGAACCACCAACCTTCCGGTTTGTAGACAACCTACATGAACCACTGAGCCACTGACACCCCAAAGAACACCATAGTGTGAAGGCAGACGTATGTTTCTAATCAAGCCAACAAATCCTGGTCTAATCTGTGCTGTCATCCCATGTGGAGTCTGACTGAACAGTATTTTAGAGCATGTATGACTAAAGACCATATCGAAGTCATTAGTTTTAGATATGATGTAATTAAACTAAATCCCTTTAAAGGACTGAAGCACTGACTCAACAGTGAACACTCTATTAAAAGAACGTTTAATCATGAATCTCAGGGGAGGCTAATTCAGCTCTCACTCATTGCTAGGAAATTTAGGGGAAGTTCAGTCTTGATAGGTACACGCTCACCATGTTCTTGCAGTTTCCAGGGGCACATCCACATAGCAAAAACCCTCTTTAGGGCTTTTCACATTTGAAATGTTTAACCCTGGATCATTCTAAACCCAGAGTTAATGAAATCCTGGGTTATCTTGCTTCACGTTTCACACTGCTCACACTTTACCCAGGGTTAACAATTAATCCTAGGGATTCGTAAAATTACATTTCACACTGCGCATTCAGTACATAGTCTTATTTGTCACTGATTGGGTGAACGCAACACCCGACCTGTTACACATAAAGGCTTTAGCATTACGCATCCTGCTGGCTGTACTATCAAATTCATCCTGAATGGACTTTTCGCACTAATAATGAAATAATAATAATAATAATGAAATGGTTTTCTGTCGCCGTTTGACATTTTCTCCCCTCATACGTTGAAACTACTGTTAATGCAACACACAGTGTTTCTGTGACTGTCCAAATCATGTGAATAATGTAGCAACTCATAATGTAAAAACAAGTATTACATTATTATTATTATAATAAAATGTTCATAATGTAATCATTTTCTCAATGTAATAAAATCTTGAGCTCATAATGTAATACAATTTTTACATTATGAGAAAATTATTACATTATAAACTCACCAAAAACCATTATTTCTTTATTGTAATAGTTTTTAAAACATAAAAAAAATAGTATTTGCCTTACAGTACATTTTTTAAAACCAAATTCCAGTCTTAAACTACCTGTGGAATGCAACATTTAAATATTCATACTATTATTATTATTATTATTAGATGTTTATTAAACATAAAGTATTGATATTCCCTTACAGTATACATTTTTTTTAAATACCAATGCTTTGTTTATCAATAATAATAACAATAACACAATATTTAAATCTGTTGCATTTCGCAGGTAGTTTAAGACTAGATTTTGATTTTTAAAAATGTACTGTAAGCTATTACAATAATGAAAATATGACATGTTTTTAACGGAATACATTTCTCATAATGTTTTTTATTTTTATTACATGATGAGCTCAAGATTTTGAGAAAATGATTACATTATGAACATTTTATTACAATAATAATATAATACTTATTATATTATGTGCAGTTTTTACATTATGTGCCGGTATAATACATTATGAGTTTGCAAAGCATCTGCCACAACATTCTAACACTATAGTTTCACACTGCACACATTTAGCACTGCAAACCTGTGCTAACCCTGCCATATCAGCAGGGTTTCATAACTCTGTAAAAGCATTGGTAACTCCGCTTCTAAATTACAAGTGTGAAATGTTAAAAAATGGGGTTTAGAACGATGATATTCCAAGGTTAAGCGCAGTGTGAAAAGCCCTTCTGTACATCCAATTAGTTTTTTTAAGTAGTGGAGATCTATGCGCAGACATTCAACAACTGTTAATGCCAATCTAAATTTAGACCGGACAGCCCGCAAGAGGCAACTGTCCAGTTCAGATAAGCCTGACAAGTCCTGGACATCTAGCACAGAACTTCACCATCTCTGTCTAAACACAAGATTGGTTCTGATCTTCCGCCTTCCTGCCAGCTCTTGTGAATTGAAATGAAGCATGTTGTGTTTGGATGCTCACAGTGATGTTTCTGGGGGGTACCCATGAGTTGTTCAGACTCCATCTGTCTGAGAGCAGAACAAGTTTGATGGATGAGATTCTGCGCTGTGCTTTTGTGATGGCAGTGAGCAGAGCGCTGGCTGAGGTCAAAACTTTCACAGTCTCTCCACCAGTTTGTTTAGACTTGGTACAGTCCAAACCAAAAGGGAAAAGCTGCAAGTTGCTAATGATCAGCTTTGTTAGTTTCCCTTTCCCCAGAAAGAGGTGGTATCTTTAAAAAAAAAATTACACCTTTTGTACCTTATTTTCCTCTAAATGTTGCATATTTTGTACTTTTTTCCCTGAGAGATGTACCCTTTTCATTTACTTCTTCTTTTTCCCTTTCTTTTCCCTTCCCCATTTATATTTTTGTCTACCTCATTTACCTGTTCCTCTTTCCTTACATTTTCTATCTCCATCTTCCTTTCCTTTTCATATTTTTTTCTTTTCCTTGTTAATTTTACCTGTTCTTTTCATCTCCCTGTTACTTTTAATTTTCCCTTTCCTTGTTCCTTTTTTCTTTTCTTGTCCTCTTTACCCTACCCTCTTTCCTTCTTTTCCTTTCCTTTCGCTGTTATTTTTTCTGTTATTTTCTTTTCTTGTCCTCTTTACTCTTCCTCTTTTGCCTTACCTTTTCCTTTCTTTTTTCCTTTTTTCCCTCATCACCTCCCTATTTCCTCTTTCCCCTCTTTCCTTTCCTTTTCAATTTTTGTTTTCTTTTCCTTGTTAATTTTACCTGTTCTTCATCACCCGGTTACTTTTCATTTTCCCATTGCTTGTTCCTTTTTTTCTTTTCTTGTCCTCTTTAACCTTCCCTCTTTCCTTACCTTTTCATTTCTTTTTCCTCATCTCCTTCCTCTTTCCTTTCCTGTACTTTACTTTACTCACCTTTCCCGTCCTATACTTTTCATCTCTTTTTGTTTGATGCGCTTGGGTGTGTGTATGTGTCTAATGTGTTTGAGCATGTTAGTGTGCATACACACTCTCTATGTGTGATTGTTGTTGCTGTGTCAGCAAATTTGAAGCTGGTTTCTGTTTAGGGGGCCAGTGGCAGAATGACAGCAGGGTGATGGGAGTCTGACTAGAGGAGGTGACAGGTGGACGTATTGCTTTTTGTAACCTGACAGGCATGCTGCAGACAGTCCACATCACATCAGAGCAAACAGTAAGGCTAAAAGGAGGGCGGGAGTAAAAGAACAGCTCCACACCACAGCAACACAGAGCCTAAGAAACGTTTCAGCATGCAGACAGTCAAGCCTTCCAGATGCCTGCTGACAATCCCACGGCAGACCTCAGGTGTGTACACAGCTGCCTGTCAGGACATACCTCAGTCACTGTAGGCTTTTGCTGTCACCGGAGAAATTCTCGTTCTGGATTTTCTTTGTGTGTGAGTGTACAAACATACATACGGTATGTTCACGCTCATGCTTGGAAACACTCTCTTAAATCCCCTTGAGTGCTGCGGCATGACTCGTCGCACTGAAGTAGAGCAGATGAGAGACAGATGGTGTCGTTGGGCTCTCCCCAACACAGAGCCAGGATCCAGTCTGTCTCTTTTGGGTTCCAACAACCGGCCACCACAGCCTGTGACTCGGGATCCCCTGGAGACAGATGTCGAGGGCCCCCGAGTTCAGGGTGGAGCCCAGCACACACGGGGGGGAATTCAGTGCTGCTAAACACTCAACATTTTAAACTTATGCCAGCCAGTTGGCAGGAATGTGCACCCTGTTGGTGTGTGGTGTGATGCTGGTAGAACTATGTTTGGTGTAAGGCTTGAGATATTTTTAGAGTGGCCTTCAGAATTAAGTCCATTCACAATGTGTCACCTGCTAGTTTCTGTCAGCAAAGGGCCTCTATCAGTATACACACACAGACACACACACGAGAGAGAGAGAGAGAGAGAGAGAGAGAGAGAGAGAGAGAGAGAGAGACACGGAGACACGTAGAAGGTCTGTTCCAAAACTCAGTGAGCTGCCTACTTCCTACATTTTAAGCTCTTATCTTAACCTCTTCTGTTAAGATAAGCAGTATCTTAAGAGAAATGGAACCTCATAAGTGACTCATTTGGAACGCTCTACTTAAGCGACAATATAGCTCTCCACATGGAAACTTCCTTCACAGTCAATTCCAATATAATTTAGCATTAGCAACTTGCTATAAGCCAACAATGCCCTACTAAGCATAAAAATACATTGCAAAGGCACATATTTGGTAAAAATGTTGTTCGTTTTTTGTACTGAATAATTGTATCTATATTTATGTGTATTTATAGTAACTGTAATACATCTATCTTGTATTGTATGCCATTTTGGATTTCCCTCGATGAAACGGGAGTAGTGACATATCTTTCCTATTGTATTGTGATAAACATTTAAGTGAAAACCATTATCCAAAATGTAGGGCAGAGACTTTATTCTATTATTTGGTTGTTGATTGGCTGGAGGCAGATCTGAATGAAAGCTAGTGATTGATTATAAGAAAGGGGCGGGTTTTAAGTGGCTTAATGAATGGAGTCCAGCATATATAACTAGAGAAAAGTCTGTGAGTTTTGATTTCAAATACCAATCTCAAATAATTAAAACAAATGAACGGCATACATGGGTGAGTCCCTCACAATAAGATCAAAAACATGTATTTAGAAATTAGATGGTGGCTTTCATACCGACTTTAATATCCTTCTTCAGCCTCTTCTTATTCTTTTCATAGTCTTTTTTTTTTTTTTTTTCCTGTTCCTTTTTCTTAATTCAATTCCTTGCAATGCATTCTGTGATCGCATTCTTTGTGGCGTGTATCGCATACGATGCATTAAAATGGGACTTGCTCAGTTTTGGAGCAGAGCTAGACACACACACACACACACACACACACACACACACACACACACACACACACACACACACACACACACACACACACACACACACACACACACACACACACACACACACACACACACACACACACACACACACACACACACACACACACACACACACACACACACACACACACACACACACACACACACACATATATATATATATACACTAGCAGCTTTCTCAGGGATATTTAGTGTGTTGTTGTTTTTTTTCCCCTCTCACCTTCAGAGCTGTCTCAGTCCGTTTGTTTTACTCCGTAGTCTCAGCCAGAGACATTTGTCAGGATTGTGGCTGACAGAAATCCTCAGTGTGTGGATTTGCTGTTGAGTCTAAATCCACCCACACCTCGATGTTCAGTTACTACTACAGTTTGTTTAGACGCTCCTGAACATGTTTTCGTAATGCATTCAATTCCGTTGAGCATGCCATTTATGATTTTTCAAAGGTCTAAATAAAATAAAGATTATCGGAGTATATTTTACAAGAAAATACTATTTCATTCTTTTTTGTTTAATTGTGTTACTTGCTGTTTCCTTGTAATATTTGTGAAATGTACAGTGAAAATTGTTCAAAGTTAATCCTACGTGAATTGTTTTACAGAGTAGTGTGTATTGTTCTGAATAGTGTGATGTTGAATGTCTTTGATTGGAATTTATGTCAAGCAGCTTTTGGATCCATTGAAAGGAGTATAGAAAGAGGATTTGTGAATTAAAGAGGCATTGTGATGGTCATGTGGCAATGTTTTTAACATTTATAGCATAGTGCATTGCTTCACACAGTAGGCATGAACTGTATGTAGTATGTACTGTGCAGAATTCATGGAGTAGTAAACTAGTATTTTGTTCTAAACATAGCTACGAACTCATAATATTGACTTTTATCACCGAAGAGAGGGATAAAATAAACAGCATGGGCTCTAAGGGCACGAATGGCACTCCAACTGCAAAGCAGCGAATATATGTGGAGTAATGCTGTGCCGCTGGCTTTGAATGCCAGTGCTTGCTTCTGAAGAGATGCTAGATGGGTGAACCGGAGTCAGAAATGTTCAGGCTTAGACAGGTGGGTAATACGGCCCTATAAAGCATTGCTTTACTGAGTCACAAAAGATCCTTGCACGGCAGACATGTGCACTGGTTTTGTTTGCATGTTAAAGAAGAGGGGCTGGGTTGAGTATTTTAGTTTAACATCAGTCTTGATCCCTGTGTAAAGTTAGATGTCTGGAAATGTAAGTCTCCGCAAAGTGACGTCTCATTCTCTGACTCTTTTTATCCCCCCCTTTTTAAAAAAAAAACGTATAACTGTACCTTTTAAGGGTACACAATTGGTCCTTAGGGTACAATTATACCATTGTTTTCCTGACTTAGAGCAAGGGTAGGCAAGTTCGGTTCTAGTGAGTCGCTGTCCTGCAGAGTCCTGCAGAGTTTGGCTCCAACCCTGAAAGACATCTATAGAAGCTCTTATTGAGAATTAACAGAGGTTTAGATGTTGATGTTTTATTGAAAATATTTGGTCACCATTATCGTGATCAGTGTTTCTTTAGTTGGGCAGTTTGACTCTTGGCTTTTTATGTGAGTTTGTGGTTTTTGTTACAGTGTTAAGAAAACACATAATCTGTTCAAATCAAAAGAAGCCATAAACAAAAATGATCATGAAGAAAAATGTTTGACTAAACTTATCACTGACTAAAAATATAAATAAATAATATTCACCAACAATACTTTCTTGCCACAGATGAGACTTTCTGAATTTTGATTTTTAAATGTATTCTAGGGGGAAAAAGTTTAGACGCACACAGAGATCAAGAATCAGCTTATGAATCTCAACAATGGTGACATGCTTAATGCTGCAGTGCATGCTGGGAGCCATGAGTTTTATACTGTGGTGGCTTAGTAGGGTTGGAGCTAAACTCTGCAGGACACCAGCTCTCTAGGACCGAACTTGCCTACCCCTGACTTAGAGGTACAAAAATGTACTCTTTTTACACCCCAGTGACGGCCACTTGTACCATTTTGTACTTGTTTTTTTTTGAGAGTGTACCTGTAATCATGTCATGATGTCAAAGCCATCAGGAAATTAGCCATAATGTGATAGATCTGCTTGGTCTTGCTCAATAATCGGTTGCTCTATACAGATGCTGGGTTAATGTTTTCTTTCGCCTGCTGCAGGGTTATGTTTATAGCAGTGGTCATATATGCAAAACTCCACTAATTATCCATGTACGGCTGGGAATCGGACACCTGCTTGTTGAAATTGCAACACATCTCTTTCAGAATTCACAGATACACTGTGACTAACTAAAGGTTAACTGAATGGAAGTGGGTAATACACTTGTATGCTATCATTAGTTAGTGCATTAGTGCATTCGGTATCATGAAATAACAATTTATACAGCATTTAAGAAACAGTTTTACAGCATTTATTAATCTAGGTTATTGTTAATTTAGAAATATTCTATTGTAAATGATATCCAATCTAATTGAGTGGTGCAGGCATGACGTCACTTTGTAGGCCAACCGGCAGTTAGCATCACAATACGATTTTCCCATAGGTGAACAACAAAAGTTTATGATACTTACACCTTTTTATTTCACCTTTTAATTTTAACAGATGAACACAGCCTTTATGAATTTTGAAGCCTAAATGCAGTCACCAGAATTAAAAAGCTAAAGGTAGGCTGTAAATGGACGACACCACGGTCCCACGACGTCAACGTCACCATCATTAAGCTTCCGACAACTATTACAGTTTTTTTCTAAAAACATTTTCTCAGAACGTTTGAGTTAGACTATATAAGAGTACAATATGAGCATAATGAGGCTGTAAAAGCAGACTGAGCATACCTTTTCAACATGATGACGTTTAATCTCCCAGACAGCCTCTGTAGTCCCATTTAACCACTTGTTAGCAGCTGCCTTTTTCAAGACACATAACAGCTTCATAAAATCACGAGTGGGGTAATACTGATGTATTTGATGTCGTAGAATAAAACGTGAAAGTGTCTTGAGCTTGTGTTTACCACAGACCTTATTTCAGTCATTTAAAGCTACACTATGTAACTTTCTTGTGCTCCAAATTTATACAATTAATATAATGAGCGAGTACATTATGAATCTATTTTCCAAACCATGTTTTTGTCTTATCCTGAATCACTACGGTGCACATATATTAAGTGTTTATATTCAGATTATTTTAGTCCAGTTCGGGTCGGCACCGCTGCGGAGTAGCGCAGAACCTGCGTGACTTGTCATAGACATAAACAGTGAGAAGTAGCTCCGGCTACAATGTTCTTCCGCAAGTTTTGTTTATTAACCACTAGAGCGCCAAAAGTTACATAGTGTTACTTTAACCAAAAAACCCATTAAAAAAACCCATTGACTTGGGGACGATGGAACCGGAAGGGCTGAAATGCTAACTCGTTTCTGCGTTTTGGCCTGCAAAGTGATGTCATACCTGCACCACTCTATAACTAGTATAATAGTTTTTAATTTGTTTATTCATTTACCCATGAATAATCCCTTCCCGCCAGCAACCTCTCACTCACCTGAGATTGCAGCAATTAGCAAACAACAGTGATCCGATCAATTCCCAATGGACAAAACCAAGTTTTTTCTAGTTTGAGAATGTCATACTAAGGAAGAAAAGGCGTTTGCCATTTCAATTTCATGACGACTTTAACACATTTTTATCAACAAAACATCAACACCCACTCGGTGTTGTGAGTTAGTGTTTTTAAAACATCATCCATATAAAAATCAGCATTTGATTGAATGCCAGTTGGTTAGCCTATATGGCGAGATGATGTAAATCTATTCATCGATATCTTGCTCTAGAGGTAGTCATGTGCAATTGTTTTTGCCCATGTGACGTCACAGATCTCACAGTATCCAAGCAAACCATTTTTTTTATAATAATGATGAGGATGTTTTAAGCTATGACACTTGCAGGATTTTAATGGTACAAACAAACATCGTTAATGGTACAAACAACAAAATTTGATTTCTCACGTCATAACCTAAAGTTACATTAGCCTCTCTGGAACTGTTTTTACACTGTTTTACCCAGTAGCCTAAACTGCATTTCATGAACTGAAAATACGTTGGCATGAAAACTGTAAAATAACATTATAACAATTTTTCAAGAGAGTGCTACATTTCCCAAAATAACATCACTTTCTCAATCTGTAATGGTGTTTAACCCTGAAACAAGTACTATTGTGTGATGTCACTACTTGTAGACAGGGCCAGTTCGTGAAACACCACAGTTGGAACTCAAATATACTATTTTAAGTTGAGAATCATTCTTTTTTTATTTCCTAAAACACAAAATGCCTTTCTCTCCAGGAACCTGTGTTAATGATCAAAATAAGTGTACTGGTCCTTTTACTGCTTAAGGTTCTTCTGTTCGTATTTCTATCAAAATCTCTTTCATGCTGGCCTCGTCTGAAAAATGAGAGAACTAGAGGGTATATTGTGTCAGATATTTTTATAGTGCCGTGTAAATCACATTTCTCATGACAGAGGAGGCAGACACCTGTACCGCTGTTCTTTTATTTGTTTCATGTTAAATGTCAACTGTTATTAAGTGCCAAACGGGCTGTATAGCAGATTGTTCTGGACCATGATGTATATGTTAACAATTGCTGTCACTGTTCGTCTTCGGCAAGTTTGGCTTTTGCCTATGAATGATGCTCGACTCCCACACGGCACTCGTGGTTATTGGCAGAGGACACGCATTATTCATGTTCTTTTCAAGCAGATAAAATATCATACAAGCAGTGATGAATGAGCCACCTTTGTTAAAGCACTTTAATGATTTTGATTATTGATTTAATTAGTAGAGTAACTAATGATGGGTCCATTTCTAAGGCATTTTTCTATCACGTTAACTTAACGTGTCTGGTTGCTTGTATTCACCAGAGTAAAAAAGCAAAACTCATTAAAAACTCTAACCCCGGTTAATCTCTTCCCCAGTTCTATTATCAAGGCCTTTCGTTGCCACATGCAATCTCTAATGGATAATGGCACTCCTGTGGACTGCAAGGGATAAATTATCCTCTTTGAATGGGTAACATAGACTTTAATTTTCAATTTGAAAGGTTTAATGTGTGTTCAATGCTAAGGATTTTTTTTCTACTGGATACATTTTTACTTGCTCTGCCTAAATTTTCACTGGCCCTGCCACAAACAAACTAACTGACGAACTAAATACATACACACATACACACATACACAGTAATTCTTTTCATTGTTTTTCAAACCATGTAACCTTGCACTCTAAAAAAAAAAATATATATATATATATATATATATATATATATATATATATATATATATATATATATATATATATATATATATATATATATATATATATATATATATATATATATATATATATATATATATATATATATATAGCACTTATAAAGGTTCCCCTATGATTTCGATCCAAGAACCATTTTTGGTGCCTAAATGATAACACCATCATTTAGATATCAGTGAAATTCTCAATTCCAATTTCATTACCACAGCAAAAGACTACTAGCCTAACTAATATAAAGGTCAAAAATGATTAAAGTCAGTCAGTAATAAAATAGTGGTCAGTAATAAAAGAATAAAAAAATAATACAGAACCGAGTTTCCTTTCATGTCTTCTTATCTTTCAATTGTTTAAAATTACTTAAAGGAACACGCCGACTTTTTGGGACTTTAGCTTATTCACCGTATCCCCCAGATTTAGATAAGTCCATACATACCATTCTCATCTCCGTGTGTGCCATAACTCTGCCTGACGCACCCAACGCTAGCCTAGCTTGGCACAAAGATTGTAAACGGCTCCAGCTAGCCTACTGCTCAATGAGTGACATAATTCAAAATTGCGATTTTTCTAGACCGATATGGCTAGGAACTATACTCTCATTCCTGCGTCATCAAGGATCAAGGAACTTTGCTGCAATACCATGGGTGCAGCAGGCGCAATTATATTACGCAGTGCCTGAAAATAGGCTAACTTCCGTCAGCATAACCAACATGACAACCTGCTTGCACAGGGAGCGTGTTGGGGACAATTTGCAGGCGCTGCATAATATCATTGTGCCGCTGCACCCATGGTACGGCAGCAAAGTTCCATGATTACTACACAGGAATGAGAGAATAGTTCCTAGCCATATCGGTCTAGAAAATCGCAACTTTTCATTTTCCGTCGGTCTTAGTACACGATGTAACTATACACATCACAACATGTAAATAGGAAAATGTTGGCGTTATTTTGTCACTTAATGCTGGAGCCATTTACCTCCAGTCTTTGTGCTAAGCTAGGCTAGCGGTGGGTGCGTCAGACAGAGTTATGGCACGCATGGAGATGAGAATGGTATGTATGGACTTATCTAACTCTGGGGGATAAGATGAACAAGCTAAAGTCCCAAAAAGTCGGCGTGTTCCTTTAATGGTTGAAACTGGCAAGACTTAAAAAGACATGCAAATAACAAACTTTCGTGACTATTGGGCCAGTGACAATTCTCCCAAGCGTCTTTCATGCTGGCCCCAGGCCATTGGGCAGCCTTTAATGTCTAGTCCTGTTCTATTCTTTTAGCAGGGGTGTTAGCTTGGCAGAATAAAATGGTAGCAGTCTCGTGGCGGCGCTTTATAGGCGATGAAAGACGAACAAATGTGACTCAGTCTGGGTCAAGGTCAAGGTGGCTTTTCTCTGAGCCCATTCCCCTCGAGAGCGGGACGGAGGGGCCTGTTTGCATGCTCTAATCCCATCTAATGGGCCGCACCAGCTGCTAAGAAGGGACAGTTGTGCTTCGTTCCGCCTTGGTCCCCATCAGCCCCGATCATCAAGCTGTGGGAATGTGCAGCTGGGGAATATTTCCCCACCTGTCTCTCTCTACGGGCGGCCCTGCCAAACGCGGTCACGGCTAAATATAGCTTGCGTGTTGGAGGCTGAGGGGAAGGGCACATGGGGGAGGACGAGAAGGTCTGAAGTGCCAGACCTGGTTGGGGGTGAGTATAAATAAACAGAGGGCTGGGTGGCAGGAGTGGGCGCCGTTGTCGAGATTCAACAGCTTTCTCGTTCGTGCCAAGCCTTCGGCGCTGAATGCTGCTGACGGGGAGTGCCAGCGTATCTTGGCCCTCGGTCTGACAAGCGGTGTTGCGTGCTTGCAGTGTAGGCTGCTTTGGCGATTAGAATAGGAATGTTGTAGTTTTGGGTTTGTCTTACATGTTGTTCTTTTGCAGTGTAGACAGATGTTTACTCATGAACAAATGGATAGCTAGCTGTAAAAGATCAGGCTTTGAGCAGAAATCATTCATCTTATTTATCTAATTTATAATGAGAGATGGGTACTGAAAGACTCTTATTCAGAATCGGTTCTATAAAAATAAAAAAAACACTGGAACCTACATTTGAAGTCTTGAAAACAAAAAAATCATATTTTAGCTCAAATGTGATCTTGCAGTCAAAATTATATTTGTAGTTGGAGAGAACAAATGGGTGCAACATACTAAGGCTTGGACGATCAGTGCATTCATTTGTGTGACTAAAGTGGAACCAAAATAAAAAAAAATATTACATGGCATTATTATTATTTTTTTTTTATCTGATTATAAATTTGTAATCCATCATGCAGATTAAAATCATTATTATTGTAAATTTGTATAATTTTTTTTTTACTTTTAATTTAATATTTGTTTTAATAGATTGGCAACCTTAATACAAACCCAGTAACTGAACAATATGTCTTTCGATTGTCCTGTGCAATCTGATTAGCAAACAAACAGCTCTTATGAGCCTATTCTTTTTTTATAATTGGTGAAAAGACTCACAAATCTCAAACTCATGAGTGATCAGTTTAAAGCAGATTTTGACTTCTTGAAATGAGCCGAGCACTGTAAAAGTGTTGTGTACTTTAGGCTTGCGAGATCAATGTAATTACTGACTAGTTGTTCATGTGTCATGTTTGTGTTTAGTATAAAAGAGCTATTAATGGAATCATCAATCAGCAACTCGAAGCGTTACATTCCTTACGATTCCCTTCCATTAATATATTAAAACAATAAATGCCCCATCATTGCACAGATCTACAGTGTACTGTGAAGTTTGCAGTACTCTCTCATGGTCTCTTCAGAGGTTTTGACCGGCAGGAATTCAATCACAGCACAGTCATGCTACAGAGCGGCCCGGCCTGTCCCTTCTCAAAAGCACTCAGAGGAATAACAGGCCCAAATAAGAGAACCAACGGCCTACTTTATCTCCACAGCCCTGAAAAGCCTGATGTACCCTCTTTATTTTTAGGATGCACCCTGTGAGGAAACTCAGTCGTATGCAAACACAGACACTTCAAAGCTCCCTCACCCCGCCTTGCCTTTGCTTTCTTCTTTTTTATTATAAGGCCTTACATTGTTTTTATCTTGTTTTTGTAATGTAAGAATATGCCATATCAGCCGCTTTGAGGCTTCTGCTCCGTGCTCTGAATCGCCTCAGAGGTAGAGCTCATTCTCGGGCTTCTCGTGTTGGTATTTTTTTTCTCTCTTTTGTGATACGATCGAGCTGGAACGCTTGGATCGGCCTTCTGCCGTTGGGTATGGTACCCTCATGAACATGCTCTCTCAAGTCAGATTCAAAGAAATATTGCAGAGGCCTTAACAAAATGTTCAGTCGTATGGGAATGTGTAAGAAGGGAATATATGCAGGAAGTAGCTGCTCAAATATTATAGATAAAATATTTCTCTCACAGAAGAATTCAGAAGTAATCATGTATTTTGGTCAGGTGCATACTACTACATACTAGAAATAGATTTTTTTCCGTAGCTCTTAAAAATGTGTATGGTTTGTTCACAAAAATTAAATTTCTGTTATGTACTCACATTCATGTCGCTACAAACCTGTATGCTTGCTTTATTCTGTGAAACCCAAAAGATGATATTTAGAACAATGCCCATGCTGTTTTTTTTCCATACAATTTATTTTATGGGTAAAATCAGTCGATTATACGATTATATCTTGTCTTGATTAAACATATGCAGGACAGACAAAGATAGCATGTGCAAGAGAAGTAAAAAGGCATTCTGGTGATAATAGAAGATTGTACTGACACTCAAAAAAATTACTTGTTGAATTTACTTAAAAAAGCAGCGTCAAGTGGTTCCACACAACTATATTGAGTAATTTTTACCAATAACAATTTAGTTATATGGACAAAAGAAATTCAAGTAAAGCTGACAATTTCGTTCAGTAAATACAAACCATTTGAGTTTGGCACTGTTACATAATATTTATATGTGCAGTTTACTTAATGTTATGTGATGTTATAAGGTGAAAATATTTATCGACTTAATTTACCATATTAAAATATTTGCTCTACAAGTGTAAGTGAAAAACTATTAAATAACAACAAGCTTATTTTTTATAAACAAAATGGAAAAATAACTCATTGGACAAACTCAATAAAATTGAGGGAAGGAATTCCATCCAATAAATGTGAGTACGAGTGCCCAAAACCTAAACACAGGCACAACTCTTATGCATAATGGTAACCACAAAATTACAGAAACTCCTCTAAATGTCCAACATAACTGAACATTAAACACTAACATAAACTAACAACATATATCCCTTTATTGAAAAACATATAAAATAATAATTTATTCCCTAAATGTTCTCTCCTAATGCAGTCCCTTGCAAAGCATGCTGGGAACTACAGCTCCACTGCCCAGTTTGTTCGTTTCACTCAGCAATGTTAAGTTGACCGAACAAACCCTTATTAAAGGTCCCATGACACGTTTTTCAACATTAATATGAGTTCCCCTAGCCTTAATATTGTCCCCAAGTGGCTAGAAATTTTTATCGGTGTAAACCGAGTTCTGGCTGTCTGTCTCTGCCTTTGAGAAAATGACAGCTCAGATGAGCTGATCTTGAATTTTCCTGTTATGATGTCATAACATGAACAGTTACCTCCCTTTCCTCCGCCCAGAGAATTTGGCACACCCATACAAGCGCCATATTTGTTTGTCCTCGAAAGATCATGGCTTGTGAATGCTCTATGGTAAATGCTGGCAGTTTTTCAGTGTTTGGATGTACAAATGAAAACAAGTCTTTTTTCAGTTCCTTCTGATCTGTGATCAGTGATTTCTGATGTGTAGCTAATTATTCAAGTTCACACAGAACTTTATTATTCGTGCACACGCTGCGGCTTCTCTCTCTCCCCTGACAGAACGGTGTTTTCGTGTTTTCTATCTTGTGAGTCAGTGTTTTTGTACGTCCTCGTCGCGTCTATCTGTTCTAAAATGTGCATACGGTCTGAGTTTCTGCTCAACATCGGCAGAGCCACATCTTTAGAGATAAACCTCACGCACGCCAAAGCTCGGGCTGCACTGACCGGTCGGCCTTCAACATCACCGACCCTCACTACTGCATCTCGCCCACAGCAAAGGCGCTATACGCGGTGCAAGATTAAGCAGAAGGGGGGTAAACACGGGGTATCCGGGCTAGGCTAGCCAGATATCCCCACAATAAACTGGATTACATTCGATTACTGCTGTTGTGTCTTTGTTTACGCTGTGTACTCAATGCGCGTCACTGACGCTTTTCATATGATAGGAAAATATCTAAAAATAATGCTATAATCAACATTTACTCATAACTCATTCATCTCGACAGCTGTAATGGTACATTACATGTGTTACAAAGTTGGTAGAATAAGGGGGAAGACTGACTCTGCGTGACTGTGACTCGTGTTTATTCAGAACTCTCAGATAGAAACAAAACGCTGACAGCGCTCTCACAACTCAGTAGTTACAATATAACTTTGTTAGCAATCGCTCCGTTTCTGTTCCACTAGTGATGTCCGATTCGCGAACGAATCGTTCTTTTGAACCTGTTCTTTTTAGTGAACCGGTCGAACCAGTTCACCAAATCGGACTGAATCGTTCTAAACGGTTCGCGTCTCGAGTCAACGCTGATCCATCATTTACTAAAGTTACTAACTTTCTGAAATGAGTGACAGTCCCTCCGACTAGAAATAAACTAATAACCTGAAGTATATGCTAGTAACTACAATAGTTCACTGAACTGAGACGTGCTGAGAGAACTGATGAGAAGTGAACTCCGGTCCATCCGTCTCTCTCGCAAGATGTCAGCCAATCACAACAGTGGGCATTTTTACTGAAGTCTCACAGCAGACACGCCCCTTGAAACGGCATTCAGCCAGAGGGCAAACATCAGTATAGAAAATGCCTTTTATTTCAAAATTATGACATTTTATGATGTAAAAATCATACTAACAATATAAGTACACCTCAGAATACACTATAAAATAAAAAAATAAATAAAAAATCCATGCCATGGGACCTTTAAGTAAAGCTGACAATACTCATTTTTAGTAGAAACAACTTTTAAGTAAAATAAAATTTAAGTTCATGTAGTTACACAAGTTTTTAAGTAATGTGAACAAGGATGATTTGAGTGCAACTAACAACAGTGAAAGTTCATTTTTTTAAATGCAGAGTAAAACTTTGTATATTTTGCCACAGATAGTTCACCTAAAATTCATTAGGAGAAATAAAATTGACCCAAAGGAGACGATTCTGACATAAAGTAAGAGTTTATAGCTATGAAAAGCACAAACCCTCTTTTGCTGTTAAAAAATACTGTCCAGATTTACTAAAGACACGCAGTGAAAAATTAGCTCTGAAAAAGCATGGACAGGGTTGTTTTTGTGGCTGACATTATTGCATATGCTTTTGTAGGAGTTTCCCTTTCAGACGCAAGATTTATGGGAGGAGAGTATTTAAATTAATCATACAAGGTGATTTACTAAAGTTTGCAGTAGTCAGTTTAATGGTATTTGTGCCATTATTTACCACCTAAAAAAGCATGTCTTAAACCCGGCACTAATTTGTGCTGATCTTTGTAGATTGCGTTGGACATTATGGAAATGATGCATCTGCATCATCATGTTCTTTTATGTGCAGATTGTCAGATCACGCGCAAACTTTCTACTCCCATCGTCGCTTTTATGGGATTGCACTCTCACGCTAATTTGCCCTGTTTAGTAAATCTGGTCATATTTCTGTAACAAGAAACGTGGAATTACTGGGATCTTTTGCTTAGGGGAAAACTATGAGCTGGACACTTTAATAGCTGTCACTATTTGGTCTCTGTTTAATCTATAAGTGTTGGCAGGAATGATTGAGATGTTATGTCATACTGCACTCTTACCTAGAACGGGTCACTATTAACACCTTTACACATTATCTTTCCTCCATGCCCTATTTTGTTCATTTTTCCATGAGAATCTCAGCCCAGGTGAGATAAGATCTTTGTTCCGCACATGGTTCACCAAATAGGCTGCTGGTGGTAGAGTTCTCATGTCTGTGGTAGTGCGGTCGGGGCTGATGCTATCTGTTTCTGCTGTTGTCTGCGGTGCAACCCATGACTGTGGACTTTTATGGGTGAGTGGCAGCCCAAGGCTTCAGGTGAGAGGATGATAAAGGATGCATGGATTTGTACTGGATCAAATTCTTCCTGCCAACAGGTTATTTTAAGTAGGAATTTGTTACAAGATGATTCAGTTTGATTACAAATCTTTGCTTTATTATTGCATTGTGAAATCTGAAACTGTGTAATGTGATTCAATTCTGCCTTGATTCGATTCTTTTGGAATAATAATTATCTCTCAAAATATGCAAAAGCTTCTGTTCAAAAGTTTAATATTTTTCAAAGTCTGTTTTGTTCGCCAACGCTGCATTTATTTGATCAAAAATACAGTAAAAAAGTAATATTTTAAAATATGATTACAATTTAAAACAGCATATATTTTAATGTAATTTATAATGTCTTTACTGACATGTTTGACCAATTTAAAGCATCCTTGCATTATCTTTTTATTATTATTTATTTATTTAAAAACAGTTGTATAAATGTTATGTTGCTAATGTTGCTAATTGTAATCCATTATTGATTACAAATTATAAAATGAAAATGTTTGTTAGTAACGTCATCTAGAATGCTCATTTTATCTATTGGACAACTTTTAGATTACTTTTGAGCTAACTTGCTTATCACTTAGATTTGAATGTAATTTTTAAATATTTTTCTTATTTTCTATTTTTCTTATAATATTCGAGTCTTTCGTCCAGATCAATAATTAGTGAAGGTCACTGGATTTGATGAAGACACAGTGTTTCACAGCTATATGTTTAGTAACTTGAATACTAGATTATTCATCTCATACATGAGGTATTTTTGTCCCCAAATTTAGAAGCGTCACTGATTTATTTACATGACATACATTACATAGCCATTCTATATTGTGAATATAGTCAAAGCTAAATAGTATAACACAATAGGATTTTTTTTATAAAGGAAAATTAAAGAGTAAAAAGAAGAATTAGGGAGAATCAATAAATTATGAGACATTGTGTGAATATGTAATCATGTAATCCATAAAAAAGTGATGATACATTTACTGTGAATATCTAATCATGTAATCCATAAAAAAGTAACTGTAATCTGATTACTAATTTTTTGGAATCTGATTACATAATCCAGATTACATGTATTCGGTTATGATCCAGCACTGAATGCAACAGACAATTTGAGACACAATTTGCACTACAGACGAATATGAACTAAATAATACATCAGGCTATATGTTTAGCCTCAAAAATGTAATTTTGGATAAGGAATGTTTGTGCATTTGCCTTATAAAATGTAAATAACAAATAATCATTCTTAGTCAAGCCATATTAATCATATTTCAAACTCCAGATATTCCTGAATATGCAGAAAACAAGAAGAATTAACTTACTTTCCTCAAATGGATGCATGCAATTATGAATAATGATACTGAAATCTGAAATCAGCAGCATTAACTTTCTTCATTTAAGGTCTGCATTTGTTACTTCAAATGTACTGTTGTGAGAATGTGCATAACATCTAAAAAAGCATCTGGGTATTATTGAAGTCATCATAATCTATTATTAAATGATATAATGAAATGCATCTAATTGTTTGTCTAATTGTTTTTTATATATATTTTTTTCCACTCCTAATTATACAGTAAGTGTACTTTCAGCTCTAAAAAGTGCCGACTTAATATTATTGCTCACAGGTTTATAATAAATTCACTTGCCTGGTTAGTGAATGGCACCCTTTGTTTGGCCAACATTGTTGTTTTTTCGGTGACACAGGCAGTTAGCAAGAACGGAGTTACAAGTTGTATAATACACTGCCATGTTTTTGGAGAATGCAGGTGTGTCTGTTTGCGCCCGAGGTGCTCTTGAATGTTTATGTATTCTTCACTTTGTGCTCTGCCATATGGGCGTTTCAGCATTTCTGCTGTCACACTTCACTAGTCCTGAACGGTGACTTCTCCGAGGATGAGGAATGCATTTGTGGCTCAGCAAACTACCCAATCACCTTTCTCTCTGCCTCTCTCACTGCCTCTCCCCAAGCAGAATGCGATAAGAGAGCAAACTGACATGGTCCATCACTTTATCTTGTTTCTCTGCTTATCTGTGTAATATAAAACCATCTCTTATTTCTAAACAACTGACCCATCTGATAGGAGCTGCGGTGAGCTGTCACTTGGTTTCAGTCTGGGAGAAATCTGTAAAATCATGTCTAAGTGTAGTAAACAGAAAGTTAGTGTGTAAATAAATACTTGTTATTTTTCCGATGACGTAAATTGACCAAGTGTGACATTACATTTTTCATTACTACTAATCACTATTTGCTGGTATCTAAGAGGAATCCCTGTTAAAGGATTAGTTCACGTCAAAATTTCCTGATAATTTACTCACCCCCATGCCATCCAAGATGTTCATGTCTTTCTTTCTTCAGTGGAAACGAAAATAACGTTTTTTTTGAGGAAAACATTTCAGAATATTTCTCAACACAATGGACTTCAATGGCAACCAGGTCCAAATCAATGCAGTTTCAAAGGACGATCCCAACTGAGGAATAGGGTCTTATCTAGCAAAACCATCTGTCATTTTCTAAAATAGAATAAAAAAAGTATATACTTTTTAACCTAAATTGCTCATCTTGCGCTGCTCTGCGACTCACATCGCAATCTCGTCGGAAAGGGCACGCTAGACATAGGCAGTGTTTACGAAGCGCTCGTGCGAAGACTAATACAAACGTCCTTTAGCAAAAAAAGGTTAAACAACGATTTTGGACGATTTTGAAGTTGGAAATGGAGGGGTTTTTTGTAAAGGGCATTTGTGTTAGTCTTTGCACGTTCGCCCGGGGCGGTACTTCCGCCTACGTCTAGGGTGACCTATCTGATGTGATTGCGCAATCCGTGGCACATCGCAGAGCAGCGCAAAATGAGCAATTTAGGTTAAAAGTATATAAATGTTTTTTTCTTCTTGAAAATGACTGAAGGTTTCGCTAGATAAGACCCTATTCCTCAGCTGGGATCGTGCAGAGTCTCTGAAGCCCTTCGAAGCCCTTTGAAAATGCATTGATTTGGACCTTCAACATTTTGGTTGCCATTGAAGTCCATTATGTCAAGAAAAATCCTGGAATGTTTTCCTCAAAAACGTAATTTCTTTTTGACCGAAGAAAGAAAGACATGGAATTCTTGGATGAGATGGGAGTGGGTACATTTTCATTTTAAAGTGAACTAATCCTTCAATTGATATTATGCACTCTCTGCAGATGTTGTTGGATTGTTCATAGGAGTTTTGAGACTAAAAGATGGTGGAAACGAGAGAATGAGAGATTCAAGTACCCAGAGTGTCTGCCAGATATAACAGCAGGCCATTCTTTTATATTTTCCCTCCTATGTGAAGTTGTTTGATTACTGCTCATCCAAAGTCATGTGCACTCTATCAAATCAGTGGCCAGCATATTGAGAGCTGATGTACTGTGGTAATTAGAGCCCTTAATTGTTTTCATCGCTCACTGTGCAACTCTCTGAACCGCTAGCATCTGCTGTTTCACCCCGTTGTGTATGTTTGTGTGTCGAAAATGTGCCTGGAGGGTTAGTTCACTCACAACTGAGAATTCCGTCCTGGTTTGACCCTCAGAAAGTGGTTCTTGAACCAGTGAGATCGAACTAGTTCCACTCTACAAACAGAATTGACGATGTGCTTGAAGGGTCATGGAATGCTTAAACATATTTTTCAAGATGTTAGCAGGTACGTACGTGAATCATGCGATTAGAGATGATAATAACACAGATTATTTTTACTATTAAAGTGATAATTCACCCTAAAATTAAAATTATTTCATACCCACTCACTCTCATGTTGTTCCAAACTTGTATGAGGGGTTTGGTGAAATTGAAGTGTTATTTTGGACCCCATTGATCTTTGAAAAATATTTTGTGTTCAGAATAAGAAAAAGTCATGCAGGTTTGGAACAACATGAGTGTGTTTTTTTGTTTTTGGTGAACTATTCTTTTGAAGTTAATGGAGCATCTCTGAATGGGACGTGCTCAGTCTTACTTGATTTGTGATTTATATCTCCATAGTATTCAAACTAGATGGCCTTAGACACCATCTTTAGATGGTAGTTGATTAAAATTGCTGCACTGACTGAAACATGGGCTGCGCCTGATGAAAATCATAGTACATTTAGGCCCAATCCCAATTCTATTTTATACCCCTGAAAAAATTCCCCCAAGAAATGGGACACCACTACAACACCATTACATGTCCTCATACGTCATCATATCCTGTTTCTTTTATTACTGTCCTGTAACATTTAACCAGTATGAACAGCAATGAAGTGCACATATCTATTAGAAATCAGGCACAAGCATATTTAACAGATTTCTCACTCTCAACGTGGATTTGTGCTGTATTTGGACTTAAAGGGATAGTTCACCCAAAAATGAAAATTGTATGTTAATCTGCTTACCCCCAGGGCATCCAAGATATAGGGGACTTTGTTTCTTCAGTAGAACACAAATGAAGATTTTTAACTCCAACCGTTGCAGTCTGTCAGTCGTATAATGCATGTGAATGGGAACAAAATCTATGAGAGTTAAAAAAACATAAAAAAAAAACTTGCACAGACAAATCCATATTACACCCTGCTGCTCGTGATGAGACATTGATGTCTTAAGACACATGAAACGATCGGTTTGTGTGAGAAACCAAACAGTTGATATAGAATTGTTTTACCTATATTACACCACTATTGACCTCACTTACCGGAAGTGATCGCGCACTGAAGGCTGTTGGACGTCTTTGTCAATATCTGGTCTAGGTTGACCAGATATTTCATTTAACTGTATTAATTTGTGTTCCCTTTCAGTCGGTCACGTTCGACGTACGTCGGTTATACCGATGAATTGGGATCACTTCAGGGAGCCCCTATCAGCTTCGAGATATAGAGAACAGGCCAATGGGCCATTGGCGTGCGAGATTTGCATCTCAAGCTCCGCCCTGTGCCGCGTATAAACAGGAAGCGAGAGCAACGCACTGACGTCATTCACTTCGGAGCCGAACGGCGTTGATGAAGTAAGACTTCTTTTCTAAAAGAGAGCCTAGATACTCCAGAGAACGAGAAGGACGCTTTGTGTTGGCGAAAAGGCACAATCAGCGTGATCGCGTGCTCACCGCTGCATCAGAATAAACTGCTGTTCTCACAGCAACTGTCGGTTGGTGAGGGCGTTTGTTTCAGTGAGTGCAGACACAGGACTGCACTTACCTCCTGTGTGCTGCCGCGGTCTTCCCCTGGGTGCTTCAGCACTGTTGAAAGAGCGTTTCCTCACAAAAGAGCAACACGGGTGTGACACTGCGTCTTTTTCAAGACGTCATTCCACCCGTGCGTTTCTGGATGCGGTTGTTTCCTGTCCTGACAGCCACGATCCCTCTCGCATAAACATGTTGAGACTGTGTTCGTGGGTGATCCGTGTTCTCTCAGGGGAACCGGGATCACATCGACGCGCTGTTCATCTCACCTTCCGCGTGAGGGTTTGAGTGTTCAGCGCGCCGTGTGCCGTCTAGCTCCCGAGTGACAGCGCGGGTTGCCACGGCAACCCAGCGCGCATCACTCGGTGCCTCCGATGCGTGGTCGAGACTGAGACCTCAAATGGGGTTGAGTCCCTTCGCTTATACCCCGATCTAGTCTCTTTTCTGGTGCACCAGAAAAGGGGCTACTTTGGCTGATAACCCTGGTGACCTGAGGATTACAGTGAGGCTTCCCTCTATCGCATCGCAAGCATGTTGAGACTGTGTTTGTGGGTGGTTTATGTTCTCTCATGAGAGCATAGCCACGTCGGCGCGTTGTTCGTCTTGCCTTTTTCATAAAGGCTTGAGTGTTCAGCGTGCCGTGTGCCGTCTCACGGCCACGCTCACTATCTCTCATGTCTGCTGGTAGCTTACAGACGGGATTGCTGGTACTTAAAAAAAGCGGACCTAGCGTTTCATTTGGGGCTCTAGCAGAGGACAGATGTCAATCGCTGCATCGGAGAGAGGGCTGTTATGTGTTGAAAATGAAGATGATGCTGAGATTCCCACTATAATAGTGGGCACTCGTGCTGAATCAGATTCATACTTGACAGCCACGCTTTCCCGGGTGGCTGAGGCATAGTGCAATGCATAAATCGCCTTGCCCGCCCCTTGCCTTTTCCCGGATGTGCATTGGAAGGATTTGGCATTGTGGAACTATTTGGTGCCAAATATGGAACACCAATAGGGCCATAATCTCTATAAAGCTTTCCTCTCTGCATGCCGCTACGCTGCCCCGCTGCGGGTTCGTCTCTGGTGCCATTGGTCCCACTTGCACAGTCTCTGGGAGCCTGGCTAGTGCGCTCCCAGCCCGTCTCGCCGGCTCATCCGTACCATCAGACTCGGCTATGCGATTCAGTTCGCCCGGCACTCCTCCAAGTTCAGGGGCGTTCACTTCACTTCCGTATCGAAGAAGGACGCCCCTGTGCTACAGGCGGAGGTCGCTGTCCTACTGGTGAGGGACGCGATAGAGCCGGTCCCTCCAGCCGATATGGAGTCCGGGTTCTACAGCCCGTACTTAATTGTACCCAAGAAATGCGGCGGGTTTCGACCAATCTTGGTTCTGTGATACTTGAACCGCCCCCTTCACAGGATGCCGTTCAGAATGTTAACGCAGAAACCCATCTTCAGGTGCATCCTTCCCCAAGATTGGTTTGCAGCGATCGACCTGAAGGACGCGCACTTTCATGTCTTGATTCTCCCTTCGACACAGACCGTTTCTATGCTTTGCATTTTGACGGACGAGCATGTCAGTACGAAGTCCTGCCCTTTGAGCTGTCCCTGTCGCCCCGTGTCGTCACGAAAGTCGCGGAGGTGGCCATTGCTCCCATGAGAGAGCATGGTGTTCGCCTTCTCAACTATCTTGACGACTGGCTAATCCTTCCCCAGTCGCGGGATCAGTTGTGCGAACACAGGGACATGGTGCTTCGGCACCTCAGCCAGTTGGGTCTTCAGGTCAACTGGGAGAAGAGCAAACTCAAAGACAAGCACGTTCTGGTCCGGACGGACAGTACTGCGGCCGTTGCGTACATCAACAAACAGGGTGGTCTACGCTCCCGCTGCATGTCCCAACTCGCCCCGCCATCTCCTCCTGTGGAGTCAGAAGCATCTGAGGTCCCTTCGTGCCATTCACATTCCGGGCCTGCTCAATCGTGCGGCCGACCAGCTGTCACGGTTGCCAGTGTTCCCCGGAGAGTGGAGACTCCACTGGTGGTCCAGCTGATATGGAGTCGCTTTGGGGCCGCACAGATCAATCTGTTTGCCGCCCCCGACACGACCCACTGCCAGTTGTTTTATTTCCTGACCGAGGGAACCCTCAGCATGGGTGCCCTGGCAAACAGCTGGCCCCAGGGCCTACGCAAATATGCGTTTCCCCCAGTGAGCCTTCTCGCACAGACACTGTGCAAGGTCAGGGAGGACGAGGAGCAGCTCCTCTTGGTAGCTCCATATTGGCCCAACAGGACTTGGTTCCCGGAACTAATGCTCCTCGCGACAGCACCTCCTTGACCCATTCCTCTGAGGAAGGACCTCCTAACTCAGAGACGGGGCACCCGCGTCCGGACCTCTGGAAACTCCATGTCTGGTCCCTGGACGGGACGTGGAGGTTCTAGGTGACCTACCGCAAGCGGTAGTTGACACCATCACTTCCGCCAGAGCCCCCTCTACGAGACGGCTATATGCGCTGAAGTGGAACCTGTTCGTCGACTGGTGCTCTTCTCGCCGAGAAGACCCCCGAAAGTGTTCGGTCGAAAGTGTGCTCTCTTTTCTTCAAGACGGGTTGGAGCGAAGGCTGTCTCCCTCCTCCCTCAAGGTGTAAGTTGCTGCTATAGCCGCAAATCATGACTTGGTTAATGGTGAGTCCTTAGGCAAGCACGATCTGATCGTCAGGTTCCTGAGGGGGGAAAGGAGACTAAATCCGCCTCGTCCTCCCTCTATACCCTCTTTGGACTTAACTCTGGTGCTGACCGCACTGCAGAGCGCGCCCTTTGGGCCTTTGCAGTCAGCTGAGCTGAAAATCTTGTCTCTAAAGACAATACTCCTGATTGCATTGGCCTCGGTTAAGAGGGTAGGGGACCTGCAGGCATTTTTGGTCGACGAATGGTGCCTGGAATTCGGGCCAGGCGACTCTCTGTGCCCTCGGAGGAGGCAGACCCAGCCCTGGCTTTTCTCTGTTACGGAGGACAGCAGAAGGGAAAGGCTGTCTCCAAGCAGAGGATGGCCCACTGGATAGTGGATGCCATCGTCTTGGTGTATGAATCCCAAGACGTGCCCTGCCCGCTTGGGGGTTAGAGCTCACTCAACCAGGGGTGTAGCTTCTTCCTGGGCACTGGCTCGTGGCGCCTCGCTGATAGACATTTGTAGAGTTGCGGGCTGGGCGACACCAAACACGTTCGCTAGGTTTTATAGCCTACGTGTGGAACTGGTTGCTTCTTGTGTGCTTTCTTCCCATAGTCAGCAACACTGAAGTGCCCGTTCTAGTGTCGGCTTGCTGCGCCACTCCCTTCCCCATGGAACGGATACGTGCGCTTATATTCTCTAGTCGAGTTCCCCAGGAATTGGCAAACCCTGTTGAGTCCTCCACAACCTGCGGCAGTCGGATGTGGCAGAGCGTCCGACGCCAGGTCTGGCACTTGTATGCATTGGTGGAACTTGTGTCAGGCTTGGTTCCGTATGTTGTGACCCCTACGGCGGTCTCATGTGTATTCTCCATGGTACAGCTCCCTACGGCGAGCTTGTGTCTTTCCTTCGGCAGAGTTCCTCTGCCATCTCAGTACGGTGTCGTTCCCCCGCCTGCAACAGGCCGGGGCCACCCCTGGGACTTCTGTATGATGCACGGAGCGTGAGATGCAAATCTCGCACGCCAATGGTCCATTGGCCTGTTCTCTATATCTCGAAGCTGATAGGGGCTCCCTGAAGTGATCCCAATTCGTCGGTACACCCGACGTACGTCTCCGTTCCCTCCTTCAGGGAACGAGGGTTACCATACGTAACTGAGATGTTCACATCACTCAAAAGCTATGGAGAAACTGGCAGCCAGGCAACACGCAAGTGATCGATCCTGAGTGGCATGATCACTACACGCATTCTAGCAGCACAATAGTCGGTGTATCCAGGGAAATTCCTCATACCCCTTTGTTCAAAGTGTGGTCCCGAAAAATCTTTGTTTGAAGGGCTATCTGGCCCTTCCCCTTACCCCTACCACTCCAGCCAAAAGAGAATCGAGAGACCACTACCCCTTCACACGAACACGCAAAACAAATGGGTTGGGGAAAGGGAAGGAGTAAGGGGTAGAAATGGGATTGTACCTTAGAGCAGTGTAGTAGGTAGTATATAGAGGTTTGATTGCATAATCTCCTGTCGATCTTGTTGGATTTTGAATGCAGCATCTTTCACTGATATCCCACAATTCAGTGCATGCAGTTTTGACGGTTGATGGGAAGAATGATTCATTTTGGAATTTGTTTTATTTTAATTTTTAGCAAGAAATAAGTCTTTCAGTCCTTCAATATTTGCTTGGTTACCTTTTAAAGCTTATTTGAATTTGTTCTAGACCATTAGACATGACATTATGGTGCCTTAGAAGCCTGTCTGCAACCTGTTTCCTGATGTACTTTCATATAAAAATCTGTCTTTTGTGAAGAAATTGTCCTGCTGGGCCAGGCTGCTGCCTAAGTTTCGGACACAGCATGATTCTCTGTGAAAACCAAGTGGAGGTCTGGTTCTGAACAGAATCGAGCATGTTTAAACTATTTCTGGCCATAGTTTAAGTACTCTAGTATCTCAAACATTGACCAGTAACGTTTAAGAGAACACAATAACGTTAAAAAATTTGGGGCTGGTAAGATTTTTAAAAATAATTTATTCAAAAATAAAGTAATTGTCATGATCCCAGCCTGTGTTTCTCTGTCTTGTGAGGACTTTTGTTATTTCCTGTCTTGTGTCATGTTTTGTAGTTCTTTGTAGTTTTTCATGTTGATTAGTTCTCCCAGGTGTTTCCAATTTAGCCACTCCCTCTTGTTATCTTGTTAAGCTAGTCTTCCCTTTGTGTATATATAGTGCTTGTGTCTTACTGGTGTTTGTGGGTTGTTATACCTGTTATGGTTGCTTCTAGTTTGTGTGTCCTAGTGGTTTTTGTTCCTTTGTTTCTTTATTCCTGGAATTATTTGGTTCAATGTGTTATTTTATTAAAAACCCTGCATTTGGATCCTCGCCTTCGTCTGCTTTTTCCAGCACGTGACAGAACAACCCACCAACACCAGTAAGACACAAGCACTATATATACACAAAGGGAAGACTAGCTTAACAAGATAACAAGAGGGAGTGGCTAAATTGGAAACACCTGGGAGAACTAATCAACATGAAAAACTACAAAGAACTACAAAACATGACACAAGACAGGAAATAACAAAAGTCCTCACAAGACAGAGAAACACAGGCTGGGATCATGACAGTAATATTGTAAAAAAAAAAAAAAAATGTAAATGCATTAATATATTAAAATTTATTTTATTCTTATAATGAAAAGCAGATTTTTTTTCAGCATCATTACTCCAGTCTTAATATTTTTGTGCAAATCATCAAACACCCCCCCCCCCGTCTTTACATTTATAACAAACAATTTAATGCATCGTTTCTGAATAAAAGTATAAATTTCTTTCAAAAAAAGAAGAACAAATAAAATATTAAATTAAATTTAATTTAATAATATACACTTTTATTTAATTAAAAATGTCTACATTTATAATGAGCAATTGAACAATATGTAATGTAATAATATAAAATTTTATTTAATTTTAAATGTCTACATTTATAATTAACAATTTAATGATGCATCCTGTCTGAATAAAAGTAAAAATTTCTTTCAAAAGAAGAAAATAACATAAAATGAATTACATTAAATTATTAAAATAAATTAAATGTAATAATATAAAAAATTAAATAAAATAAAAAAGTGTTTATGCATCTTATTCCAAGTTAATAATTGGTGTATTGGTGCTGTCATGTCATTTCACGTCACTTGCACACTGGAGAAAGCTCTGATGGAGCGCTTCACAGTTAGAAATGTATGCGATCCATTTTGAGGGAAAAGTTGCAGGAAAAGTTTGGTCACAGTTTCACTTTTGCAGTTTTCCTCACTCTTGCAAAGCATTATCCCCATTGAAATCGATGGATTAATAGTGTTCTCTGTCCACATGTAACCATGTTAGCTTATCATAGTGAGAGTTAAGAGTTTCTGCACATTAAAGGGAGCTTCTTCAAGCTTAGAAAAAAAAAGAAAAAGCATACAGCACTGGTGACGTCAGCGTTTTATCAAAACCATCCCCTACAATTCCCACAGCTCATTCCTCATTTCCCTTAAGGAATGTCCCTCTGGGAGGTTTCAGACATGGGAGAGATGGCTGATTTCCTGCAGCCATCAGTTGTCGCTCTGGTTAGCGGCAGGCAGACGGGCCGTGATGGTGTTAGGTTTGAAACCCAGCGTGCCGCGAGTCGATCCTCATTACTTTCCATTAGGCCGCTACAGAGTATGACTCCCCACTGACTCGCTGTTACTGCCTCATAGCAGAAACAGGAGACCTGTACACGTGTGTGCACGTCATTTCACACTCTGGTGCCACTAATGGAGGTCACATTGAACCTATCGTGCTCCAACTCACTCCCTCAACATCCCCTGCAATGTCTTTGGGATTTGTATTTAATTCAACATTTTAAGCATAATAGTATTTCTCTGCTCTAGATCAGTTTCTGCCCCCATTGATACAATGAGATGCTTTTGACTTTTTTTCCTATTCTTTATTTTTCTCTCTCACTCTTTTCCGGGAGTTGAATGAGAGCAAAGCATTCAGAAGATGAGAGGAGGCTTCTCTTCAAAGCTCTCAATGCGAAGGCCTTATCAAAGGCTCATCCCAAGGAAATCAGAGTCTTGTTTTTCCCTTAAATTTTTCAATTACTGAGCTGATGAAAAGGACTCGTGCAGCTCGAGTGAGATCCCAGAGCGCCGCGTGAGGGGGCAATTCTTGCACACTCCACAGAAAGGTCTGCTGGGCAGGAGAGATGGTGGATATCATCATCCCCCCCTCCTCTTAGTGAGGAAAAGAAAATGAAAAATGCTGTCGTCATTTACTCACCCGCATGTTGTTCCAAACCTGTATGGCTGTCTTTCTTTTGTGGAACACAAAAAGAGAAATTCTGAAGAATTATTCTGGCTGCTGTTTTCCTTGTAATTTCTGTGAATGGGAACTGAAGCGTTCGTACTTGGGAAATTATGCAGAAGCATCATACATGTGGCATACACTACCGTTCCAAAGTTTGGGGTCAGTAAGATTTTTGTTTTTTTTAAGAAATGAATACGTTTATTCAGAAATGAGGCATTAGTGACAGTAAAGACATGTATAATGTTACAAAAGATTTCAGATACATATTTCAAATAAATGCTACTCTTCAGGGATATTATAGTTATTTAAAACTAAAGCTGAAATGAAACCGTTTTGTTAAAATAACATGATCTGAAATAGAATAATACAATTTTTTTATTAAAATATCTAAAACTAAAATAAAAAACTAAAACTATTAAAAAATGACAAAAACACACAACAAAATTACTAAAGCTGTAATGGTATCTCAATGGGAAATAACACTGGCTCTTTCATGCTTTCTATTAATCAAATAATCCTGAGGGGAAAAAAGTATGATGGTTTACGCAAAAAATATTATGCAGCCCAGCACAACTGTTTTCAGCATAAATAATAATCCTTTGTTTAGCACCAAATCATCATATTTTAATGATTTGTGAAGGATCATGTCTGACACTTAAGACTGGAGTAATGATGCTGAAAATTATGTTTTGTCATCACTGGAGTAAATGAGATTTTAAAATATAATAAAATAGAAAATATTTATTTTGAATTGAATTGTTACTTATTTTACTGTAGTTTTGGCTAATAAATGTAGCCTTGGTCAGCATAAGAGACTCCTTTCAAATTCCTTTAAACTTTTTAAAGGTAGTGTAAATCCAGTCCATATAACTTATATAACCGTATTCATACCACTTGTCCTATTATATATGAAATAATCTGAAGGCATATTATAGTTTTGATTTCATTTAATTCGAATCAACAATGTGCATGTAAAAATCAAAATCATTTTCTGATTTTTTTCTTTTCACTATTATCCATTTTAAATGCATGATTCAAGCCACAGTTTTCCTGCCCAATTCCCCCCTGTAAATGAACAATACAACAGTCGTTCAAAATGTGAGCAGTAATGCATGGAGTGTCTCTCCTCAGAGATGAAGCTGTGTGCACTATTAGAAGAGGCTGCAGACAGTGTGGGTCAGGGCTGATGTGCTGTTTGAGAGCTGAGGACATTGGGTCTCAGAGAAAGGAGAACCAAGGCTGAGCTGTTTATCCCGTCATTACTGAGAGGAGAGAGTACTTAAAGCAACAGTACTTAGAAACACAACAGAACTGGGCCAAGGCAAAGCAAACACAACGGATCAGACTATTGCTTATTTGCGGATTTTCAACTAATTGAGAGGCTTTTTGTGGTTTGAAAATTCAATTTCAAATGGATGTCACATCACAAATCAAATCACAAATCACTTTTATTGTCACTCATCCATATACACAAGTGCAACAGTAGGTGAAATTCTTAGGTGCAGTTGAAAGCAAGTTCACTGTCTTACTAAAGAACATTTACTGTACAGTTCCCTTTTTTCCAGATTGTGATTATTTGCATAATATTTCAGTTGAAAGCAGAGTAAAATCAGTCAAATGTAATGATAAATTTGAAGTGCCCATGAATATCTGTTATTTTAGTATCATTGAGATACTATTAGTTATTAGTCATATTTTTAATTCGATTTTATATTTTAAATTTTATTTTCATTTGAGTAAACTTTTGTCATTTTTTTAATTAGTTTTTTTAGTAACTATTTATAGTTATAAGTAACTATAAAAATATGTATATATAGTTGTTTAATCATTTTTACTGTATTTTTTTATTTTAATATATCAAGTTAAACTAAATGAGAAATATAAAACCCGAAAAAACAAACAAAAAAGTTATTTGAAATAAAATAAACATTAACTGAAATTATTTATTTATATATATATATATATATATATATATATATATATATATATATATATATATATATATATATATATATATATATATATATATATATATATATATTTTTTTTTTTTTTTTTTTTTTTTTTTTTATTTATTTATTATTATTATATTAGGGGTGTGACGAGACTTATCTCACGAGACACGAGATTGAGTTCACGAGAACGAGACAAGATTTTTACATAGTATTTTTAAGAAATCCTCAATGATGAAATGCATGACTAGAAAAATTGTTTGCAGGTGCATTTGAAATGTTTTAACACATCATCTTGTAATGAATGTCATTTCAGTTTTACTTTCTGAGTATGAATTATCATATTTAGTAAAAGACAACAAGCACTGTAAAGGTTTTGCCAAAAACTCAACTGACTGGCTTCTCTCCTGTATGATTGTCTCTTCAGACCTTAGAACTGCACCTGAGCTTCTTTGACCTCCTAACCTAGATAGACCTCCTTTGACGTAGATGGTTACAAGTTTTTATTTTAGGAGATATTCACGTGCCTCAGGAAGCCGCTTTCAAACAACGGTAACGTATTGAAATCGCGTTTGAATGCACGCTCCTGTTTATTTTTCACTTTCGCAATCGTGCGTACTCTGTGAATAGGGAGCGGTGGTGCTGAATGCACATTTTAAAATATAAGTCTGACGCTTCTGCTGCGCAACAAATCCTCCGCCACGGTCCAGTCACTAACACACACTCGTACACACGCTCAATGCGAGAGCTTCACTAACAACACACAGGCCCTGTCCCAAATGGCACACTTCATGTGCACTTTTGGTCTTGTGGACTTACCATGGCCGTAGCATGCACGTGTCCGTTAAGTCCACGAGACCGCAGGGTGTCCCGTTTGTCATTGTAGGCCCTTTGAGGTCGATATGCGCCCTCCATGCGCACTTCTGCCGAGCCTGCACTGGTGCGGGTTACGCAGTGGACTTTTTCCCGGCAGTCAAAGCAGCATTACGTTGTGAAAGACTCAGAGGAAGACCGTGAGGGTTTAGGGTGCCATTTGGGACAGGGCCACACCTATAACAGACGCTCAATGTCTTCTCGTCACGTGATCAGTGGCCAGGGCCAATATGACACGAGACAGCTTTTCACCTCAACGAGAAATCTCGTCACAGTTTAGTCTCGCGAGATCTCGTCGTCACAGCCCTAATATATATATATATAATTATTTTATTATTATTATTATACTTTTATATTTTCATTTAACATTGGCATTTCCATTAAAAACGCCCTGCAGTTCCTTCACAAACTCCTAGGTTAATTTTTAATGACCATCAATGAACAAAGACAGTTTTGTGTCCAGATGGTGTAGTTACATACGGAGCCCCGCACATGACATGCAAGAAAAAAAAGTAAAGCGTGCGCACGAGTTACTAATTTGTTCCCTCGATTTATAAATAATGCGCACAATTTACAATTCCGTTCCCTCTATTTATAAATCGTGCACATGATTTACTAATTCGTTCCCTCAATTTATAAATCACGAGCATGATTTAGCAAATCGAGGGAACGAATTAGTAAAACGTGCGCACGATTTAGCCTACTAGTTTTTTACTGCATGTCATGTGCGGGGCTCCGTAGTTACGGCATCTACCAACAGGGGGAAATCTTGATTCTCAACCTTTACGGTACTTAAATATACATTTCATACGTTCGCTATTATCAACCTGTTTATCCCATAATGGAATGTGCTGCCTTGAATAATGCATTGCACATCTAACGATGTTTGCATTTCCATCCTCAGTAAAGGGTTTTCTGTCAGATTGTGCTGGGAAGCTTTTTGAATCTTTGACAGAAGATGGTCTTCTGAGGACCATATGTAGAAGATGAGAGAGAGGCTTGTGTTGCGCTGTCTCAGTGCAGTCTTGCTTCTGATAATTGCCTCATTTTAGTAAGTAGCTCTAATTGGCCCCGAACAAGTTTGTGTTGCTGTTCTCTCTTCTACACTCTTATATAAGTTCCACTGCTAGCAAACAGGTCTGACCTGAAAAGGCAAGGCGTAGGACACACTTGCACACAAATACACTCTTGTAGAACTTAAACCAGAATATGATTTTCTTTTTCCTTTTAAAAGAGATCCATGCCTGTTTTCCTAATGGAAGTGACAGGGCTAGTTAACTCTAGTGGCTCGGCAGCAACCGAGCTTTCGTGAAAAAACCCAAAGGCTAGAAGCACAGGACATGACAGAGCACAGGATATAACAGAGCGGCCCAATTTTCCAGCAGACTGCTTCCCGCCACAGCCGTCCGCTTGTAACCAAAAGGCCTTTCGACGTGAGAGGGATATCTTATAGCTGGTCCCGCTGTGAAAATCTTATAGCATGCTACGGCTAAGAGACTGCTCTGGAAACCTTGGCCCAAGTGCCCTCGCGGAAAAAACTTAACTCCTGGCTGTGTTTCTGAGCAGCGCTAAGTCTGTGAAGCAGAACTGGGCTCATTATAATTGCCGCTGGCATATCAGGCCATAATTATCAACGCCGGCTTATTCAGTCTTTAATTGCCTCATTTAATTTGTTCACATTTGGCGCAGAACAACGTCAACCTGCTACAGTTGAAAATTATTAGCTCCAAGGACGTGATATGCACAATACAAGCCTATTGGATGTTTTTCTATACCTTCATCTTTCCTTCACTTTGAAAATGACCTATCTGAAGTATCCAAAATGAAAACATGCTTTGGATTATGCCAAACCTTTCTTTTGATTTCACCTCTACCCAGCTTATAGTGTGTCATTTTTTTTAAATTATTGGTTCAGCCTGTAAATAAGCCAACTTGTATAAATATATATAAAAATATATATTTTTAGCAGCATTTTGTGTAGTTACAGTGTCCTGCACTAATATCGGCACCCTTGGTAAATATTAGCAAAGGCGGCTGTGAAAATAAATGTGCATTGTTTATCCTGTTGATGTTTCATTCAACAAATTCACAAAATTCTAACCTTTCATTGAAGTAAAGCAATTGAAACTGGGGGAAATTAAATTAATGTGGTATTGCAGTTTTATTCTGTCTGTGTGTATTTGATCCTTTCGTAGTAAACTGCATTTGAATAATATACAAGTTCGTTATTACTGAACAAGCCTTTTTGCACTTAAGTAAGTTGTCCTATTCAGGCAGAGATTGGTATTGATTTGAAGCCATTCACGGGCGTTGAAGTATAATTATCAGAGCCTTCCGAGCTCCCACCTGAACTCACTCAAGCAGTAAATAGTATCTATTTAACGAGCGTTCCATAGCTGGCGCTGAAGCGTCAGCGGAAGCGTTCAGCCTGCGGTTTCAGCCTCCGCGTGTGAAGACCGACACGGGTAAAGACATCTGTATTCGACTCTTCCTCTGCGCGACTCCTCCGAGGCAAGGACTCCGGTAAGGCTCAGAGCTATCTCCATCTCTTGTCCTCTTTCACCTTCCTTTTCTCCCGTTATCTCTCAACCACGCCCCACTATTACACGCAGGTCTACACAACACCGTAACCTTGCTAATCTACGTCCTGTTCCCTTCTCCGCTAATGCTCCTCCCTCTTTTTCTGTTGGCTTGTGGAATTGTCAGTCAGCGGTCAATAAAGCTGACTTCATTCCAGCCTTTGCCACTCAATCCGCTCTCAAAATCTTGGCCTTGACTTAGACCTGGGACCGCCCAGAAGACTCAGCAACACCCGCTGCTCTTTCTAATAACTTCTCTTTCTCCCACACCCCACGCGAGACTGGGAGGGGTGGTGGCACTGGTCTTCTCATTCATAACAACTGGAAATACTCAACTCACACATCTCTTTGCAATAACAACACATTTGAATACCACTCTATTACACTTACGACTCCCGTTAAACTCCATATTGTAGTCATTTACCGCCCCCCTGGTCCATTGACCACCTTTGTTCATGAGCTAGATGTTCTGCTGTCCTCATTTCCAGAGGATGGCAGCCCACTCATAGTCCTTGGTGACTTGATTCATCTGGACAAATCTTATGCTTCAGACTTCCACTCCCTCCTTGCATCATTCGACCTCAATCGCCTCATCACTTCACATACCCACAAATCTGGTAACCATCTGGACCTCATTTACACATGTAACTGCTCTACAGACAATATTTTGGTCAAACCTCTACACGTCTCAGATCATTTCTTCAACTCACTACTCATGCACCACCTGTTCCTCCACCTGTTACCTTCAGGCGTAATCTGCGCTCACTTTCTCCTTCTCATCTCTCCTCTACTGTCTCATCCTCCCTTCCCTCATCCTCACAATTATCCTCTATGGATGTCAACACTGCAACTGACATTTTATGCTCCACTTTAACTTCTTGTCTAGACAGTATTTGCCCTCTTTCGTTTAGGCCAGCACGAGCCACTCCCTCTAACCCCTGGTTATCTGATGTTATTCGTGAACACCGGACGATACTCAGGGCAGCAGAGAGAACATGGCGTAAATCTAACCACCCATCCAACTTAGGTATTCTTATTTCCAAAACAAGATCAACAACACCTCAAACTCACGCGCACTGTTCAGAACATTTAACTCTCTCCTCTGCCCTCCCCCACCACCTCCCTATCTCCAGACGATTTTGCACAATTCTTCACAAACAAAACAACCACCATCAGCAGTCAGTTCTCACCCACGCGCACTGTGGACTTTAGTTCAGCCACATCCACATCCAAACATCCTCTCTTCTAATTTTCTACACTCACTGAGTCAGAAGTATCTAAACTTCTCCTCTCTAGCCATCCTACCACCTGTCCTCTGGATCCCATTCCCTCACACCTCCTTCAACCAGGTTTCATCCTTCCTATCACAGAATAATCAGCTGGACATCAACCAATCAGGTTTCAAAAGGGGCCACTCCACAGAGACTGCACTGCTGTCAGTCACTGAAGCCCTGCGGATAGCTAAGGCTAACTCCAAATCATCAGTCCTCGTCCTGCTCTATCTTTCTGCGGCCTTTGACACGGTCAATCATCAGATTCTTCTGTCCACCCTCTCATCACTGGGCATCACAGGGACTCCACTCCTCTGGTTTGAGTCCTATCTCACAGGTAGGTCTTTCAAGGTTGCCTGGGGAGGAGAGGAATCCCAAGCACATCAACTGACCACTGGGGTTCCCCAGGGCTCAGTGCTTGGTCCTCTCCTCTTCTCCATCTACACTACTTCATTGGGACCCATCATTCAGGCACATGGCTTCTCATACCACGGCTATGCTGATGACACTCAGCTCTACCTTTCATTTCACCCAGACGACCCCACAGTAGCTGCACGAATCTCCAGCTGTCTGGCTGACATCTCTGCATGGATGAGAAATCATCACCTGCAGCTCAACCTGGCGAAGACTGAGTTTCTCATCTTCCCCGCCAGTCCCACCATACAACATGACTTCACCATCCAGTTAGGTACATCCTTGATTTCCCCATCAGTCAGGTGGTTATTTCTAGACTTGACTACTGCAATGCGCTTTTGGTTGGACTCCCCTCTTGTGCGATCCAAACACTTCGAATGATCCAGAATGCAGCAGCACGTCTTGTCTTCAACGAGCCCAAAAGGACCCACGTCACACCTCTCTTCATCTCCCTGCACTGGCTACCACTCGCTGCTCGCATCAAGTTTAAGGCGCTGACGCTTGCATACAGAGCCACCACGCGCTCAGCTCCTGCTTACTTTGACTCCATTCTACAAATCCACACCAGAAGCCTTCGCTCAGCAAAGGAACGACGGCTTGTGGTACCATCACAGAAGGGGAAAAAATCCCTTTCCAGAACATTCACATTCAACGTTCCCAGCTGGTGGAACGATCTTCCCAATGCCATCCGAAATGCAGAATCATTGACATCATTCAAAAGCCAACTTAAAACTCAACTCTTCCGCGAGCACTTAACCTCATAAAAAAAAAAAAAAAAAAAAAAAATCCTTTCCTTTCCTCTTTCTCTTCCTTTTTCCCTCCCTACTCTAGCCTGTGCTACACTGAGCAATGTACACGGTCTCAGGATTTCAGGCTCTTATTGCGCTTCTCGACTCTTCATGACCAATCGCTTCATGTTTCCCCAAGTTGTAAGTCGCTTTGGATAAAAGCGTCTGCTAAATGCATAAATGTAAATGTAATCTTTTTTTCTCCAATGCATGTTGTTCACAATTATTGCCACCCCTTGCTTGAACATACCTCAGTCTGAAGTATTCCCATTCATTGTTACATTTTTTGTTAGCACACAGAGTGACTAGGAGTTTGAAATTGTCCAGCCATGGCTTCTTGTTCCACAGGGGCATAAATATGAAGAAACCCAAAGGCCAAATTCCCTTAATCATGTATCACAGTAAAACCAAAGAATATAGTTCTGATGTGCAGCAAAATATTGCTGAGCTTCACAAAAAAGAAAGTGGCTGTAAGCATTAAATAGCTAAAGCATTGAAAATTCCCATTTCCATCATCAGGGCAATAATTAAGAAGTTCCAATCAACTAAAGATGTTACAAATATGCCTGGAAGAGGACATGCATCTATATCATCCCAATGCACGATGAGGAGGAGAGTTTGAGTGGCCAAAGACTCTCCAAGGATCACAGATGGAGAATTGTAGAGATTAGTTGAGTGTTGGGGTCAGAAAGCCTTTTTTTTTTATCAAGTTTTAACAAGTTGTTTGGGAGGGAGACATCTTGTTCAGATACATGGTATCATGGATTCTAGCAAATGCCAACAGATAAAAAATCTAAACCTGACAGCTTCTGCTAGAAATCTTATAATGGGCTGTGCTGAGGTTGGATCTACTATCAGGACAATGACCCAAAACAAATATCAAAATCAACACAAAAAATCGGTCCCTGAGCATAAAAATAAGTCCCCAGACCTGAACCCTATAGAAAAGGTATGGGGTGAACTGAAGAGAAGAAGCACCAACATCTGAAGGATCTGGACAGATTCTGCATGAAGGAATGGTCTCTGATCTCTTGTCAGGTGTTCTCAAAAAACTCATCAGGCATTATAGAAGAAGACTCAGAGCTGTTATCTTGGGAAAAGGACATTGCAATAATTGGGTGTCAATCATTTTGGCCAACGTGAACTAGCGAAAAACATGTATTTGATAATGAGACGACTCAGTTGTTTTTTTCTTGAATGAAAGGTTAGAATTTTGTGATTTTTTTTTGAATGAAAGATCTAAAGGATAAACAATGTAGATTTATTTCCACAGCCGCCTTTGCTCATATTTACCAAGGGTGCCAATATTTGTGGAGAGCACTGTATAATACTTTTGTTTCTACCCTTCTCGGCCTATGTCACAATTTTGTCAATTATGTACATATGTGTGAGATTTCATTCAGTTTATCGCAATTGTGATTTATGCCACCTGTGTGTATTAACAATGACCATGCAAAGGCATGTATTTAGATATATACACTGAAAAAAAACATTATGTGGGATTTACTATAAAACAATTTTCAATCAATTGCTAGTATTTTCACAAATAATTACAAAGAACACTTTGAATTAAATGTGAAATTTCAAACTATAGGAAGACTGAAATAGCATTTTCTTGTAAAACCCCACTCAAATAATCTTCCATACTTTTTTACCATTTACCAGGATCCAAAGTTAACAGTAGCCAAGTATTAAAGTGAGTCAAATTCACAAAGTTTGTATTACTATGGCAAGTAAATTTGGATTATTTATTCGTTTGTTTGTTTTGTTTCTTTGATGCAAATGCACAATTTTGTGGCCAGTTAGATATTAAATTAATGGAAGGTACATTTTCGCGAGGCGGAGGGGTGCAGTATCAAGATGCATGCTGACTAAATTCAAGCATTAAAGAGAAAACAGTGTCTTCACTTTTATCTTTTTACACATTCATTTCCCACATATAATTCAATGAGGAAAGGAAAAACAAAAGAAAACAGCAACAACAGACTAGCATGTTGACTACTTGACCATAAATTTTGCTCTCCGTTCTTTCTGGCCAGCAAATTTCTCAATGACTCTCGAAAGTCAGTCATCTCAATAGTGGCATGACGTTTGCATTGTTCAGATAGATATTTGAGGTCTCTTACCCCTGTTGTTGTCCACAAAACTTCAGTACCGGCACTTTGAAATAAAAGACAGGGAAAGCAATAAAGGGAATTGCTAACAACACATCCAGCCAGCCACCTACGTTTCTCATATTAAGCGTGTGAAGCTCCGAGTGCAGCTGCGTCCTGTCACTGGCCTGCTGCTGGATTTGTAAATCACGTTGGTCCGGTTCGGGATCCTTTATCCTATTTTTTCTTCCAACGAACGCGTTGTGTTGAAATGTTGTGAAATAATTTGGTTTAACTGCTGCCATCTCTACGAAAGTGATCATCCTAACAAGGTTTTGGTGGAGCCGGAGTGACGACGTTGCCCGCGCACTTTCGCTTTAGTGGCCAAGAGCGTAAAGTTGAATGACAGGTGACGAGAACCAATCAGATTGGATAAAATAACAGACATCCAATTCTGATTCGCCAGGGACACAGCGACCTGTGTCCGGAGGAGGATCTTTAAGAAACCAATTAGAGACCAGCTTCAGGTCACATGCTGCCTGTATATTTTTGGACTCAGATAGACATCCATTTGTCCGGCGCCCCTCGCCCATGAAACTGCGTTAAACATATTGAAGAACATATAAAATAGTTAACCGGTCAAAGACAGTTTTTTATTAAATGCTGAGGCTCTTACTAACAGCCGGCACGTCGTATGAGTAAACTATTTTATTTTTATTTCACTTTTATATCATTTTTGTATACATGTATATTTCTGGAATTTTGATGGGGGCTGCGCCCCAGCACCCTCTATTGACCAGCCGCCACTGCTAGATTCTCTCACTTAGCAGCAGGTGTGGTAAAATGTTAATTTCGGATCCTGTGTGTATGCTGTTTCAGATACAGTTACTTTTACTCTCTCACCTTCCAAGCACAAGTCAAACTGATAAGTGAACATTTTGCATTTCAGAAAGAGTGATATTATGCCTGGGTTAACACTTCTATGCTAACCAGAGAGAGAGGGAGAGCTGTGTCTACGCATAATTACCTGGTTAAACATCTAATGAATGAGCTAATGTATTCATTTATCCATCAGCCTATTTATTATGGCAAATTGAAATGTTTTATGGCAGAGTTTCGGGAGCAGTCGTTTTCACCTTGTCTTTAAGAGGAAAGAACAGGGACATTGACGTTAATGAGACTGAGAGCATATTGTATAATAACGTTTATGAAACTCCTTCAGGGTACTTTGCTTAAAAAGCCTTTCAGGAAGTTAGTTTTTGGGCTAAAAAAACATGTTCATAGTATTCTACAAAAGGGACGTGGTTGTAAAAGCCTGCACTTCGCAAAAGACATTATTTGATTATGTTGTTACTTGTAAATTGGAGACAAAGTCAGTGTTTTTATTATTCAATGTGACGATCCAAAACTAACATTTCCCAAGTGCCAAATTGGAGTTTAAATAGACT